>CM060940.1:144366736-144966736 GCA_030765085.1 Allium cepa | reverse complement strand
CTGGGAATGCTATGTTTTTCTTTTTCGGATATTGTTCTTTTCGTGTCTGCAAATTTGCTTCATAGGACATTAAATTTCCTATCAGTTCTTCAACTAAGAGTGTTGAGAGTTCATTAGCTTCTTCGATAGCTAATAATTTTCTTTCCCACTCTTGAGTTAAAGAATTGAGTATTGTAGATATTAAGTCAAAATTTGTGAATTTAACTCCAAGTGTCATCAAATCGCGTTGAATGGTTTGGAATCTAGAGTATATATACACTACAGATTCAGTTTGTTTCATTTTAAATGATGAAAATTGATTTTGTACAATTGAAATCTTAGTTTGTTTAATTTTGGTTGTGCCTTCGTGCGTAACTTGTAAGGTACGCCACATATCGTATGCAGTTTTACATAACATGACACGTGAAAATTCATTCTTATCTAATGAGCTAAATAAAACATTCATAACTTTGGCATTATTAGAAGCTGCGGATTTTTGTGCATCATTCCATATGTTCATTGCAGTGCCAGGTGCTTCATATTTATTTTGAGTAGCTAACCGAATTTCTAATCCATTAGCTTCCATAAAGATTCTCATACGTGTTGACCAATATTCATAGTTAGAACCATTAAAAAGTGGGGGTCGTGCTGTGGATCGACCTTCTTGAAAAATACTTTCCATAATAAAGTGATTCAAAAACGTGTCACCGAACTCTGATCAAACCTTGCTCCGATACCAATTGAAAGTCTACAAGGTTGATCGTATAGTGTATATGCAAGTATATGTGACAAATATATGACGCAACTAAAAGAATATTAATCTAAGTAAAATAGAATAAGCACATCAGGATTTTATACTGGTTCGGACCTCCCGTACTACGTCCAGTCCCCAAGATCCCGTTCGGTATTCAACTATCAAACACTCTCGCTTCGTCCGGAGGAGTAGGCTTGGTAACAATACATTGTTCTTGTCAAATATGTGTTCTACAACAGGAATATTGACTAATTAGTACAAATGCTTCCAATATAAATCTAGAGAGTATTGTCTATGAAGAACTGAATATTTGAAAGAGTGAAATATACATATAGATTGCTAGAGATCAAGAATATATGTTAGAGTGTGTAACTAGAGAGCATAAGTAAGTAAGGTGAATTTGTTATCTTGATTCTTGATGATATAAATAGTTGTAGAGAGGTTCTTTGAGTAGTTGCATCCGTTAACAAGTTCTCTATTATTGCTTCTATTGATGATGAAGAGTTGCAGTGAAGAGAAGCGGAGATGTCTATTCGAATGTAGCAGTTGAAGTTCATATCTGAAAGCCGAGTTTGAACTCAGACGTTTGGCATTTGTATCTGACTTCTGATATTATATATTTTTTGTACATAGAAGATTTTCAGACGTCTGAGTGCTATTACCATACGTCTGATTTATTCTGCTTGTCATTCTGGAGGACTTGTACAGACGTCTTGCTTGTGCACCCAGACGTCTGAAACTTTTGCATGTTTGTTTTGTGCATCTTTTCTGTTGCTTCTTTGTACCTATCAATTTATAGTCTCTTGTAGTGCTCTTTGAGCCTTGTTCTTGTATTTCTAGTGATGTTGTTCTAGCAAGTACTTGTATATAGAAATATATATGCATATTCTATTTCCATTATATAGTTGTTGTTATTGAAACCGTAGAATTGATTTCCTAACACATGTTAACAAGCAGTCCTCACACTATGAAGATCCTTGGCCTTCAATAATCATCATCTTCAACATATCTTCACTTTCAAACATATACGTTGGTTCGAAGTGGTATTCAAATAGGAATCACCCAAATCCGACAATGGTTCCTTCGAAACCAATTATTGATAAAAAGATGTTTAGTTCATATGTGGATATCAATCATCAATCAATTACTTCATCTTTTATTTAAATCAAATCTCTTTCTTAGATATACTCTTTTCAGTTTATTCCATTTTCTTTTCACGAGTATATAAAATCATTAAGCCACATTTATCAAATCACTTGGTTTATTTAAACCTCTTTAGATCTTGGAATAATTCCAAATCATTTTCTCTTTTACTTAGGAAAATCTTTCCAAATCATTCATTAAATTTAATCAAAGATTTCTTATATTCAATTTATAACTTTTAACTTAGGTAAAATATTCTCAAATCATTTATTAAATCTTAATCAAAGATTTCTTTCTTAACTACAAATCATATTCTTGCAAATCGAAAATTTTCATAATGGAGTACCAGTGCCACCTTAGATATGGTAAATTTCACATCCAATGACTAATGGCAAGTAATCCTGCGTCATGAAGATCTTCGTCTTCAATGATCTTTGTCTTCAATCATCTTTGTCTTTAATATCTTTTATTTCGAAAACTAGTTTGAAGGGGTTTTCGAATTGGAATCACCTAAATCTGATCCCGGTTCCTTCGTACCAATCATCGTATAAAAGGTGCTAAGTTCTTATGGGGTTATGAAAACTATTTTAAAGTGATTTTCGTATAGGAATCAACCAAATCCGATCTCGATTCTTCGAATAGGAATCACCCAAATCCGATCCCGATTCTTCAGATAGGAATCACCCAAATCCAATCTCAGTTCCTTCAAAACCAATTAATGATAAAAGATGTTAAGTGGTTAATTAACATTCTAAGAATTTGCTTCTTTTCTTTTATTTTGAAAAGACTTAAACATGATCTTTAAGAGCATCCGGGCTTTCCTTTCGACCTGATCCACCCCTCGTCTAAAAGATAAAGCATAGGCCACGTAAGTTCAGGATGGTAGTTGCTCCATCGTTAATCTTAGTTACACACCTTGTTTTACCATTTAGCTCCCACGGGCGGGACAAATGTACTAGTTGTTTCCGGCATACTCAGCTATTAGCTTTATTTTGGAATTGATTATAAGATTGTGAATTATCTTTTAAAATCTTAATTTTTATTTTTAAAAACATTCATAATTGATTCTGGAAAATATCATTACCTTTAAATTCACATTTAAAAGGTTATAGAATTTACAGCATAAAATTGCTACAAAAAGTGTTATATAAGCTTATTTGATTTGAACAACTTTTTAATATTTGAAAAATTCATATTTTCCATTTCAAATATCTTTTAAACCATTTTAATAGATTTATCAAATTTATTTCATATTTTTAAGACATTGAAATATCAATTTTAAACTTTGGTCATTTTAATGCAAAAGCAACGATTTTTCTGAAAAATTGTTTTGGACATATTTTAAAATCTACTTGATGAAATTTTGATTTTCTTCCTTCGTTGAAAAATAATTATCATTATGGGCCAAAGAATTTTTATTTTCATTTATATGGATTTAATTTTCATTGAATTAATTATGTTTCCTAATCATTTCTCTTATCGTTTATCAAACTAAGTTATCATCCATATCATAAACATACAATCAAGCGTAATATCAACCAAGTTATCATACATTTATTCATCCAACATATAACAAACTTTTCGTATAATTAACTTGAAATATTTCTTAAGAATCGGTAACTTAAATTATGAGTACCTACTATTAGTTCCACTCCTCCAAATTTTTCCATAGAATCTCGAATTGATACCGATGACACTTCCTTCACTTTTTCTTGCTACGGAGCTTTCCAACTTGCTTCCTTCTATTACATAGGTTCAGCCTCCATGGGTTCCAATCTCTCGTCCATCATTCTTCACTTCTTAGATGCTAAACCATGTTTTAATGGTATTCTAAGGTATTTAGTAAAGTTTGGTGGCATTTGAAGTTGATTTGATATGATTTTAAGAAAAGTTAGTAAGGAAAGAGAAGAGAAGAAGCCATTAGAAAGTGGAAGAAAATCTTTAAAATGGAAGAAGAAGAAGAAGTGTAAAAAAGTGAGAAAGTAGATGCTTATTTATAGAAAAAGTTTTGGATTAAAATAATATTTTGTAAAAATACCAAAATATCCTTACTTACATATTAAGCAAAGTAACACCTACCATCACAATTTCAAATCATGCTTTATGTCATTTTCACTTAAGAGGAAAGTAAGGAATATAATAATTATGTTTCGTTTGATTTAGTGTTTACCTTTTGCTTTGAAGTGACATGTTTGTATTTTTATGCTTACTTTTTCTTAATTATATTCTAGAAATTTCTACGTATGTATAGTAAAAGTAAACTTGGTTAGTGAATTAATTAATACTTATACTATTTGAGTATATGTTCCTATATAAAAAATAAATATGCGACAATGTTGCGACAACTTCTAATCGAAAAAAGGTTGATTTTCGAAAAATTATTTTGCGTTCACATTTTGACGTTTTAGTTAAACTATTTATTTATGTAAACCAAATTTGAAAATAAATTTGTATAATGTTATTTGCAAATATAAACACTTATAAATAAATTAAAATAATTTATTTAACCATTGAAACTTACTTTTCTGAAATTAGCATTTTGTCACTATTGTCGATATAGACAAATGTTAATACTTTTGTTCATACTTCTCTTTCAAAATCCTATCTAATATAGTTTGAATCATATAACCTTACCTATTATATATTTAAAATCAATAAAATAGTATGTTTTAAAGTGGTCAAATTCTGGATCGTTGCATCTGTAAAAGTATATTTTTTAAATAAACCGAAATAAAATTCCGAAGATGAACAAGTTTTATCATAGAACTTGGTGCAAGAAAATTATTATAGAATCTACAATTTTCTTAAATGTAAATCAATCATTTTAAAAACATTTTACGAAATATAAATAATAATCATAGTTTTATTAGATTATTTAAAGGGAGATTTTGTTATATTCCATTTTGTACTTTCAAAATACCATTCCGCCCCTTTAAAAATAAGTTTGATGAAATCCATTTGGATTTACTTTCAAAAATATATTTGCGGTTTTAACTTCAAGTATTTACATCGAAAACAATAAATATTTGTATTTCTAAGCATAATAATTTATGGACAAAAGTGAAAATATTTGTCGTTTCTGATGCAAATATTTGAAACTTTTATCGTAACTATTTGCAGTTAAAATTGCAAATATTTGCATTGAAAACTGCAAATTTTCACTAAAAACAATAATAGACATGTTTCGTGAAATTTGTCTTTAAAGGAGGTAGAAGTAGAAAAACAAGGATGTGCCCCCAATTTCCACTAAGTAACTTTTATTTTCATCCACGCTTTCTTTCATTTGATCCATAATATAATTTTATTAAATCAACCCACAAATTATTTGTAAGTTAATCCACATGTGAATTAACTAACAAAATATGTTATTCTATTTTATCTTCATTTTTCGCTCTTTTACTTCGTTGTGTATAATTATATTCTCATACTTATGGAATACAAAATCTATACATTAGATTATTGCATATTTAAAATTCTAATCCATACACTATCTAATGTGACTCTAATAAAATCAGAAGAATGAGGACCATCTACATATCCTTATAAGCTTATATCACTTGTTGACTTGAACTCTCACAAAGTATCAAAAGAAACATAAGCTCTAGGGCCATCTGCATCTCTTAATCGAGCAAATATATAGACAAAGTTGAGTAATGCTGACATGTTCAAATACGTGAATGAAGTTAGTTAATGCCTCCACATCTTCAACGCAAATACCACCGCTGACAACTCCAAGCCATGAGTTGCATATCTCTCTTCATGCGGTTTGAGATGGCGACTCGCATAAGCGATAACTCATCCATGCTGTATCAACACAACATCTAAACCCTTTGCACATGTATCAATGTAAACAGTCAAACTCTCACCTCCATCTGGCATAGTAAGAACGGGAGCACCAGTCAACTTTTCCTTTATCTCTACGATTGATTGCTCGCATTTATCCGTCCGTATAAATTTGACGTCTTTATTTGTCAAATTCGTTAAGCGAGAGGTAATCTTTGAGAAATCTTGTATGAATCTCCTACAATAATCTGCTAGACCCAAAAAGCTCCTAATATCAGTTGTGCTTTGTAGCCTTTTCCAATATTGAATGGGCACAACCTTAACGGGATCTACAGAAATACCCTCAGCTAAAACAACATGACCCAAGAACCTAACTTCTGAACGCCAAAAGTGACACTTCGAGAACTTAGCCTTCAACACATGCTCTTTTAGTGTTTCTAATATAATCCTCAAATAACATGTATGTTCCTCCTCAGCCTTAGAGTATACATGTATATCATCGATAAATACAAGAACAAACTTACTCAACACGTCTCGAAAATGCAATTTATTAGGTCCCCAAATATGCTGGAGCATTAGTTAGGTCGAACGGCATAACTAACCACTCATAGAACTAAATAAATCTAAAAGCGGTCAAGGGTATGCTTTCCCCCTACCACCTTCAACTGATGGAACCCCGTAGCAAGATCAAGCTGAGAAAACACTCAAGCTCCATGAAGCTGATCAAACAATTCATCAATCATTTGCAAAGAATACTTGTTCCAAATGGTTTGCTTGTTGAGCTCATGATAATCTACAAATACTTTTAATAAACCGTTTGTCTTCATAGAAAAGATAACGGGCGCCCCCAACTCGAAGGACTCAATCTGACCAAACCCTTCTACAATAGATCACTGGCCTGATTGGACTGCTCCAACCTCTCCTACGGTGCAAATCTACGAATAGGCAACACGATAGGTTTTTCATCTTTTACTAAATCAGTGCGAATTCTCTCTCTATGAGGTGGTAAACACATTACCACTTCAAAGACATCCGCAGATTCCTAGACAATAGAGATCGAACCCAATTCCTCCTCTAATATTTTAAGAGAATAAAGAAAACTAGTCATAAACGTGCTAGACTCTTCACGAGATATTCCCATACTTTGCTTCCTTTCTTCATCAATGACACAGTCCGCTCAACACAATCTAGCACAACATGATACATAGACAACCAATCCATCCTAAGCAAAATATCAATTCCTAGAAATGCAAGGACATATAGATCACATGAAAGGAGTCGGGCAAAACAAGTGACCGGGACTCCTAAACAGTTCATACAAAGGTTGGCCGATCCCCTAACAAAGTTCGACACACAAATAGAATCTAAAGCCATAGTTGGTACAAGTTTCAACCTATCGACAAGAAAACTATACACGAAACAAAGAGAAGCATCGGTATTATATAAGACATGAACTAAAATGTCAGAACTAGATAAAATACCTTCCAGAAATTTCTTCCCCTTTTCCATGGCAAAGTACAAGATGTTGAAGCTAATGCAAAACACAAGGCTGCTGCCCTTTCTAGATTGTCGGACACTCCCTATCAAAATAATGTGGCTTGTGGCAGTTATAGCGGCACTACTTTAGGGCAAACCATGACTTAGACGTCTGTGGCTCTAGCTTTTGTACCTTAGCAGTATGTGCACTAACTAACGGAGCTTTTGCCACCTGTCCTCTCTTAACCAATACACAGTTCTAAACAAGGTGCCCCTTCTTCTCATACTTGTAACAAGCTAAACCAAAAACATCTCTCGGCGGTTGAAACTTCCACATGTTGTCTATTGGTGGTGTAGGAATAGACGGCTTTGGATCTCTCAAACCTCAAAGCCATGTTCACCAAACCCACAAAAGACCCTATGATGTGATTACTCATGTCCCGGTGAAACTCTAGATGCATGCCATCCACGGACATCTCATTCTTCTTCAAAAGCATGTCTACTACTCCACCCAAACCAAGACAAAGCAATAAATTGGTTCTCATTTTTTGCTACAGTCATGACCCCCTACTTCAGATCTAAGAAGTTCTTAAATAACAAAGTATTCCCGGCTTTCGAGACAAACTTCATTTTAAATTCTCGGCTTTTCTGGTATAGTGAACCCTACCAATCCATAGCTGTATCTATCAGATGTTGCGACGCCAACTGACACCTCATTGCATCATCCAACTTCGTACCCTAAACATGCGTTCACATAATCTAATTCAAGGCTGAACCACTATGATCATCTCCATGCCACTAAACCTCTAACACCAAGCCTCTTATAATCACAAAAAATCAAAGAAAGACTCATTTGAGGCCTATCCTTCCACCCGCGATTCTTGGGTAGGAGCAGCATTCCTCGGTGTGCAACCCTTTCCATTTGTGATAGTAATACCCCAACAACCTCTACCTCCTCGAGCATTGGCCTAGTACTCATGGTTGTACTACATGAACAAAGCAAAATATATTTAGGATAAGAAAGTATGGATTCATTTCAAAGAAAAAGTTTATTCCCAGGAAAAGCTGAAAGGGGGTATAGATTTATAAAAAATACAAATATGCTCTCTTTTATATATTACATTCAACCCATTCTAGGGAGTTGCTTACCCTATCTCTAATGAATCATACCCAACCAAAGCGAAGTTGTTCGCTCAACCTTGTGCTCTGATTCCAAATGTAATGATTTGAATTTTTGACTCCTGAATGTCAATACTAAATACATCCATTGTATTCGTGTGCTTTTAAGCTAAAACTTGACATTTTATAAGAAAATGTCAAAGCTCTATTATTCAAAAAATTCAGCTTTTAAGGAACATGAGTAATGAACCGTGATACCAAAACAACTTTACCATGTCCTTCACTAAAAAAAATCAACTACTCTAAACTTCTAGTCTTATTGCATTTACCGTTAGTTAAGTGTGTTTATGAGACTTCCATGTTTATATTATTTCTTTTCTATGCACGTAAAATAGCGACTCACGTATCTAAAAAAATAGAGTAGTAAATAAATAAAATAGGAACATTCTCATAATGTCATATGTGCCTCTTTACAAGAGAAAACTAACATTTACAACCTAAACAACCTAAAAGAATAGGACAAATGCTGGAAGGGAAAAGACGACAATGATTTAAATCCCAAAACACTACCTATAGACTATGAGATATCTTTCTTCGCAGCTGAAGCTCGAGCCATTACTACAACCCTTGAATGGTCATAGCATTGCGGCTATACATCCCATTTCGTACCATTGGTGCTACTGGTATTGCTGACGGCTTCAGAATCGCCATGTTCCTAAAGGAGAATCTATCGATGGTGGGAGTTACCTTCTTCTAAGCTTCCTCTTTCACACTTATTACCTAAATTTGAGAATGAAAAGGTGACAATAAGGAAAGTAACTCTGTGGATTGTTGACTTTTTGATCGAAAAAATAAACCATAAGTGTGCGGGTCCATTTGAGGCAATGCCACCAATAATATCATAGGTGGTCTTCCGCACCATGGAATTAATCCAGTAGTAACTTCCTATCTTTGGAAAGATATTTTTTCTCAATAATGTGCACAATCAAACGACCATTTGGACGTAGAGCATCCATCTTCCAAATACCGACATCGTGGAAAAAGATCGGCTGCAAAATCTCGGGGTCTGGCGCTTCTAAATCATCCAGTCTACGCCCTCTATGAAACCTCCAAAATCTAAGCGAGATCATTATTAGTCAGCTCAATTTGGACATCTTTCACCTCCAAACGAATCAAACAGTTGCCGTAATCAAAACTTAGCGCCAACAGGGCATCAAAAATGCGGATGTGGCGTGAGTAACATTCTCGTTCAAATGTCTCGAAGAAGAGTATCGGTGTAAGTCCTACCGCGATGAATAACTCCTTTAGCCCATAAGCAAAGAAATCTACTGTTCATTTCGGTCCAGCCAGGGGTGAGACTAGGATGGTGCAAGGAAGAATCAACAGTGCAAAAAGGTGCCATGGGCTAAGAACTGGTCGGAGGGAAGAAATAGGGTTTAGATCTGGAGTGATGGTGGGGTAAGATCTAACGTGCAAAAACCAGCATGAAGAGGAGGCGAGGCTGCTATTCCTAGAAGAGGGTGGAAAATGGTATCACCTATTGGTGGAACAAGGATAGAGGCTGCTACTTTGAAGGAGGATGAAGATTGGGTTTGGCTGGCTGAGGAAGGAGGAATGAAAGAATACGACTACGGGAATTCAGGTGCGACTTTTATAATTGTATTCCAGGTTCAGGTTGTGCCAAAACTCATCGACTAGTAGACTCGAGGTTTACCGCTAGATAGGCATTATGTATTGTTTGAACATGGACCTAATTAGGGTCGGATTTAGTAATAATAATCGTTTCACGCCGTCTCCATTGAATCGACACGATCTAAAAAGTTCTTGTTCTCATCAAAGTAGTGTCAAAGCCACCCGTCCAATTCTGAACCATTCTTTAGCAATTCATGGTAGTCCCAACAAAAACTGTTGTGACCAAAAACACTGCCAAAAACACGAAAATATTCCATTAATTATTCTACATTATACGGAAATATTCCTTCTAATAGATGGCAGGTAGAACAACATTTCAACTACAAACTCCAATAGAATTAAATATCATTCCTATTTTGTCCATCCCTTAAAAGAGAAAAATTTAAAGCCTTAATTTTATTAATCGAAAAAATCATTGAGCTAAATATACACTCCTTTATACTTGTTTCTAAATAATAGAAACCATTTTATAACAAAACTTCTTTAAAATCAAACTTTTATTATTATTTGTATATAAATATTTCAAGGTTTCAAAAACCTTTTTAAAATACAAACTTCCCAAAAAGATCTAACAACAAAAATCCTTTGAAACCCTTTCAAATATTTTGAAGCATTTACTATATATATATATATATATATATATATATATCATAGGGTTGGTCTAAGAAATTGACTATATTTCTCCAAATAAAAAGGGCTAGTTTGCCATCAAGAGATGATCGATGAATGCACTTATGCGAGAACTTGCTTCCAAACAGTTGCGACATACACACTCCAATTTCCACCCATCTGGAATAAATATGTATCTCCGACTGGAACTTATCATCAAAATCCAAAATCGCAACGTAGCTAGATCTAACCATCAAGTCAAACACCTCCAATCTCAGGGATTCTTCCATATGTCATACTCATGCTCGTTCACGCTTAGCGCACCGTCGATGGTTTGGGATCGATACGAAAATTTTGAAATCTAAAATATTTCCAACCTATGGTTGTTTGTCCTTTCTTATGAGGTAGGACCACAACTATGCTACAGTCTTAGAGTTAAGTGCAAAGATGATAATGATAGATACATAATATGAATATGTACTCTTAATTTTATCTTAATCCCTCTAATCAACTAACCAAGGCTCTAATATCAAATATAAAAACCGACACTTTAATGAGCCCAAATTTCAATAAAATTGAAACCCAAGTCCATCAGAATACAGATTGTTGGATTTGGTACCTACAAATAAGCATGAGCATTATCAAAGATTTATAGAATCAAAACTCGCAACAGAAACAGTAATAGGATATAAGTACTGCTTATGGCTACTACCATGGAATTAATGGTATTCCTTGGATATTAGATTTCCACATCCGTATCAAGCACGAAAGAAAAGAAGACTTCTCTAGCAGTTAGTCACGTCCAGCTCCAGTGACCTATTCCACTAAATCTATCCCGTGGATTGTAATAAGGAGGGGTCAGAACAACGCTCCAGTGATTGGAAAATCTATACAATGTCGATAACATAAATATATATCGATTAATACCTAACCCTAAGGTGGAGTCCTCACAGGTACTATCTAGCTGATATCATTTGGAATCTCACTAGGTAACATAATCTTCTTTTATAGGAAAAAGATGGACCCTATGGTCTAACGCTATTTAAGACCCCAATCCTGAAGCGAACCCTTCCAGAGATATCTACTATCACTATCAATTATTAGTTTAGAATCTTACTTGGTTATTTAACACTTTTTTTAGGAAAAGACGGACCCTACAGCTGCTTAATAACTTAAACCTGAAGCGAATCCCTCTGAAGATATCCCTCATCGCTCTTAATAACTAATTTGGACCATTTAATACTTTTTAATTAGGAAACAGGCGGGCTCTCAAACTACTACTTAATACCTCTAACCCTAAAGTATGTCCTATCTCCCACGTAGTCACATGTTCTATGATCAGTGATGTCTCACATTAGCTGCAAGTGCAGGCGATTGCTGTTTGCGCCAAAATTGGTCACAAACACCTAGTTGTACATGAAAGCACCAAATTCCCAAAATAATATCCAAATAGAAAGACAAGCACATAGATCACAAAATCAACATCATAAAAGTAAAGGAACACACAAGTTTTATAGTGGTTTGGAAATCTCCATCTTACGTCCACTCAAATAATCTTTATTAGTTTATATTATTGATTGCAGTTACAAATCCATGAAATTCAAGAGTAAAATTGACAGAGTATCCCCTAGGTTGAAGATGAAGCGAAGCAGATCCCTTTTTCTAATGTCGTGCTTGCTGTATTTATTGGAAGAGACGAGGGGATATTTCGCTAAGGTTTTGGTAGAAGACTTCCAAAGTCCATAGGGGCCCACCATAACGATCGGCATGCTTAATTTGACATTTAATAACGATCGGCCAACATATCACCAATCAATTTTCCTTAACCAACCTGCCCCTCGACTCCACATGGGAATCCTGAAATCTGCTCTTCTAGACAAGCATCCACATTTCGATCAATGTCAAACTACACAACACCGCCTAGTATCCCGGTGGGATTGAGCTAATATGACCTAAGGGCATGGCCCTAAGTTTGGACCGATCAGCACCGATCATTCTAGAAAGATCGGCTAAAGTACCACCGATCATTCTTGGTTATTCAGAACGATCAGCTAAAGTATCATCAATTGTTCTTGATTAGTCGGGTGCTGCTCTCGACAGTTACACTCCATCCAGCATCATGTTTGCTTCGTTTCCTTGGTTCTGATTTTAGATTTCCTCAGCTCTTGTTGCTCCAACTCTGTGATACATATTTCCAGTATTCCTTGCTACTCCATTTCCTTCGTTTTACACTCCTGCTTGTCCATTTTGTCAAAGTAGGTTCTACATCATTTTCTCCTGTCGCTTTACATCCTTTCGTGCGTAGCATCCATCATTGTTTCCATCTTGTCTTTGGTATTGAAGATTGAGATTTGATTAGCTCCCAAGGAAGACTCCTGATTCCCTTCCTGATTGGCCTTATCTATTCTCTATCTCCTTATTGACGGCCTAGTCATAGCTTCCTAGATCCAAGTATCCAAGCTTCTAAATCTGAAATCCTAGCTTCCAAATCCATAGGTGCAAGCATTCTCAATGAAAGCACCAAAATGTTTGCGCCAAAACTGGTCACAAACACCTAGTTGTACGTGAAAGCACCAAATTCCCAAAACAGTTTCTAAATAGAAAGACAAGCATGTAGATCACAGAATCAACGGCAAAAAATGTAACATCCCGTATCTGAAGGCCAAAAGCTAAGTGCTATAGATGCTACAGTCATCCACAGTATTAACTTCTAGTAATGAAATATGGTAGTGTTAATGGTATCCATAATATCAGAAGCACTTGAATATGAACAAAATACCGAATTTTCGAAAACAATAATTTTAGTGATTATATTTCATATAAATCATATCCAAGTTACAAAAATCCCAAACGTAATCTCAGCATTGATTAAATATAATTTATAATAGTACGCCAAGAGCAACAAATGAAGATGCCTCCTTGGATGATCAAAGCAATATAAACATAACTGCCTTAACACATAGTGGAAACAATTTTAAAACAGAATCCCTAAATTAGCTATCCATCAGCCACCTGCTCGTCTTTGAATGCTTTACTTGCAAAAATCTACTAAAACCTGAAAAATTAAACCCTCAGCCTACTTAAATTAAATTTTGAGCACCCGATAGTTTAAGGAAAAATAAAAACTTCGAGTTAGACATAAAGTCTAGTATGAATAACTTATTTTACATCATAGTTTACTGGTAACTAGTGAGACTATGCCGCTTAGCGGAACGGGTTTCCTCTCACTAATATCTCTTTTCAAAACATGTATTCTGCAAATCATTTCCTACAACCAAATTGGTTAATCGACTGATAATAATAATAATATAGCAATATCCATCATGCTAAAACAGGAAATAAAATAGACCATTTGTCTAGAGTTAGAGCAATATGCTCTATACTGGACCATCTGTCCTAAAATTGATTTTAGCAATATTCATTTATGCTAGATAATGATCCTTCTGCCCAAAACAAGTAAAAAGGGTGGATTAACTGTCCTTAAAAATTAGCAAGGTTCGTTACGCCAAAAATGAACTATCTGTTCATATTGGAGCTGAGTGCTCTATCTGGACTAACTGTCCTCTGGGCTGACTGCCTGCAAAATGGATTAATTGTCTGAATTTAAATGAGCTGACTACCCAAATTTTATATTAGGTTAACTACCATTTAAATATCTGAGCTAACTACTCTACAATTGTCTGAGCTAACTGCTCTTCAAAATTTTCCTTGAAAATCTTTTCAAAATGATTTGGTCCGTCAAATCATATATATATATATACATATATATATATATATATATCCAAGGAAAACCTATCCTTTAGCATTATCTAAGCTATTTTTGCTATGCTATATTTTTTTTACTAAAATAATGTTAATGATGTTCAATAGGATTATCTATCCTTTAAAACAAGTTAAAGTCCTTTATATCTTAAATACTTAGGCTATCTTTCTAATTCTTTCATTCGAAACCTTTGTTTAAAATCGTTAAACAACCTTTCGAAAACATAGAAGGTAACTCCTTCAAAACCATTTATAAAACCATTTTAAAGTATTGAAGGTAATTCCTTCATCTCCTTTAATAATTTTTTTGAAATCATTGAAGGTACCTCCTTCAAAACCATTTATAAAGCCTTCCTTTTTACAAACTTTTAAAACATCTGACATCCACCTTTTAAAACCTTTAAACCTTAGCCTTTTGAGAATAGTTTAACTTTACCCTTCGACCTTGCCAAAAGGTTCAACCTTTCGAGCTTGTCGGAGGGTTTCCTTTCGGCCCAGCCAAAAGATTTCACCTTTCGACTTTGTCGAAAGTCTGGGTTACCTCCGTTTTAAATCATTTTTAAACATTTTGAAAGGATGAAATTCAGAACCTTTCGAAGTCATTAGGTTCAATTTAAAACTGGTGGAAAAACTTTCTAAACCAATCAAAGTTAAGAACTTTGAAACCTTTAAAATGTTTCGACTTAAAATATTTGGATGACTCGAAGGGGTCAGAAAAACATTGGAGTCAAAAGCAACTAATTCAAAACCTTCATAAAATCTTTTGAAATCAAAACCTTTCGAATTTAATAACGAGAGGCGGCAAGTTTTTAAAAATAAAAGATAACCTTTGACTCCATCTATGTCGAAAGGTTAGGAAGCGGCAAATATGCTTCTGTCCTGGTCGAAAGTTATACCTTTCGACTTTGCCGGAAGGTTTCAATTAAAACAAGAAAGAAAACCAATTGAAACCTTTTCCTTTTAAACCTTTTGACAATTTCGAAAGCTCTTTGTCAAAAGCTAGCAGGTGTATTTTTCTTTAAAACCAAAACTAAACTTCATCCCTTCTGAAAGTTGTAATCCTTCATCCCCAACCTTTCGACTTCCTCCAAAACGTTACATACCAGTTTCTTGATACCGTGTGCAGTGTTACTTAGTCTAATTTGAAGGTTTAATACCCTTCGACCTTGTCGGAAGGTGTGGAATAAAGGTGGAAGCTCTTGCCGAAAGAGTTGAAATAGTGATAGTTCTGTTTGAAATAGTTCTTTTGTACCACACCTGCCTTGTTTGTCTAAATTTGATTGGTTGCCAAAATTTTATATTCAAAAGTGCTGCCAACTTCCTTATTTGAAAATTGAATAAGTTTAAAAAAGCTCCTTTCTCCTTTATAATTATATAAAACATTTAAGTCTCATACCTTGAATAATTTTCTATAGTCATCAAAACAACTTGAAAATTTTTGAAAAAATTACAAAAAATAAATTAATATGTTCTCTTCAACATATAAAATTTTTGGATCCAAACAATAATTATTTTACCCATAAATAATTTTTATAATCCAAATTAACCTTTTCTTCTTTTGAAAATTATAAAAAATTGATGAAAATTCTAAAAACTGAAACCCATCTCTAAAAAACCTTTTGATCGTTATGAAAATTCGCAAGGCTAACAGATGTCTTAATAGGGTTTTCATCGTAAACATGTCATAAAGCATCAACATAACCTCCAAAAAGCATCAACATATATGTATATATATAATCTTTTATAATTCGAAAACATGGCAACATTTTGAAAATCATTCGGAATTAACCTTAAAATCGAAATAAAAAATATTTAGAGATGTAAACATTATTCGCCTTTGCTTTAATGATTATGGAACTTGATATTTGAATGAGATTGATTTGAATTTGCTTTTCTTAAGCTTTTCTTTTGTTTCCTCTTCTTTTTCCTTTGTTAATGGCGGTCGGCCAAGCTTTTTAAGTTTTGAAATGGGAAATGAACGTGTTGTAAAACACGGCCTAAGGAAGATAATATAGGATGGCCTCATTCCCATAATACCCCTCCTTTAATTCATTTGAAACTCTTCATTTAATTTATTAGGTTAAAGGCATGACTACCTTAATTAAATAAAATCTCAATCTCCTAATCAACACATTACTTTATTTAGTTTATCTAACTAAATCTGCTAAATGATGTTATCAAAAAAATGGGTGTTACAGAAAATGTAAAGGAATATACAAGTTTTATAGTGCTTCGACAAAATCAGCCCACGTCTACTCCAATAATCTTTTATTAGTTTATACTGTTAATTACAGTTACAAATCCATGAAATTCAAGAGCAAAATTGACAGAGTATACCCTAGGTAGAAGATGAAGAGAAGCAGAAATCAGATCCCCTTTTCTTATGCCATGCTTGCTGTACTTATCGGGATAATTGAGAGGATATTTCACTAAGGTTTCAGCGGAAGGCATTCTAGGTCCTTAAGGGCTCACCATAACAATCAGCATGCTTAATTTGACATTTGATAACGATCAACCAACATATCACTGATCGTTTCCTTCGTATCCATTCTAAGGCCGATCATTTCTGTGGGGGAAGGGGGTTCTTCGTGTCTCTTGAAGTTGCTTTTGAAGTATGGAATCATTCTAACTTGTAATTTAGGAGATATGGGTTGATTTTGGCTAAAATTCGATGGTTCATTGAACAATACCGATCATTATGATTGATCGATATGAACGATCGGTCTATAAGTATCGGCCATCTTCAAACCATCACTCCGTGACATGTGATTGCTATGGTGGATCGGAAGGAATGATTGATTAATAACGATCAACCATCATCAAGTCTTTACTTCATGATACGTGGTTTCTATGAAGGATCGTTCTAAAATGTTCGATCAAAATGATCGGCCATCCCAAGACCTTCACCTTTTGATGCGCGATCGCCTTTTTAGGCTCCCTCTTGATTTTATTGATGCTTTGAAAGTTTCAAGCGAATTTCTCTTGTGGATTTGAGATATTGATCGATCTCTAATGACTTGAACTGTTTCATAGATCATTCTTGGTCGGTTCATAAAAATCCTCACTTCATCCGAATGCATTCAACTATCATCCGTAGCTTTAACTTCAGTCGATTTCCCATCCATCCATTTGAGCCAAATACATGATATCCTAGCCTCGATAATTGTGACGCTTATTGGGTTAAATCCACCTATGCACTGCCTTTCCAAAAGGTGGGTTAACAACCGCTATTAGCCTCTGAGTGAAGATTAGTCTTCCGTCGTGTGACTCTACTAAACTCACATCTCATCTACTAGGTCCAAATCACTATCCTAAGCCAATACAAGATTTAGTCGTATATCCTAGGTTTTAGTATTATTCCTTGTTTAAATAATGAACTTAGCTTACCTATGCCCTTTTTATTTAAGGTAATGAGATTTACCTTAAATACTTAGTTACCCATAAATCTGCTTCTAATAGTCCATAAAAGTCAATTTATCCATAATAATCCTAACGAATATTTCTTAAGACACATATAATTACTAATTTCTTGTTAGTAACCTTTTATAAACATTCCATAGTTATTTATCTAACCTTACATATTTATCGGTTCCATAAATCCATTCACACCTATTAATTGTAGCTCCTGATTCATTCTTCGTTTTTTGCCTAATAATTGAAGCTACTACCTTCTATACCATGTTAATTAATTGCAACCCCCAATTCAATTCACAGTTATTGCATATTTACAATATTTTTTATCCTATTAATTATTGGCAACTCCTAATTTTAATGCCTATTAGTAAGTATTACTACCTTTCCCAATCCTCCTATTCACTTTCCTATCCTACATATAATTTATTTATCCTAAGTGAGAGGTACACGTAATTCAATGCTATTATTTAAATTTTATACTCATTTATTAATGCGATGCATACATATAGACTACCTACTCCTGTCCAAATATATTCTGATCATAAATATTTAACTAGAATATGCTTTACATATTTAACTTTTCTAGAACTGGATTCCTTATGAAGATTTTCCATTTTAATTTTTGTAAACTAGTTTAATACAAAAGTAAACAAAATGAAAGATTGACTGCATTTGAAATTACAAGAGATGAATAATTTCTTATTATTTGAAATAGATAGTGTAAACTATGAACAATAAATTTGTACTCTACGCATCTCTACCTTTTTATTTACATGTATTCCTTATTAAATCAAACGTATTTTTCTATAATGAGTATAGAAATAAACCAATTTATAAAAATTAAACGAATGTTATGTCCACAAATTAACCAATGGAAAATCTACAATTCAACATAACTAGGTAATAATCCAAATCCTAGCCAACAGGGTTGGCACAGTTGGTTGATGGTCCGGACTGCGTGATCGAAGGTCACGAGTTCGAGCCCCGAAACTGACAACCCTGTAACAAGTACCCGAAGTATGTGTTTGGCAGGCACATACTTCCCTAGAGTTTACAAGCGAAGCTTGGTTCTCTAGGTAATTCAAAAAAAAAAAAAATCCAAATCCTATTAATATTTTACTCCCCAAGTACGGATCTGGAATAAAACTATCACCATTCAAATTCTAAGGGACTGATTTTCAGATTAGGGTGCAAACTTTATTTCACATTAGATATAAAATAAGAATATTTTGACAATGGTTTTCTATGCTAGATTGAGCCTACAACTCATAAATAAGATTGATTTAGACATAAAAATAAAACTTATGCCAATGGAATAGATTCAAAATCATAAACAATATATAAATCTCCCACCCACCTTTTAAAAACATTCCAAATCTCTAGATCTAAAGTAAAACCATTTATCAACTCCAAATCCTTTCTAATCCAAGAAATACTAGTGTGTAACCCGTGCGTTGCACACGGTAATATTGTAAAATATAATATTATAATTTTAATGTCAAAATGAGAACTTTGTTATGTAATGTATGATAAATTTAGTGAAATAAATGAACTATAAATTAAACTGGTATTATGTTTGTGTTTAATTTATGTTGTATAGCGCGCGTGCACACACACACATATATATAATAATAAAGTAATTTTTTCAGTTTTATTAATATGGATGTAACATAGATGTTGAAACTGAAGTATGTTAGTAATTTTTTAGATGAACTGAAAATTATTATTTAATGAAATTTGTTTAAATAAATCAAATATAAAATTATGTAATTAGTTTACATACATGGACTTGAAAATAAACGATAGGAAGAATCGAGAGGAATTTTGTAAAAAATTGTATAATTTCGATGTGGATATATTGAAGCTAAAGCATAATTTTGTAATACAATGTATGATAAATTCTTAATATGAAGGAACTATAACTTATTTATAAATTAATTTGTTATGATGTTTATGTACATAATTTATGTTATGCGATTTATATATCTTTATAGTTGAATAAAAAAACAGTCTTACAATTTTCCATAATGTGAGCGTGTGTGTGTTAAAATTGACAAATATTTTATGATTCATTGGAAGAATAGATTAACTATTCAATGAAATTATTTAAATTTGATATTTCGAAAGTAGTTTGAATACATGGATTTAAATATAAAATAATAGAAAATAATTGAGGGCGGTTTAGAAAATTAAAAATGTTAAAATGTACGTATTTGAAGCTAAAAATATAATTTTTCAATGTAATACAATATAAAATTTTTAGATATATGAATAATATATTAAATACAGAAATATTGCTTATGCATATTATTTATGTTAGGCGACTTATATATCTTTGTATTTAAATGAAAAACTAATTTTATCATCTTTGCGCCTGATATGAATATGGTATACATATTGAAACCGTTATATCTTAGCATTTATTAGATGAATTAACAAAAATTTGTTAATTGAATTTATTTAAATATTTTATATTCAAGATCACATAATTAATTTGAAAATATCGACTTTAGTATACAATGGTATGTGATATTGTGAAGTGTTTTGTAACTAATTGGATAAATTCAAAATGTAGGTTTTTGACATTAAAAAAGGGTTTTACAATGTAACGCATGATACACATATTGATATAAATAAATAAAACTTTAAACTTGTAATTATTATTTATAAATATAATTTATGTCATGTGATTGATGTATTTAAATATTTGAATGAATTTTTTCATCGTTTATGTTAATATGAATATGGTTCATACTGATCATATTTATTTGACAAATCGGTGAAAAATTGCATAGTGGAATTATTTAAATAGTTTTGAAGTTATGTAATTGATTACAATATATGACCTTAAATGTAAAATATTGTAAAGGAATCGAGGGGAGGCTGTAAATGATTATAGAAAATTTATAATGTAAGCATTTAGAGTACGAAAAATATAATTTTGTAATGCATTTCATGATAAATTTATTGAGAGAAATGTGAAAAAATGATATATTTTTTTATGTATTCACTTTAAGTTCTTTAAGTTATTTAACTTAGGTATCTTTACATTAATCATTTTTTTAAATTTTGTTAATATGAAAATGGTGTACATATTGATATTTTGATAAATTAGTAAACGAATTAACGAATATTAGTTAGTTGGATTTATCTAATTAGTTTAAATTTAGATCACGTAATTAATTGATACATATAGGGTGAAAAGTAAAATATAAAAAGAAAAGTGAGGTAAATTTTGTGAATAATTATGATAATTTTAAATGTAGGTATTTGAAGTTAAAGTAGAATTTACAATGAAATGTATGATAAATTTATTGAAATAAATTAATTACAATTTTTTATTATTGGTTTATGTGATTTATATACCTTTATAGTTGAATGAAAGATTAATATTATGGTTTAGTTGTTTAAGTGTTATACATATTTAAATTGTTGTTCTTTGGTATTTATAAGAAATATTAAATGAATTTATTTAAATAGCTTAAATTTTGAATTATTTAATTAACCTAAATGTGCGGACTTAAATATAAAATATTAGAAAGTAGCTGATAAATTATATGTAAATAATTATATAAACTTTAGAATACATGTACAAAATGTAAAATAATAGAAGAGAATTAGTAAAATAAGTGTAAAGTAATAAAGTAATGAATTTGAAAATAAAATATTTAAAGAGAGAATTAAGGAGAATAGAGAAAATTTCTAGAATCAAGGAGAGAGCTAGAAAATCTTCTGTTTTACTATTATTTAATAGATGTATGAAAAGGGCATATACATATATTAGAGTTTCAGATCTAAGAGGGGATTTGGGATTGGGAGAGAAAATATATATGGATCTAAATGTAAATTACCTTGATAATGCGTAG
Organism: Allium cepa; assembly: GCA_030765085.1. NCBI lineage: Eukaryota > Viridiplantae > Streptophyta > Magnoliopsida > Asparagales > Amaryllidaceae > Allium > Allium cepa. Next base: position 144,945,139 of record CM060940.1, on the reverse strand, counting down.
TTTTAATTCTCTTCTACCCTTATTTTATTTGATTTTCATTCTTCTTCAATTTGTATGAATATAGATACAAATATCATATTTCTATAATTTGGAAGGAAAATGGAGAAGAAGAAAGGGTAGAGCTTCATTGCTTTATTCAAAAAAATGTGAGAAGAGAAGGGTGGGTTAGGTCTGAATATGAGCTAGTATCAACCACATCTGTCATATTAAAAATATAAAATTCGGATTATTTAGGCCAAGTCAAAACTTGGCCTGCACTTGTGGAGCGGTTGACTGCCTCCATTCTAAGGATCGACCACCCCAGGTCGATTGCTCTACGAAGAGTTCGACCTGTGGTCCCATAACACCCCTAATTTTTGATATCATTATTCAAGAGATTTAATTAAATTAAATAAAATAATGTAGACTGATAAGGAGATTGGGGTTGATTAATAAATTTAGTGGTCGTGCTTATTTAAAATGAATGAACTTATAAATGGTTAAGTGTTAACTAATTAATCATACGGGCATTAGGGTCATTTGCCACCCACATTCTCTGCCCATATACTATTATCCCCTTAGCCATACACGTTCGTCTTTATCTTAAGAAAAATTTTAAACATAAGAAGAAGAGGAGCCAACCATTAGGAAGAAGAGAAGAAGAGAAAATCAAATCTAAAGCTTAGGTTCAAGCTAGAAGAAATCAATCTCAATCAATCTCCAATTTTCTTATCTAATCTAAGCTGAATAATAATTCCATCACTATCTTTTTTTGAATCATACACTTTTGGATTTAAGTGTAAATTCGTTTTTATGATATATTGGATGATGATATGCTTGATTTATAATTTGTATGATTTAAGCAAGATGATTTAAAAGAGGATATGCATGGGGCAAAACTAAGATTTAATGATGTTTAAATGCCATGGAAAATTTTATGCTATGGAAAATATGATTTTAGAGTTGGGTTTCAATCTACATAATTTTCCAAGCTACGGGGAATTAATTATGAATTTTCAAAAGAAAACACGGTCATTTGGGTTTATAAATTTATTTCGAAAATTATATTGAGAATTTGGGTGTTAAATTTTGATATGTTAGATAACATGATTAAAATGAATTTCTCGTAATTTTGGGAATTTTTACAAAGCGTATGGGAATTAAATAATTTTGTAAGGAGGACCTAAATGACTAATTATTTTGTTAATAGGAAGGGCTTCTTTGTTAAGTGTTAATGGGTTTTAGATTTGGGAAAATTGCAGCAATTATCAGCAAAATTATTTGAAAGTTTAATGTAGCCAATCAAGTGTTTACACGTGGGCAAGTTAGTTACCAAAAGTTTGTTTTATTTTGTAAAAACAGCCTTTAACTCAGAAAAGCGGGTTCTGCCTTCTTTAGAAGGAGCTTTCGACCCAGAGCTTCCACCTCCGACCTAGTCGAAACACTCTACCTCAAAACCAATACACATGCTATCACTCAGTTGGCATGAAGTGGATTGGAGAAAAGTGGAAAGTAGGTGTCGAAAAAGAGCTTTCGAAGGTATTGGTTCCGTTTTTTTGTATTAAAAGAAAAGCGCCTGCCTAATTACAAAAGGGTTTTGAAGTAATCGAAACCAATGGTTTCGAAAGGGTATTTCTAAAGAGGCTTTCGAAGAAGAATTGTCGCCTTTGTTTTAAAGTAGTTGTTTTTGAAGGAGTCACTTAGGTAATGTTTTTGGTTATTTTTTTTTGTGTTTTCGGTTTTCAATTTGTATGTCAAACATGAGAAGAACGGAGGGAAGATGGATGGATGAAAGAAAGACAGATAAGAGGATGAAGGGTAAAGAGGGACGACCCAAAAAGGATTGTTTCACATGTTTGTGTTATTTTTCAAAACATGGAAAATAAAATAAAGCTATTTTCTATTTTGTATGTTAACTTTGTTTTCTAAATTAATCGTTTTCAGCAGTATACATGTTGTGTGCATTTTTGTATGGATGGAAACCCAAAACTAAAAACGATAAACAAAACACTGCCTTAGATTTTCATTGAAGCTTTCGGAAGGGGTAGTTTCGACCAAGTCGAAATCCTTATATGATTTTGATGTCTTTCGATGTGTTGAAGACATCAACGCTGTCGAAAATGTTGTCGAAAGGTTATGTTTATTTTATAAATATAAGCTGCTTCCTACTGCTTTTGAAAGGGGTTTGGGGTTTCTAAGGCAATAGTTTCAAAATGAGTTTCGATGCCAATCTTCAATTGTTTTACCCAGAGGTTTTATGCTTTCCAAAGGATGGTTTCGATACATCAAGTTTCCCAAATACTTTTGTGAAATAAAGAATGGTTTTGAAAGTGATGTTTTCGTGTATGTCCAATTTGACCTAAAAATGTTATTTTAAATGTAAACCCAATGGCTTTGAAAGATATTGGTTTCAAGGGGTAACCTTCAATGGTTTCGAAAGAGGTATTTTTGAATGGTTTTGAAGCCATGCTTCTATGCTTATACTTTAACATAGTCGAAAGGTTCTAAAAGAGATATTTTAAAGTATTCGAAAGGTTGGATCCTAATGTTTTAAAGATAAAATTTTATGCTTTCAAAGAAGGTTATCCAATGAAGTCGAAAGCACGGTTTCGAATGTGTCGAAAGGATTTTTAAACCCTCACTCATATTTAACGGAAAAATCAATGGCCAAGTAAAGGAGTTTTGAAAAGATTTCAAGTATGCAAACTGGAAGAAGCTTTACCTTAAACCACAAAAGTTGTATTATTTTAATTACCATGTTTACTTCTTCTAATATTAATATATTCGCATTGTTTTGAATCCCATAACTATATTTTGGAGATGGGTGAAATAACCAGTTAGGTAGATCCAGTAGTGAATATACATTTAGTGAAATCTTGGATGAATAGATTTGCATCTAAGAGGTCAGGGAGACCAAAATGTAGGATGCCTAACTTGGAAGTTGTCAGGAAGACCGGCTCATAGTGTTCAATGAAAACTATAACTAGAAAGTTATTGGGATTACCAATAGGTTCATAGTGATCCCGTGAAAACCATGTTATAAAAAGTGGTTGGAAGGGGGCTAATTGGTTTGTGGTGCAGCCATGAAAACTATATCTGGATTAAATTATTGGCAGTTGTCACTTGGTTCCTTGACAACCCATAAAACCAAGATGAGAGAGAAGTTATTGGAGTTACCAATTGGTTTAGGAAACCCATGAATTAATTAAGTTAATTAGTAGAGGTACAATAGGTTCATAGTGAATCCATGAAAAGTATGGAAGGGACAAGGTGTCCATACATTATATAAAGGTTTTTAGCAAGCCCATGAAAACTAATAGGTTAATAGTGACCCTTGAAACTATAAAATATGACATCGAGTCAATTAAACAAAGGATGGGGAATCCAATATGTTTTAATGTTTGCATATCATCATAATATTTTAAAATGATTATGTTTTAACCATTGTGTATGCAGGAGCATAGTATATCGTTTTATAAATGTTTTTAGGATACTAGCGAGGGGAAACTCATTCCACTAAGCGGCCTGGTCTCACTAGATACTTCAATTTGAGATGGTATTATTCATACCAGGCTTTATGTCTGACTCGAAGTTTATGTTTTCCCCTTAAACTCTCGGATAACTAATGGATTTTGAGTAGCTTGAAAGTTGAGGTTTTCAGGTACCTCTTAAGACGAATAAGCATCTAGAGACGTGCAGGAGGCATGATAGCTATTTAGAATTCTTTTTTCTCTTGATTCTGCTGCGTTATTGTAATGGTAAATTTTTTATATTGCATGTATATGTTCTGATCATCCAAGGGATGTCTTTATATGTCGGTCTTGGCGTATGTTGTAATAAATACATTTTCTTTGAACGTGATTTGTGATTATGGGGTTACGTAATGAATTGGAAATATTTCGAAATGAATTGTGATTTTGATCAAAGTTTTATTTTTTTTCAATATTCATGTGTTTATCTGTATCAATTAATCTAACATCACCGTATTTGGTCATCAAAGATTAATAACTATGGATGCTGCAGCATCCGTAGCCGTTAGTTTTGGTCCTCTAAGTAGGAGGATGTTACAGGTCCCCTTATATATATGTTAATTTTAATTAATTAATTAATTAATTAATTAATTCCACTTTGAATTTGTTTATCGTCTGTAACTTCTACGTTTGGACTTCGATCGCAAAAATTTAAATTTGAAAATTGTTGAGAATTTTGCCACGAACGCAATGGCGCAGGCTTCGTGGCCAAGTTTTATCATTAGCACAAATTCCATTTTTGGAGCTAAATTATCCGACTAAGTAATTAAATAACTAACGCTAAATTACGAGGTGTTACAACTGCTCTGCCCAAAAAAATTTGACTTTAAATTATCTATAGTTGACCATGATGCTAACCTCATACAACTGAGTAGATGAATCCCTAATGAATAGATTTTCACTAGAAATGCGTCAACTTAGACCCAACTATTGTCGTTGGATGGATTGTCATGCCATGATTTAACAATAATCAAAGCAGAATATTCATATTAATGTTTACAATATTCTCATATCAAGGAATCCATGTAATATTGCCACCTTGAGAATTTGTGTTTGACCTAGTTGTTATTGACCAACATGATACTCTTAGACAAGTCATTTAATGATTATCCGATAAATACGAGTGCATAAGTTCTTGGTGCCCCTACCAATCATAAATAATACACTGTCCATCATTTGGAGAGTGTTATCTACTCTAGTCATATATATATATATATATATATATATATATTAATACACATTCTCGAAACATCTTAAACTGGAATATTTAAAACAAAATGTTATTTTATACTGTGGTTAATTACTCATGATCGCACTATTGGCAGTTATGATCAAACAACATTTTTATTTAAGGATTTTATCATTAATATAGTTTAAATTAATTAAGTAATTAATTCTATCACAACATAACAAAGTATAAAATAGAAATCATACACTTTTATTATAAACGAGATGACGATAGAGTTAGATTATCTAACAAATTACATAATTGCTCTTAGGGCATCCTACTAACTCACTACTTCAACCAAAAAAGGTATTGTACAATTGCTTAGTATTTTTCTAGCACGGTCTTGTAAATTTTATTTTTTTTTCTTTCTCCCACACCATTTTATTGTCGTGTTATCACTACAAGAGAAACCGGCTATTCCAATGGCTCCCAGTCGTCGGCGGCCATTGGGAGCCAATGGAAAAGCCATTGGAATAGCATTCACGCTTTCCAACGGCTTCCAACGGAAGCAACGGGGCTATTCCTACGGCTTTTTCAACGGATTCAAATGGCATTTAGCCGATGGAGGCCATTGGAAGCCGTTGGTTTAAATTGACCAAAGAGCCGCTGGTAGCCGTTGCTAATCTGGGTAAAAAAAAAATTTATAACAGCAAGCCATTCACGTAACAGCCACACACAATCAGTATATATCAATTTCCATTCCATTCCATTTCCACTCCATTTCACATATATATCACATATCCAACACATTATACCATAAACAATATAAACAACCAAAAATCAACATCAAACATTACATTTTCAAACCAAACTCCAAGTCAATATGTACATAAACAACAAAACCCTCACCAGCACCAACTCCAACTCCATATTCAAGTCAATATATACAATGCAAACACTTAAACCTCACCACCTCAAAGTCAATATATACAAAATAACCATCAAAAAGAATCCTCACCACCTCAAAGTCAATATATACAACAACCAACCCCAAAGACAATAATCATCATACCTCTCAAGCATCATCTTCACCTCCAGAAGCACCATACGACGAAGGGAAGGAACCATGCCTCTGCGCGTACCCCGCTAAACGTTGATTCAGCTGCTCCTTTGTATAGCACAAAGATGATCCTGCTCTTGCAGCTGCTCAACTATGGCTCTAAGCTCTTTTATTTCAGTTATGGCACACGCCTTTTGAGCTGCCCGAACCTGCAAATAGAATGTGAGATATACACATTTGTATTATAATCATTTTCTCAAGCAATGCATATTTTAAAATATAGAAACGTAAATGACGTGATTTTAAGCAATGCATATACCACAAGGAAATGCATATTTTATTAAGTGATAATGGTGCAGGATGATAAACGATAAAAAATATTACCTTTTCAACGTCAATTTTGGTGTATGATGCCAAAATACCAGATTTTCCCATACTTTACAATGAATTAATTAAATTCTTTATCCATTTCCACTTGTTTCCGTTTTGAATGAAAAATAAAAATGGAATGTGTTAGAGCTATACAAACTTGATTCGAACTATTGGAATTTTTTTGAATTTATTTATTTCTATAACAATGTCTTACATTGTTCAATTAAAATAACGTATCAAACGTAGAATATTCTTTTGTTCAATTTTAGTTACTTTTATTGTACATTGCATTTTTATATCGCAACCGAATCCCGTCACTACTTTGGTTCATTGCATTATTAGAGTCTAAGATATAGAATGATTTTAAATTTTGCTGTTTACGGTAATATAGTTTGGATATTATATGAGCAACAATAATACATTTCATGAAATTATATAATATAAACATACTGGATACTAAAATTATTATAATTTTGGGTTGTACCTTATATTTTAATATTACAAGCAATTCGAATTCTCACCAGTGAAATTAATTTGATTTTTTTAATTTGCATTTATAATTTAGATTATTGATTTTTTATTGTTATGAATTTGAGTGCGATTTCATTATTGTAAATTTTAGAGATTTAATTTACGACATGCAAAGAGCTATGGAGATTTCATCTATTTTCATAAATAACAGGGGTATAAAGCATGAGTTTCCTTTTAACTTTGTCATATAAGACCTCTTTTATTGTGTTCTTTTTAGTTCCATTTATTATTGTTAATACTACTACTATTTTTTTGGTTCATGTTTTTGGTTCCTAATGTCAAATAGCGAACCCTTTTCTTGGAATATATACCACAAGGAAATGGATTCTTTTTAATACAATATATAGGTGTTAAAAGTATTCTTATATTTTTTTTTGGTTCATCCGTTTTCATCACATATCTTTGCATATTTATCCTTTTTTACTTATCTAATATTTATAAATCACGTATATGTTAGATTTGACTCAGGTGGAAATCATCATATGTATAGTGTATCTATAGGTTAATTTATTAAATATAATATTGCAATGTTTATAAGATTACCGCTTGGTTTCCAGAGCCATAGAGTCTATTCCGCTGCGTCGGATACATAATAACGTCGAAAATATTTTCTTGCTCCTCTGACTTCAACTCACCGCGATCCGATTTTGAAAGCAGCTCTGCCCGTGCCTCTTGAAACTTTGCCTGAAATAAAAAATAATTACAGGTTAAAATTAGTAGAATAGGATTTAAATTTATCGATATTAATAAAATAATATTTAAAATATGCATACATATGCAGTCGTCGCCTTATCATCATCATCCCACTGATATGTAATATTGCCAGCATTGTTTGCTTGTCTTGATGCGTGGGTGTAGGTAAATACCTCTATCATAGACACGGGACGTCCAAGCGATCTTTCCTGCAATAAATAATTTATATATTTTATTTTTTCATAGCTAATTACTGAACTGATTAATATACAAAATGTAATAACGATTTAGATTCGTAATTGATAAATTTACCAAGTCCTCACGGTGATGATGAAAAGACTTGGATTCGCCATGGTGCGTTACTGGATCCCTATTTCTATTGGTAGAGTTCCTCTCCGACTCCACCTACAATTTAAATCAAATATTATATTTACTAATTAGGAAATAATTAACTATATATTTGGTAGATTTACCTTGAACTCATCGGTCACCCACCGACTCATCCAAGAATCCCATACGGAAGCGCCCAGCCAGTTCGATTTCTTTCCTAATTTTTTAATAGCTGACATTACCTCCCTGTAATTTTTGGCGACCTTCGAATTCCAGTGGCGCGGAACCATGGCGATATCGGGCTCCGCCAAGTCCACTTTCCCCTGTACAAAGAGAAAATATTACTAATTGTTCATTTATACTTATTCATATAGTAAAGTGATATAAACTCACCAGAAAATCCTACCATATGGCCACCCTGACTTGGTCAGGGATCTTACTCCACTTAGGCCAGCAATCTGTCATCCTGCTCATATATGATTACTTGGAAATGCCAAGCACAACTCCTGAGGGCTCCAAAACAAATCCCCTATGTTAAATATAAAACAAAGCTTTAGACAAATATATATATGTATGAACAAATTTATATTGTTACCATTTTAATTTTGATACTTACGCTCCATCAGCCTTCGGCTTCAAATATACAAGTGGTCGAGCCGTAGGCTCACCACTACTCTGCTGACCGAGAGAGAAGAACTACGACGTCTGGAGCCTGACATAATACCTATCGAAAGTTTCATTTTTAATTATAGACATAGATAAAATGATGATGACATGTGGTGCATGTAATAAAGTCATTTTTAATTGGTAGTGCATGTAATGATGATGATAATGATATGTGATGTATGTGCGCGATTAATTGTAAAAATTACCGGATATTACTCAGTCCTCGTCGTTTTCTAATTCATACTCGGTCTCGTGTTTTATATCATTTTCCTCTACACTCTAAAATGCTTCGACTAATACATTTGTCTCATCATTTAATTTTATAAAATTGGTTTGATCGTCTGTAATTGCGATTTCAACAATTTCCTCGATATCTGCTTGATAGGCTTGTTCTTCCGGAATATTCTTTCCGTCGAATGTAAATCTCACCTTGGTTTTAAAAACTGCAGACCAATCCACTTTATCTCTTTTAGAGATGGATAATGGGCGTAATAAACTGTAGGGCTTGTTTGGCTAGTACAAACGGATCGTACTACTGATAATGGGAGGTATGTTTTATTTCTATAAGATTATAATTTGGATGCATGTTAATACCAAAACCTGAAACGTTGTTGAACCAGTTGCATCTAAACAAAAAAACTTCCTCTACGGGTCTTATAAAATATGTCAATTGTATATGATTATTAGGATCATCATTGCCTTTAACAAATACCCCGGTATTGTTTGTTAATTTTTTAGCACCGTATTCTTTGGTGTTGAATTTATATCCATTAACAAAAAATATTGGATACATTTTAACTTTCCTTTTCGGTAACAACGCCAAATGTTTTAATCCTTCATCGACCACATTATTTGTAGGATCACAAACGTAGCTCGAAAACCAAGTAGTGAAATTTTTGCTTAATTCGTCATTTGGATTTTTTGATTCATAAGCACTACAAACAAAAATATGATATATTGCTTTGTTATTAATTTACACATGCAGTATTAAATTAAATTTATCAAAACTTGTAATATGATAATTACCTAATAAATGGTGCCACTTCTGGACAATTAAGAAGAATATATGTGTGTGCTACATGGTAATCTCTATCATCTAACCATACTTCTACACATTTTCCAACATGTCGACCATGTTGTTTAAAAATAGATTACATTGCTTCAGAAGAAGAATCTTGTTCAACGGCCTCATCATTACGTGCAACACTTTGAAATGATAAATCCACATGATCATTGAAATAATGAGAGAAAAAGAACGATGCTTCTTCTTCGATATATGATTTGCAAATAGAACCTTCAACTCGAGCTTTTTGTCTCACTTTTTTCTTTAAATGATTTAAGTACCTAATAAAAAATATTTCATATCAATATTGATTTTTATTTATAGTTAAATTAACATTTACATACTCAGTATTAATAACATACCTCTCGAATGGATACATCCATCCATATTGCTCAGGATCTTGAAGACGCGCTTCAAATGGAAGATGAACAGGTAAATGCTCCATTACATTGAAAAAACCTGAAGGAAATATTTTATTCAGTTTACAGAGCAGTATAGGGATTTCTATCTCAAGTTTACGAAGACAGTCAACTTTTAACGTAAATGAACAAAGCTCCCTATAAAATAAACTAAGTTCTATTATAACCTTCCAAACTTTTACGGGCAACAATTTTTTAAAAGCGACGGGTAACAAATTTTGCATCATTACATGATAATCATGGATTTTCATCCCACTCGGTCTTCCGTTCTTATAGTCGACACATCTATGAAGATTAGATGAAATTCCATCAGGAAATTGTAGTCCTTCCACCCATTTTAACATTACTTTAACTTGGTTGTTATCTAGTTCATAACATGCTTTGGGTTTTTTAGTGTCATTTGGCTTCATATGAAGCTCAGGACGATTACATATTTCTTCTATATCACATCTTGATTTCAGATCGTCCTTAGTCTTGCCCTTAACATTCAAAAGTGTATTAAACACATTATCGAATACATTTTTCTCGTTATGCATCACGTAAATGTTATGACGGATTAACATATTTTTCCAATAAGGCAACTCCCAGAATATACTCTGTTTGCTCCAATTATGAAACGTCAATTTACCTTGGATTTCAGTTTGCAGCCCGATTTAATATATCTTTGGATAATCTTTTATAAGTTCATATATATCTTCACTTGACCAAATCGTTGGTGGGTGTAAAGTCTCATGTCTATTAGCTATGAAGTTTTTTTTGTCTCTTCTAAAAGTATGATTAATATGGAGAAAACGTCGATGACAATCAAACCATGAAATTTTCTTCCTATGCCATAAAGAAAATGCTCGTGTTTCTTCCATACAGTAAGGACAAGCAAAACGACCGACCGTACTCCAACCTGAAAGCATTGCATATGCAGAAAAATTGCTAATAGTCCATAACAAAGAAGCAAACATCCGAAAAAACTTTTTTCGATACGTCGTATGTTTCTACTCCTTCATACCACAATGTTGTCAACTCTTCGATTAACGGTTGTAAGTAAACATCGATACCCTGTGTCGGATCATCAGGGCTAGGGACGACAATTATGAGAAAAATATATGGAGTTTTCGTACACATCCACGGGGGTAGATTGTAAGGTGTAATGATTATAGGCCAAGATGAATATTCAGAACCAAACTGAGAAAAATGGTGAAAATCCATTAGTACACAAACCTAATCTAATGTTACGGCTCTTCGCTACGAAATTGGGATATTTCCTATCAAAATACTTACATGCTTCTCCATCAAATGGGTGTGTTAACGTACCTTCTTCAGGTGTGCTCACACTGTGCCATCTCATATAATGCGTTGCTACAGATGATGCATATAACCTTTGAAGTCTAGGAGTGATAGGTAAATAATACATACGTTTGTATGGAATTTCTTTCCCCTTTTTTTCCTTGGTTTGTATCTTTCTTGATTACATATTTTACAATTTCGAAGACTGACATCATCTTTCCAAAACAACATGCAACCATTTAGACATGTATCATTTTTTTGATACGGCAAATCGAAAGATGACATAAGTTTTTTCACTTCATAATAATTTTCGCACATTAAATTATCTGATGGCATATGGCATTTAGCAGCTTGTACAACAGCCGTAAATCCGGCTTCTGTGGGGTTATACTTTGATTTCATTGCAATGTACTCTATAATTGCCCATAATTGAGTGCCGCTAGTACATCCATTCCAAAGAGGTTTCTTAGCAGCATGCAATAAATCATGTATATTTTTTCGCTCCAACATTTAGTTCCTCTTCGACGTTAACATTGTCGTTATTAATTTAAACAGTAGGGAACATTGATCGTGCTACATCTTCAACCATATGTTCTATGAGATTCATCGTACTAACTTCATCACTAATGACCTCTATTGATTGTTCTTCGTTACGTGTTATAATTTCTCCATGACGATCCCACACCAAATAATTGATTACGAAACCATATTGGCGCAAATGAATCCTAACCATATTCGGTACTAAATGCTTCAACGATTTGCACCTACTACATGGACAACGAATTTCTATGTCGTTTCCAATATTACTCAAAGCAAATTCGACAAACACGTTTATCCCGTTAGGAAAATGTTTACTTATTGAGCCTCCCATTTCTCTTCTTTGATACATCCAGTTTCGATCAATAAAATAACTGAACATTTTTCCTACTGTAAAACCTATGATCAATAGTAAAAAAATTATTAATCCAATTCGATAAACGCATTTAGATTTTACTGTTTTTTATAATCCATTTTCGTTTATAGACAAAGTTATATTTCTAGATATTTTGTTCACATTTTTGTACCTTTTGTGACGGTCGTTCATCCTATGTCCCATTACAAACACAATAGTAATTACATTTCTTGAATCTTATCATTATAAATGATTTTTCAAAATGTCGGCAGCACTTCCCCTGTGTTCCTTGTATCGTACACATATGCATGTACACAAGGAACGAAAAGAAAATGCCATTTTATGAACCGTTTATAACGATATGATTTACGAAACGTAATTACTTTATAGTATTTGGAACTTGTCCAATATAGGGACAAATCCAACAAATATTGTATCAAATGAATATGAATATCCATTTTGCAATAAAAACGAATATTCACACAACGATGATATAAAACACTTGTCGGACGGGGCCAAAAATTCACTAAGGGAATTAAATTTTATTTATATGTTACCCTTTTATTAAATATGTAAAATAAAGCATATTATGCATTATTTTATTTATATTCTACTATTTAATTAAATATATAGTAAATTATATCATTTTTACTATTTCGCAAAATATATGATTCATGTGTGTATATATATACTAAATTATATACTTATCTAATGCTAATATATTTTGTAAAGATATAATTCATGTTCATAAAATATCCGACTAATTCATGTTTGTCTAATATTTTACAAAACATACACAAAATAATTTAAATCGATCCTAACTAATCTAACACTAACTCAAATGCGCATTTACACTAAATTATCAACATATGTATATATATGCATAATATATATACACAAACAATTTGGACATTTGGATGGCAATAATTGTAATTAGCACTTAGTTTGGTATAATAAACAGTCAATAGGCCATTAGATACAACCATAACAACAAATTAAACACAAAATTAGCAAAATTTAAAATTTTAGGGTTTTAGGCAAAATCTAATTTTGGAGCTGTATTTGGATGATGGCGTCGGAGTGGCTGCTGGTTGTGTGGGGATGCTGGGAGCAAGAAAAGAGGAGGAGTGGAGGAAGATGGTGATGGATTTGGGTGTTTTTGGTAGGAAGAGAGGAATGATTTGTGCTCTCGGCTTGGCTGCAGGTTTACACGAATAATTCCAACGGCCGCAAATGGCGTTTTTACAACAGTTACCAACGGCTTATTATAAAATAATGAGCCTTGGTAGCCATTGGAAATTTCCGTTGGCGGCCATTGGAACCCTGTCGTGGCTGTATACTGTAGTTCTAGTAGTGTATGGGAAGAAAAAATGATTTGTCCCCTTTTTAGTAGAAAATTATTCAATAAGTTCATTTTTGATTTCTCCTCAGTGATCGCTTTGAATATTTCTTATTTTTGAATCTTTAAAATTTGAATTCATTATGAAAATATTTTACACACTTTGCAAGTATCACTTCATGTTTTACAAACAATGTCCAAGTAAGTATTGAAAAATCATTTACTATTAAAAAATATATTTGTTGTGATTAGGGATCGAACTTGCATAGGTCTAAATAAATCAAGATGTAATAATTCAAGTTTTTATTTTGTAGAAATTTCATAATCTATTATTTAAATTTAACCTTTTTAAGTTATCTTACCTGATATGCTTCACATAAACTGTCTACTTTAAAATTCATTTTTTTCTAAATCTTTAACGAACTAATTTTTGATAATTTATTTATATATTTCAAGTTAATGCAGAAAAATTGTATGTGCCATAACTATGAATTATTAAGATGCGATTAGAAGCATATCACTATTATGGTTTACTTTCATATTTAAAATACAAGCATTTCATTTTCTTATTCCTTCAAAAAATAATTTTTTTATTAAATTTTTTGCATTTGTCCTTTTCAAATCAATTGGTATACTTGTATCGCATAGTTTACTAATATTTAATAAATTATGTTTTAAATTATCTAATAGTAGAGCATTAGTAATTAGATAATAGTTGGTTATACTAACATTGTTGGCGCCTGCTCCTCAAATGATATATCCTTTTGAATTATTGCCAAATGTGATTGTTCCTCCATCTATACAGTGATATCGTTAACATTTCTGCATTTCCCCTTATATGCTTTGAACATTCGCTGTCTTGTAACAATCCGTATTTTGGATCTTCAAATTTCAGTATTTAATTTATTTAAATATTCAGATTTGAATTTATATTATGATAAATTATCTGTTTCAAATTTAGACTTGATTTTTAGTGACATATTTTTAATTTAATTTATAGAATTTTTCATAATTTTTAATGTGGAAAAAAATTAAATTTTCATTTGACACTTTTTGTGGCAAATGTTGGCGTTTTGGCCTCTTCACAGGATAATATAACTTGTCTATTTTATTGTTGTTTTATGATCGTCTGACATTTTTGTTCGTATTTTATTTTCAGCCAATCGCGAATCGTACGCAAAAGTAGCGTACAGCCGAATGCAATCCAAAAACCAAATATGTTCACACATCTTTTCACCTATATCCTTGCATACATATTTTCTTGTCCTCGTATGTCCTTGCCCTGGACCGTTTTTGTTTGCATTCATTTTTTCTACCTTGGGTTCTATTTACATACTTTTAACCAGAGGATACAACAAATTTGATGGAGCTTTGCTTGTATTTATATATAAAAGAAAGGATGCATGCTTCTTTGGAAACCAAATACAGGAACAAAACACTAACATGGGGATGTTTTCATGTCAACCTTCTTGACAGCACCACCTTTCTATACCCACTGCCATTGCATTTAATTCTCCGTGTCCTTAGATTACCTTCCTTGGGGTAAAAATGTGATAGATATTCATATATTCACGTCAGTGGTTGAGGTACAGATTTGTTATACGTCTAATATACTAAAATAGAGACTAATCAATAATAAACTTGTCTCACAAGTTTACAACTCAGATTTCCACTACTCTGGAATTCTATATTAGATATTTGAATACTTAGTATGTTGTAATTAATTACAACAATAAAGTAACAACTATAGCAATAATAACTATAGTGCTAAATCAAACGTTATACTATTTAAAGAAATAGTACAACATATAAAGAAATCGATATTTATATATATAAATATATAAATCAACTAGAAATGTAACCAGTTGAAGAAGAAAATTACTTCTGAGGCTTGTCGTAACAATTTCCTTAAGACTTTATTCAAAGTCTTCCAAGATACAATAGACGTAATCTGCTCGAGTTTCTTATGCGTATAATCTTCTGTGTGATATGCAAAAGCGCATGGGTTGCAGATATTAAGAAATGGAGAGGAAGAAGAGAAAATTCGAAATTGATTGAGTGAGGAAAGTGATCAGGTTTCCTCCTTATTTATAGCCGAATTCCCAAAAGTAGCATCCCTTCATTTGCAACGCAAAAAAGCGTTACTGTTCGCAACAGTTGCGCCTCTTCCTTTTGCAACGGCCGAAAACTGTTGCTGTTTGCAATAGTCGCGCCTCTTCATTTGCAACGGCCGACAACTGTTGCTATTCGCAACAGCTACGTCTCTTCGTTTGCAGCAGTCGAAAATTATTGCTGTTTGCAACAGTCACACCTCTTCGCTTGCAACGGCAGGAACTGTTGCTGTTCGCAACAGTCACATCTCTTCATCGCGTCCAATCCACTAGTCGTTTCCATTTAAATTTAAATAGTAGAAAATCGTTCACTTCTGTATAGCAAAAATATAACACGGTCCACTCTTATTGGACCCACACCCGACCCAGCCCGGTCCGGTTCGGTCGGTTGGACGGACGAGCGGCGCGCGCGTGTTAGTCCATGGCCATATAGGACCTCCCCCTCGCACAAAATTACCTGACCCTAAGGGCCAATATAGGGATTGAGAATACACAATATAAACAAGAATAAGGACTTATTTTTGGCGATGTGGAATATCTCTTCATTCACTATTTGAGAACTCTAACAATCCTCCACATGAATGACGATATATGTCTCCCCCACACAAAGTGTAATATCACACAGTTTATATGAAAGTAATGCTATATCGAGAATAAGTAGATATTTCACTTTGAACTTTCCCTAGTTAAAACTTATCGGATATACTTGGCTGATCGGTGAATTATTTCATCTTGAAAGGTCAGCCGCTATTGTATAACCAGACAATAGGCTTTACAAAGCATTATTTCCCTTCACATCCAATCTCATGGTTGTGTTCATTTTGGTCCTGAACAATTTTTGGTTCTGCGAGTGTTTTTAGGGAGTAAAAGCCTTTAATATTCTCATAAAGCCGACCCAGCTTACACTAATATAGGTGATCGCAACCATTAAGAGTATCCTACATATACCCCACTTGTTATATTCAAGATATGGTCATCATTAAAAAACATAGTTTTAACCTTTAAAAATTTCTGTAGGCATGCATTTATATTGTGCACCATAGGAATGGAGTTGGACAATATCCACGCAATACGTCTTGAGTTACTCAGAATTGGTTTGCCTATTGATCCTAGTCTGTGGGATCTCCAGTCGCTAGGATAAGTTTCCATATAAGATAACTCTTGATGGTTTAGGTTTTTAAACTCATTCCCCTCGATGCGCGGTTTCTCTCTTGATAAACCTTTAGTAAATGGATCCGCTAGGTTATCATTTGTTCTCACATAATCTATGGAAATAGTCCCAATTGAGAGTAACTGCCTAACTGCGGTATGGTGTCGACGAATGTGTCGTGACTTTCCATTATACACAAAGTTGTGCGCTCTGCTTAGCGCAGATTGGTTATCATAGTGCATGCATATGGCCGATACAGGTTTAGGCCAAAATGGAATATCTTCTAAAAAATGACGAAGCCATTCTACTTCTTCGTCTGCTTTATCTAAAGCGATGAACTCCGATTCCATAATATTGGTCGAGCTATGCATGTTTGTTTGGTAGATTTCCATGACACTGCCGCCTCTACTAAGGTAAATACATAACCACTCGTTGATTTTGATTCCTCTGAATCAGCAGTCCAGTTTGCATCACTATATCCTTCTAAGACAGCAGGATATTTTTCATAATGTAAGGAATAATTTGTGGTATTTTTTAAATATCTAAGCACTCTCATTAGTGCTTTCCAGTGTTCCTTTCCTGGATTGCTTGTATACCTGCTCAGTTGACTTACTACATAAGCTATGTCTTGTCTTGTGCAATTCATGAGATACATGAGACATCCTATTTCACGAAAGTATTCCAGCTGCATTACACTCTCATTAATGTTTTTATGCAGTACTTCTGATGGATTAAAAGGTGTTCTTACTCCTTTAATTCCAAAAATTTTAAATTTTTCAACCACTTTGTCTACATAGTGACTGAGATAATTTAATTCCATTAGGTGTTCTTATTATTTTGATTCCCAAAATAACGTCTGCAGCTCCTAAGTCTTTCATATCGAAATTGCTAATTAACATTTTCTTTATGGTCTCTATCTCCTAAGTATTTGGACCAAATATTTACATATCGTTTACGTATAAATAAATCATCACATATGATTGTCCAATCTGTTTATAATAAACACACTTATCGCATTCATTAACACGAAAACCATTTCTCATCATGACACAATCAAATTTTGCATGCCATTGTTTTGGAGCTTGTTTTAGTCCGTATAATGATTTTACTAATCTACAGACTTTGTTTTCATTTTGTTCTAGTCCGTATAATGATTAATGAGATATTAAAGTTATTATTTTAAATGAGATTTAATTTAAGTGAAATAGAAGGATGTTTCAAATAATAACTTGTTATTTAAACTTCTTTTAAATAACTTATCGTTTGTCAAGAGGACACTATGGACTTGAAGAGTCTACTAAATAAGTTTATTTAAACATGGAAAGAGCTTTATTAATGGTTCTGGATATTTATAAAAAAAATTAACCATGAATTTCAAAATTCTGAAAAGGAAAAGTTTTATAAGTGGGGTCTAGGATTTACAAAGAATGTTTATAAAGAATGTTTACAAATAGATTTGATGTTTATAAATTCTTTATAAATAGATCGAAGATTTATAAAGAAGCTTTACAAATAGATTTGGAAATATTTATAAGATAAAGAAATTGGAAAAGAGATGGTTGATGTTCATGGCATAATTCAAGGTGCAGGAATTTCCTACAGTTTACTATGGAATCACTGGGATAGCGAC
The DNA here is from genome assembly GCA_030765085.1 of Allium cepa. Classification (NCBI taxonomy): domain Eukaryota; kingdom Viridiplantae; phylum Streptophyta; class Magnoliopsida; order Asparagales; family Amaryllidaceae; genus Allium; species Allium cepa. Next base: position 144,926,925 of record CM060940.1, on the reverse strand, counting down.
ATAACCATTGTGCAAACTATGATCCATGATTGATACTGAATGATACTCTTAAGAAACTAATTTTTTTTGAGTTTTTAAATTTTTGAAGTTTTGAAAGTGAAATGGTTTGTGAAATATCTAGGAGAAACACGGGGATTATATAGTACATTTACCGTCGGTTGTGCTATACTATACATATAAACTCGTTTCGTTCTTCTAGGACAAATGACAAGCATATCCGTCCACTTAAATGGATAGGGGGCGAACCCCGCTCTTATGTATCGTTTGATTATTTCCTAAAGAACCGGCATTGAGCATTTTGAAAATTGGTGAATGATTTGTAAGGCACCAGGGAAGCGGAAGAGTGTACTCATAAGAGATGATTCGAACACATAACCACTCCAAAAACCATATACGGTTCTATGATGGAGATTCGTGATATATTGAGATGTTGGTATCTATGTGTGATTCCGAAACCCATTGAGGGTATGAGATTCCCTGTGTGATTCCAAGATCTAATTGAGATATGAGAATCTATGTGATATTTTGAAGCCCATTGGTATATTGAAATCCATGTGGGATTTCATGATGGGATTTCATGATCTGTTTTGATGGCGGTGCGTGAGATGGAACGCCGGACGTAGGCTCATCAGTGGGAATGACTAAAACCAGATATAGAAGGCATGGCCAGTAGGGTTGAGAAACTCATAGGTCATAGTCGGATCCTCCTAGATGTTACCTACAGTTCTTATGCATGCATTGGGCGATGCATTCGGTCTTAGTTAGACCAGCTATGTTTTTTTCTAAGGTACATCTATAGGGATGTATGCTTCTTCGGAAGGATATCTCTGATTCTTGAGCAGGAGGACCATTCTTGAAGTACCGAGGGCGTCTCCATGGAAATCTTACACAATTAGCGAACATGCCTTATCGATTTTCGAGTATATACCTAGTATTGTTGCAGTGTACACTCACGAGCATCACAGCTACTTGATTATTATTATTTTCTCCCTTATACATTATTATAATATCACTATATTTTCTACATAAAGATTTTGGTTATCGTAAGGTACAAACCTGTCCGTGTTTAATTATGTGTGGCGTGGTCTTACATGATACCTTTGTTTTGAAAGGTTATTAAACTTTAAGAAAGAATTTAATTGTGTTTCCTAAGAATGCTATCTACATGGTCTTACAAGACTTTTGACATCTATGTTATTCTCCTCATCGAGATCTCCATTTAAGAATGTTGTCTTTACGTTCATTTGATGAATTTCTAACTTATAGATTGATGCAATTACTATTAGTATCCTTATATAGGTTATTCGTGTTACTGACGAATATGTATCAAAGAAGTCTACTCCTTCTTTTTGACGATATCGTTTGGCTACTAATCTGGCTTTATACTTGTCGATAGAGCCATCTGCTTGCATTTTCTTCTTGAAAATCCATTTACAGCCAATAGGTTTTATTCCAGGTGGAATATCAACAATTTTCCAAGTTTTATTACTTAGAAATGAATTTGTCTATAATAAATTTCTTAAGACTGATATTCTGCGTCTTATACTTCTTGGCAAGTGCATTCTAGAGTGCTTTTGTTGTCTTTAGAGGCTGATATACTTTGTATAACACCTTGTCGAGACAATTCATAATATAGTTTCTGCAAAGAAAATCGGAATGCTTCCACATATCAACATCTGATTTCTTGCCTGGTGCAAGAATCGGTTCCTCCTCCTCGAGATACCGTTGCAGGCCAAGTGTGGTGAAATAAAATTACATCGGATTCTGCCATGTTAGAAACTCGCCACCATCTCCTTTAAAAGGATCGGGTCTGTTGTGTGTAGTAGCCTTTGTTGCGAGCTCTACTGTTGCCATCTCTGTTTTAAATAATTGAATAAAGTCTTAAGATGTTATACGTCTAGTATACCAAAACAGAGACTAATCAATAATAAACTTGTCTCACAAGTTTACAACTCAGATTTCCACTACTCTGGAATTCTGTATTAGATATTTGAACACTAAGTATGTTGTAATTAATTACAACAACAAAGTAACAACTATAGCAATAATAACTATAGTGCTAAATCAAATGTTATACTATTTAAAGAAATAGTACAACGTATAAGGAAAACGATATTTATATATAAAAATATATAAATCAACTAGAAATTTAACCAGTTGAAGGAGAAAATTACATCTGAGGCTTGTCGTAACAATTTCCTTAAGACTTTATTCAAAGTCTCCCAAGATACAACAGACGTGATCTGCTCGAGATTGTGATGTGTATGATCTTCTGTGTGATATGCAAAAGCGCATGGATTGTAGATATTAAGAAACGAAGAGGAAAAAGAAAAAATTCGGAATTGATTGAGTGGGGATGGTGATCAGGTTTCCTCCTTATTTATAGTCGAATTCCCAAAAGTAGCATCCCTTCATTTGCAATGCCAAAAAGCGTTATTGTTCGCAACAGTCGCGCCTCTTCGTTTGCAACGGCCGAAAACTGTTGCTGTTTGCAATAGTGCGCCTCTTCGTTTGCAACGGTTGAAAGCTGTTACTATTCGTAATAGTCCCGTCTCTTCGTTTGCAACGGTCGAAAACTGTTGCTGTTCGCAACAGTCACATCTCTTCGTCGCGTCCAATCCATTAGTCGAAAATCATTCACTTCTGCACAGTAAAAGTATAACATGATCCACTCTTATTGGACTCGGACCTGTATCTGACCCAGCCCGGTTCGGTTCAGACGGACGGTGCGCGCTTGTCAGTTAATGACCATATAGGTCCTCCCCCCGCATAAAATTACCTGACCCTTAGGGCCAATATAGGGATTGGGAATACACTATATAAACAAGATTAATGACTTACTTTTGGCGATGTGGATATATCTTCATTCACTATTTGAGAACTCTAACAAGATTTCGTTTTCTTCTCTTCATTTTTCTTTTTCATTCCATTCCTTTCTCTACATGGAAGCATGAAGCCAAACAACCAACGTTCTCACCTCATTTCCCTTAATCTTCATTATCTTTACATTCGTGTGTGAGGTACGTTGGTGTGTGTAAATGTGTTTGCTGCATGCATGGTCGTGAGAATTTAATATGCACATGTTGGGTTGTAGAGGAGGAAGTGTGTTTATGCCAGGATAGGGGTGGGGTATCATGCCTTACGTAGGTAGGAATATGTGCATGGAGTAGAAAATGAGGGGGTGCTTGCGTGTTTGGCAAGTGGCTAGGGTGGTTGGAGTGACGAGGAGGTGGAGCAGGGTCGGTAAATGGTCGCTGCGGGGGATGCGCGTGCATGTAATGTAATGAGCTATAACATGGGGGAAGCAGGCGCTTGGGTTTTGTTGGCTGTAGCGTGATGGGTTTTGGGAAGATATCGTGCGCTACATGGAGATGGGGGAAGATTGATGGCAACAGGCATGCGAAAATGAGTTTGAAGTGGAAGAAGAACTATTCATTTCACATGATTGTGCAATAAGGTCCATATCATTGTGTTCCTTTGCAAACTATGCTGGCGCATGCATTTGTGAATGTTTTATTTGGGTTTGGGTTTACTGAAGCAGGTCTGGATTAGGACCGAGCCCATTAGGGTGTTGGGTGAGAATTACATGAACTTGTTTGTTTTTTCGGTATATATATATATATATATATATATATATATATATATATATATATTCTAACTAATAGATATGGTACTTGCTCATATATGACCCGTTTGGTGCACCGAATCTTGCATTGCACTCATTGGGACGAGTACAATGTTGTAGTGTAATTTATCTATAGCTTTGATTGTGTGTGAAAATATGATATGTTTAAACAGATAGAATTTATTTACATTATTCTAAATAGTAACGTCGTTAAATTATTATCTCTTAATTGATGATAATTATTTGGCCAAATAAATTACTATTGACTTAAACTAGATCAAATATGGTAATTGAACATTAGTTAGCGGAATAAAACACTGTTCCGCTAATTAAATAAATTTGACATTAATTAGCAGAATAAATCACCATTCTACTATTTTATTGTTTTGGACATTTGATTATATATCGTAAATTGATATGCCACTTTGCATAAGTGATCTATTAACCAATTATGATTAAGTGTTGGATTTAATTACATAGTCATTGATTGTGCAAATATCTGTTATTAACTTGAAATTTTAAATTAAATAATATAGTAGCATATTTAAGTACCATGATGATCGTTAAGCCTCCTTCGAATTTGAAAAGTTAATTATTGATTTAAAAGTTATTTTATGAATAATTATTTTCATTACAAGGTTTAAAGACAGTTACTATTTAGTAATACGATTTTAAAAAGGTAGTTATTATTTATTTACAATATTTTAAAGAAAATTTATAATTGTTTGATAATTTTTTTTGTTAATTATTTTACTAATATGATTCTTAAAAGTTATTTCTTGAAGTTATTTAATTATTGTTTTTTTAAAATGTTTTAATTTAATTAATTATTTAAAATGATTTAACTATACTTCAATTTTAATTAAAGTTAATTAATTGTATAGATTTAAGTTATTTGATATAGGATAATTGATTATCATATGAATATTAGTTTAAAGTTAATTAATACCGTTTTAATAAAGTTTTAAGAGTTGACTAATTTTTATCCTAATATTTTTTGTAGTAAACTTATTATTACAATTACAGTGTTTAAAATTAATTTAATATACTATTAATGAGATAATAAAGTTATTATTTTAAATGAGATTTAATTTAAGTGAAATAGAAGGATGTTTTAAACAATAACTTGTTATTTAAACTTCTTTTAAATAACTTATGGTTTATCAAGAGGACATTATGGACTTGAAGAGTCTATTAAATAAGTTTATTTAAACATGGAAAGAGCTGATTAATGGTTCTGGATATTTATAAAAAAAACTAACCATGAATTTTAAAGTTCTGAAAAGGAAAAGTTTTATAAGTGGGGTCTGAGATTTAGAAGAATGTTTATAAAGAATGTTTATAAATAGATTTGACGTTTATAAATTCTTTATAAATTGATTGAAGATTTATAAAGAAGCTTTACAAATAGATTTGGAAATATTTATAAGGTAAAGAAATTGGAAAAGAGATGGTTGATATTCATGGCATAATTCAAGGTGCAGGAATTTCCTACAGTTTACTATGGAATCGCTGGGATAGCGACATAACCATTGTGTAAACTATGACCCATGATTGATACTAAATGATACTTTTAAGAAACTAATTTTTTGGAGTTTTTAAATTTTCGAAGTTTTGAAAGTGAAATGATTTGTGAATATAATTATACCATTGAGATGAGCATATGGTTATATTTTTTAAGTATCGAAAATATAGTGGTTTGTGAATACAGTTATATCATTGAGATAAGTAAATGGAAGTGATTTCGAAGTATCTGAAATGTGGATTTAAATTAATAAAAGATTTATTCAAAGATACTTGGTCATTTCCATGGGAAACATAATCTTCGTTTGGAATTTCATTTTAGTTGATGGATAAATAACCGACTGTCAAATCTTGGCCTAAATATGTAATCCTTCTTAATTTTGGTGGTAAGGAAATATTCCATACTTAACACCAAAGGATTTTAACTCTTGTAATTCTTAGGAGAAACACGGGGATTATATAGTACATTTACCGTCGGTTGTGCTATACTATACATATAAACTCATTTCGTTCTTCTAGGACAAATGATAAGGATATCCGTCCACTTAAATGGATAGGGGGCGAACCCCGCTCTTATGTATCATCTGATTATTTCCTTAAGAACTGGCATTGAGCATTTTGAAAATTGGCGAATGATTTGTAAGGCACCAGGGAAGCGGAAGAGTGTACTCATAAGAGATGATTCGAACACGTAACCACTCCAAAAACCATATACGGTACTATGATGGAGATTCGTGATATATTGAGATGTTGGTATCCATGTGTGATTCCGAAACCCGTTGAGGGTATGGGATTCCATGTGTGATTCCAAGATCTAATTGAGATATGAGAATCTATGTGAGATTTTGGAACCCGTTGGGATATTGGAATCCACGTGGGATTTCATGATGGGATTTCATGATCTGTTTTGATGGTGGTGCGTGAGCTGGAACGCCGGACGTAGGCTCATCAGCAGGAATGACAAACCAGATATAGAAGGCATGGCCAGTAGGGTTGACAAACTCATAGATTATAGTCGGATCCTCCTAGATGTTACCTATAGTTCTTATGCATGCATTAGGCAATACATTCGGTCTTTGTTAGACCAGCTATGTTTTTCCTAAGGGACATCTATAGGGATGTATGCTTCTTCGGAATGATATCTCTGATTCTTGAATAGGAGGACCATTCTCGAAGTACTAAGGGCGCCTCAATGGAAATCTTACACAATTAGCGAACATGCCTTATCGATTTTCGAGTATATACCTAGTATTGTTGCATTATACACTCACGAGCATCACAGCTACTTGGTTATTATTATTTTCGCCCTTAGACATTATTATAATATCACTATATTTTCTACATAAAGATTTTGTTTATCGTAAGGTACAAACCTGTCCGTGTTTAATTATGTGCGGCGTGGTCTGACATGATACCTTTGTATTGAAAGGTTATTAAACTTTAAGAAAGCATTTAATTGTGTTTCTTAAGAATGCTGTCTACATCGTCTTACATGACTTTTGAAATCTATGTTATTCTCCTCATCGAGATCTCCATTTAAGAATGCTGTCTTTACATTCATTTGATGTATTTCTAGCTTATAGATCGATGCAATTACTATTAGTATTCTTATAGAGGTTATTCGTGTTACCAGCGAATATGTATCAAAGAAGTCTACTCATTCTTTTTAACGATATCTTTTGGCTACTAATCTGGCTTTATACTTGTCGATAGAGCCATCTACTTTCATTTTCTTCTTGAAAATCCATTTACAGCCAATAGGTTTTATTCCAGGTGGAATATCAACAATTTTCCAAGTTTTATTACTTAAAATTGAATCAATCTGACTTTGGATTGCTACCTTCCAACATGAAGATTCAGATGATGACAATGCTTCCTTGTACATTTGAGGTTTGTGTTCTAACACATATGTGAAAAAATCCAAACCAAATGTCTTGGAAGTCCTAGCCCTTATGCTTCTTCTTGGTTCAACTTCCTCAATCTCATGATGAGTTTCATCTTCATGTGAATTGCTTGATTCTTCTCTTGTCCTTTTAGGGACATTATTCCCTTCATTCCTTTTGTGTGGAAACACGTCTTCAAAGAATGAGGCATCTCTAGATTCCATAATTGTATTTACATGAATATCAGCTATATCAGACTTGAATACCAAAAATCTGTAGGCACTACTATTTTGGGCTGGCCCTAAGTAGTAACAATCTACTGTTTTTGGTCCAAGTTCGACTATCTTGGAAGGCGGAACTAGAACTTTTGACAAGCACCCCCACACTTTGAGGTATTTAAAACTTGGTTTGTATCCTTTCCATAACTTACATGAAATTGTTCGGGTTTTATTGTGAGCGACTTTGTTTAATATGTGATTAGACATATTTAAGGCTTCCCCCCACAAGTTCGTCGGTAGACCATAGGTTAAAAGCATGGCATTAATCATGTCTTTTAACATTCTGTTTTTCCTCTCAGGTACACCATTTTGTTGTGGTGAATATGGAGCTGTTGTTTGATAAATTATACCATTTTCGACACAGAACTATTCAAATGGTGATTCATATTCTCCACCTCGATCAGATCTCAATATCTTGATCTTTATATTTAACTGATTTTCTACCTCAGCCTTGTACTTTATGAATGATGTAACTGCTTCATCTTTACTATTCAAAAAATATACATAGAAATATCATGTATAGTCATCAATAAAAGTGATAATGTACTTTTTCCCACCTCTTGTAGGTAATGATTTAAAGTCACATAAATCTGTATGAACTAAACCTAGTGGTTCGGTGCTTCTATCAACAGATTGAAATGGTTTTTAACCATTTTTGCTTCTACACATGTCTCACGTTTGTAGTTCTTATCTACCTGGAATTTTGGAATTAGTTTCAAGTTTGATAATGTTTACATTTTTCAGAAATTTTGTGTCCCAATCTATCATGCCATAGTAAAATTTCATTCTCAAGCAAGTAAGAAACTTCAATTTTATTAATAGCACAATCAAAATACATAGTTTTATTGCCGATAACGTCTACATTTGCCTTAAATAGGCCATCACATAAATATACTCTTTGATATATATATTCCAGCTTCGGATAGAACTATCTTATCTGACTCGAATACTATTTTGAATCCTTTCTTTAATAGTACTGCACCAGAGATGATTCTTGCATATGTCTGGAACATGGAGCACGTCATTCAACTTGGCAGTTTTTTCAGAAGTAAACTTGAGGATTACCGTGCCACTGCCTTCGATCATGGATACTGTAGAATTACCACATAGAGTTTTTCTTCATGATCGAATTTCTAGTATGTAGAAAACATGAATTTTTCAGAGCAGACATGACGAGTAGCGCTTGTGTCTACCCACCATTGGTTAGGATTATGAACCAAATTGCATTCAAATACAACTGCCGAAAAGTTGGACTCGTCTACTTCCATGTTGTCTACAATATTTGCCTCTATGTTGCATTCCTTTTTATGTCTACAATCTCTAGTGGTATGTCCAACTTTTCCACAAACCCAATATTTGCCATTAAACTTTTTGGTTCGTTTGTTGTCTGGAGCGTTCCTTTTCTTTTGGAAATTCTTCCTTTTGTTTTTGGTCTTTGACCCGTCAGCCACAAACGCCTCCTCGCTTGGTTTTGTAACTCCACGGTTATATGCCTCAATTTTCAGTCGGATTATGAGATCCTGTAAAGAGATTTTCTTTTTCATATGCTTTAGATATTTTCGATAATCTCTCCATGACGGTGGCAGTTTTTCCGTGATGGCTTCAAGAAAAAACGATTCTCCAACCTTATGACCTTCTGCTTCGAGTTCATGAATAATGATTTGCAGTTCATGCAGTTGAACAATCACCGGTTTGGAATCAATCATCTTGTAGTCCATGAATTTGTCTATAATGAATTTCTTAAGACTGATATTCTGCGTCTTATACTTCTTGGCAAGTGCAGTCTATAGTGCTTTTGTTGTCTTTAGAGGCTGATATACTTTGTATAGCACCTTGTCGAGACAATTCATAATATAGTTTCTTAATAGAAAATCGGAATGCTTCCACATATCAACATCTGATTTCTTGCCTAGTGCATGAATAGGTTCCTCCTCCTCGAGATACCGTTGCAGACCGAGTATGGTGAGATAAAATAACATCAGATTCTGCCATGTTAGAAAGTCGTCACCATCTCCTTTGAAAGGATCGGGCATGTTGTGTGTAGTAGCCTTTGTTGAGAGCTCTATTGTTGCCATCTCTGTTTTAAATAATTGAATAAAGTCTTAAGATGTTATACGTCTAGTATTCCAAAATAGAGACTAATCAATAATAAACTTGTCTCACAAGTTTACAACTCAGATTTCCACTACTCTGGAATTCTGCATAAGATATTCGAACACTAAGTATGTTGTGATTAATTACAACAACAAAGTAACAACTATAGCAATAATAACTATAGTGCTAAATCAAACGTTATACTATTTAAAGAAATAGTACAACATATAAAGAAAACGATATTTATATATATATAAATCAACTAGAAATCTAACCAGTTGAAGGAGAAAATTATGTATGAGGCTTTTCGTAACAATTTCCTTAAGACTTTATTCAAAGTCTCCCAAGATGCAACAGATTTGATCTGCTCGAGATTGTGATGTGTATGATCTTCTGTGTGATACACAAAAGCGCATGGATTGTAGATATTAAGAAACAAAGAGGAAGAAGAGAAAATTCGGAATTGATTGAGTGATGAAAGTGATTAGGTTTCCTCCTTATTTATAGCCGATTTCCCAAAAGTAGCATCCCTTCATTTGCAACGCCAAAAAGCGTTATTGTTCGCAACAGTCGCGCCTCTTCGTTTTGCAACGGCCGAAAACTGTTGCTGTTTGCAACAGTGCGCCTCTTCGTTTGCAACGGTCGAATACTGTTGCTATTCGCAACAGTCGCGTCTCTTCTTTTGCAACGGTCGGAAACTGTTGCTGTTCGCAACAGTCACATCTCTTCGTCGCGTCCAATACACTAGTCTAAAACCGTTCACTTCTGCACAGCAAAAGTATAACACGATCCACTCTTATTGGACCCGTATCCATACCTGACCCAGCCCCATTCTGTTTAGACGGACGACGTGCGCGTGTCAGTTAATGGCCATATAGGTCCTCCCTCGTACAAAATTACCTGACCCTTAGGGCCAATATAAGGATTGAGAATACACTATATAAAAAGAATAAGGACTTATTTTTGATGATGTGGATATATCTTCATTCACTATTTGAGAACTCTAACAAGATTTCGTTTTCTTCTCTTCATTTTTCTTTTTCATTCCATTCCTTTCTCTGCATGGAAGCATGAAGCCACACAGCCAACTTTCTCACCTCATTTCCCTTAATCTTCATTATCTTTACATTCGTGTGTGAGGTATGATGGTGTGTGTAAATGTGTTTAGTGCATGCATGGCCGTGAGAATTTAATATGCACATGTTGGGTTGTGGAGGAGGAAGTGTGTTCATGCTAGGATAGTGGTGGGGTATCATGCCTTACGTAGGTGGGAATATGTGCATGGAGTAGAAAATGAGGGGGTGCTTTCGTGTTTGGCAAGTGGCTAGGGTGGTTGGAGCGTCGAGGAGGTAGAGCAGGGTCGGAAAATGGTCGTTGTGGGGGATGCGCGTGCATGTAATGGGCTATAGCATGGGGGAAGCAGGCGCTTGGGTTTTGTTGGTTGTAGCGTGATGGGTTTTGGGAAGATATCGTGCACGTGTATGGAGATGGGGGAAGATTGATGGCAACAGGCATGCGAAAATGAGTTTGAAGTGGAAGAAGGACTATTCATTTCACATGATTATGTAATAAGGTCCATATCAATGTGTTCCTTTGCAAACTATGCTGGCGCATGCATTCTTGAATGTTTTATTTGGGTCTGGGTTTACTGAAGCAGGTTTGGATTAGGACAGAGCCCATTAGGGTGCGGGGTGAGAATTACATGAACTTGTTTGTTTTTTCGGTGTGTGTGTGTGTGTATATATATATATGCAAACTTATAAATATGGTACTTGCTCATATATAACCCGTTTGGTGCACCGAATCTTGCGTTGCACTCATTGGGACGAGTACAATATTGTAGTGTAATTTATCGATAGCTTTGACCGTGCATGAAAATATGATATTTTTAAACAGATAGAATTTATTTACATTATTCTAAATAGTAACGTCGTTAAATTATTATCTCTTAATTAATGATAATTATTTGGCCAAATAAATTACTATTGACTTAAACTAGATCGAATATGGTAATTGAACATCAGTTAGCGGAATAAAACACTGTTCCGCTAATTAAATAAATTTGACACTAATTAGCAGAATAAATCACCATTCTACTATTTTATTGTTTTGGACATTTGATTATATATCGTAAATTGATATGCCACTTTGCATAAGTGATCTATTAACCAATTATGATTAAGTGTTGGATTTAATTACATAGTTGTTGATTGTGTAAATATCCATTATTAACTTGAAATTTTAAATTAAATAATATCGTAGCTTATTTAAGTACCATGATGATCGTTAAGCCTCCTTCGAATTTGAAAAGTTAATTATTGATTTAAAAGTTATTTTATGAATAATTATTTTCATTACAAGGTTTAAAGATAATTACTATTTAGTAATAAGATTTTAAAAAGGTAGTTATTATTTATTTACAATATTTTAAAGAAAGTTTATAATTGTTTAATAATTTTTTTAGTTAATTATTTTATTAATATGATTCTTAAAGGTTATTTCTTGAAGTTATTTAATTAATATTTTAAGTTATTTAATTATTGTTTTTTTAAAATGTTTTAATTTAATTAATTATTTAAAATGATTTAACTATACTTCAATTTAATTAAAGTTAATTAATTGTATAGATTTAAGTTATTTGATATAGGATAATTGATTATCATATGAATATTAGTTTAAAGTTAATTAATACCATTTTAATAAAGTTTTAAGAGTTGACTAATTTTTATCCTAATATTTTCTGAAGTATACTTATTATTAGAATTACAGTGTTTAAAATTAATTTAATATACTATTAATGAGATATTAAAGTTATTATTTTAAATGAGATTTAATTTAAGTGAAATAGAAGGATGTTTCAAATAATAACTTGTTATTTAGACTTCTTTTAAATAACTTATGGTTTATCAAGAGGACATTATGGACTTGAATAGTCTATTAAATAAGTTTATTTAAACATGGAAAGAGCTTTATTAATGGTTCTGGATATTTATAAAAAAAAAACTAACCATGAATTTTAAAGTTCTGAAAAGGAAATTTTTTATAAGTGGGGTCTGAGATTTAGAAAGAATGTTTATAAATATATTTGATGTTTATAAATTCTTTATAAATAGATTGAAGATTTATAAAGAAGCTTTACAAATAGATTTGGAAATATTTATAAAATAAAGAAATTGGAAAAGAGATGGTTGATATTCATAGCATAATTCAAGGTGCAGGAAATTCCTACAGTTTACCATGGAATCGTTGGGATAGCGACATAACCATTATGTAAACTGCGATCCATGATTGATACTGAATGATACTTTTAAGAAACTAATTTTTTGGAGTTTTTAAATTTTTGAAGTTTTGAAAGTGAAATGGTTTGTGAATATAATAATACCATTGGGATAAGCATATGGTTATATTTTTTAAGTATCGAAAATATAGTGGTTTGTGAATATACTTATATCATTGAGATAAGTAAATGGAAGTGATTTCGAAGTATCTGAAATGTGGATTTAAATTAATAAAAGATTTATTCAAAGATGCTTGGTCGTTTCCATGGGAAACATAATCTTTGTTTGGAATTTCATTTTAGTTGATAGATAAATAACCGACTTTCAAATCTTGGCCTAAATATGTAATCCTTCTTAATTTTGGTGGTAAGGAAATATTCCATACTTAACACCAAAGGGTTTTAACTCTGAAAATATTTAGGAGAAACACGGGGATTATATAGTAAATTTACCGCCGGTTGTGCTATACTATACATATAAACTCGTTTCATTCTTCTAGGACAAATGATAAGGATATCCGTCCACTTAAATGGATTGGGGGTAAACCCCGCTCTTATGTATCGTCTGATTATTTCCTAAAGAACCGGCATTGAGCATTTTGAAAAGTGGCGATTTTTTTTTAAGGCACCAAGGAAGCGGAAGAGTGTACTCATAAGATATGATTTGAACACGTAACCACTCCAAAAACCATATACAGTTCTATGATGGAGATTCGTGATATATTGAGATGTTGGTATCTATGTGTGATTCCGAAACCCGTTGAGGGTATGGGATTATGTGTGTGATTCCAAGATCTAATTGAGAAATGAGAATCTATGTGAGATTTTGAAACCCGTTGGGATATTGGAATCCACGTGGGATTTCATGATCTGTTTTGATGGCGGTGCATGAGCTGGAACGTCGGACGTAGGCTCATCAGCGGGAATGACTAAAACCAGATATAGGAGGCATGGTCAGTAGGGTTGACAAACTCATAGGTTGTAGTCGGATCCTCCTAGATGTTACCTACAGTTCTTATGCATGCGTTGGGCGATGCATTCGGTCTTAGTTAGACCAGCTATGTTTTTCCTAAGGTACATCTATAGGGATGTATGCTTCTTCGGAAGGATATCTCTGATTCTTGAGTAGGGGGACCATTCTCAAAGTACTAAGGGCGTCTCCATGGAAATCTTACACAATTAGCGAACATGCCTTATCGATTTTCAAGTATATACCTAGTATTGTTGCAGTGTACACTCACGAGCATCATAGCTACTTGATTACTATTATTTTCGCCCTTAGACATTATTATAATATCACTATATTTTGTACAATAATATTTTGGTTATCGTAAGGTACAAACCTATCCGTGTTTAATTATGTGTGGCGTGGTTTTACATGATACCTTTGTTTTGAATGGTTATTAAACTTTAAGAAAGTATTTAATTGTGTCTCTCATGTTGGTTTTACCAGATCGACCTGGGCATTATTTTCCTATAATACTCGGGTCAGACCGAGCATATTTCTATGTTTAGTTGGATGTTTGAAGCATTCGGAGATGAGTTGGAGGCCCTGAGGCGTATTCACGTACATGGTTAATTTTTCGTTGCATTAATTGTTGTATTAATTAGCAATTTTGAGGATAGATTATTATAGCCGTCCAAGCTGAAATAGGTTAGTATACTCTGATTGATTTCTATATACATATATTACAATTTTGTTTTTGTGTAAAGATTTGTTATATATTATTGATTATTCGTTCCGCTGTGAGATTCTGTGTTGTTTAGTTTCTTCCTGTCTTCTTTCTTCTTATTTTTCCCTCAACCATCTGTCTTTCCGTTCAATTAGAGTTGTCATATGTGGTTTGTTGGCCTCCTAGACTGTACAGAAAATTAGGTAGTTACAATTGGTATTAGAGCTTAGGTTGTGCGAGCACCTAGGCTTAGTGGGGATGACTCATTTGAGATAGGATAAGTAAGACCCAAGGATAAGATTGAGAATATATATATATATATATATATATATATATATATATATATATATACATAAGAGCGTGTACTTGTTAGTGACATAAAAATATTTTATATTGTATTGTTTGATCTATTGAGTGGCTTAAGAATTCTGATCGATGCGTTTGACCAACCTTATTAATAAGGATTTCCTTAACATTCATACAAGATAAATTGACATAATATAGTTTTAAATTGGCAAATGAAACCTAGAATTGTATTTTATATATGAAAGAATACTATTTTTTCAAAATATAGTTATTCTTGGTTGTGCTTGGTTGATAGAAATGATAATATTCCATTATTATCATCTACGATTTGATCAGTCATGCTCACCTGTTTCTAAGCATTGACAATTATCGGTTAATCTATCTTAAATCTTTCGTTTCGAAAACTGGGTTTGGTAGATAGAAATTTTGTGAACATTGAAACGAATACCTTGTGAATTTAGTTTCATAATTTGAATATAAGGCGTTCGTTGATAATGTTGAGTTAAAATTTAATTTCAAAGGGTTGTTTATTTAAAAGAAAATTTAAATAATTTAAAATAAATATTTTAAGAATGGTTTTATAAAAAGGATTGATTTGATAAAAATTAAGTTTTAATAAATGTTGTTTTATATAAAGGAAATTGGAATATTTTGAAATAAAGATTTGAGAAATGATTGAATATAAAAGTTGGTTGTAATTAATTGAGGTTTTATAAAAGAAGTTTATTCAAAGAAAACTTAATTATTTCTAAAATGATACTTTCCCTCTACCGAAGCTCCCTAAACCTGAAGTGGAAGTCGAGGAGCTGCTCAGTTAACCCCTACCGAGCTACACATTCAAATCAGCATAGAATGATTTATATAAGGAAGCTAGAATATTTTCGAATTAAATATTTGAAGAGTGATTTCCTTTAAAAGGGTATATTTTATAAATCTGATTTATAAAATGTATGTACAAATAAAAGGAATTCGAGAGTATAAATCCCGGTGATTCTGTCAAAATAGTTTTTGAGGTTCAAAAAGTTAATAATAGTATTACTTAAAACATTTTCAAAATAAAAATATATCTTAGGATTTTCAAAGTGATATAAGTAATGAACTTGGTTCTGTCATTGGAAAATATTTTCGACGATGATTGCAACGTCGTCAGTGTTCATTTTCAAGTTTCTAAGTCGAAATATTCTACCATTAAAAGCTCGATATATAATTGTTTTGATACAAAAAAATTTCATTTGATTCACCATAGAGTAAATATATACTATCATTTTTAATGATTTATGGAGAAAAGAAGTAATGATATTATTTGAGATAGTTTTAGAGTATAAATGATTTGGGAAAGGTAATAATAGATTTTTTAAAAGGATTTCTGGCATGTCAATATATTGGATATATTTTACTTAAAAATATATTTTAAGTACAAATTCTTTTGAAAATGAGGATGAAATGTGTATTTCTTTGGATTAGTTCGGGGAATGAGTCCCGATTTGTTTTGTGGTGATCAAAATAATCTTCTAAGTAATGATCAGACGTTTGCTTAGGTGAATGGTATTATGCACTTAGTAAATTATTCTCTTTGTCAATGTACAGTTGGGACGAGTTCGAATTCGGACAAATCCAAAGTAAGTTGAAAATTGATAATTAATAAAAACTATTTATTTGGAAATATATTTAGTATGGTTTCAAAAAGGGGATTTTGAAAATTGAAAATTTGTTTTTAAAGCTAACTAGTGCGAGTAGCTCGAAAATTACTAGAAATTGGTAAGAGATACGTTCGGATGGTAAATGTTTCTCTTGAGTATTATCCTTTTGGTAAGAAAATGTGTGATACTATTTGGTAATACCCAATTTCTTGGTATAATTTTGGGGTTAACTGGGCTATATGTATATATATTTTATATATATTCTCTAGATTAAAATATATGGTATCGTTTCAAAATGTGATTTGAATGAAATCCCGGGTATTTAAAATTCTTAAGTGATTTCCAAAAATAAAAGTTTGAATTGGAAGATTGTGTATGTCTTTAGGGTGTGATAGGATATTATATAAATTTGGGAGTTTAAGTCAGGTTTATGAAATGTTTTCACAAACATGGGAATGAAATTGGTATTAAGAATAACCAATTTAAATAAGTGCATATACTGGATGTACACCATTTCTCTCTTCATATAGTTTTAATCAAAATTCAAGTACAAGGCTTTACGATTTTACACAGTTTCAAATAAGGATATATTACTCAAATTTTGACGGCGAGCACTTGATGAGGTTCGTTGATATGGAACCAAGATTTCTATCATAGTAAATGACTATGTAAGGGGAACAGAGGTTCCTAATCAAGGAGCTTGATCAGGTTCCGCACTAGTAAATCAGGTGAGCGATACTGGTTTGGAAGTGGAGTTATGTGTTCGAGTAGTGATTGAATCCAATTATATATATATATATAATCTATGAACATCGTGCGGGCTTACGGATAGTATTGAGTATTCTTGTGCTGGAATTTCGGGGACAAAATTCCTTTAATGGAGGAGAGTGTAACGACCCGTATTTTGGGTCTTCAAATTAATTTGAATATTTAATTTATTTAATATTCGGATTTTAATTTAAATTATGATAAATTATTTGTTTCAAATTTAGATTTGATTTTTAATAACGTATTTTTAATTTATTTTGTAGAATTTTTCCATAATTTTTAAAAAACTCCACTCCGAAGAGTAGAGCCCCAACCCAGCTAGTCCAACCAGAAGTAGGAATGGGAGGTTAACTTGCCCAGCAGGAAGCATTCGTTTCCATTATCATTTTTTTTTTTTTGGATTTATGGGAAACACAACTTCCTGCCTTGAGAGAGTACGGTAGATGGATCATGACGTTTTTAACACTTTACAGGATAAGATAACTTGTCTATTGTACTGTTGTTTTATGATCGTCTCACATTGTTGAGCATGATCGTATTTGATTTTCAGTCATTCGTGACTCGTACGCGAGAGTTGTATATTATAGCGGACACACAAATGCAACCAAGAACAAATTCTATTCACATATCTTTTCACCCGTATCCTTGTATACATATTTCTTGTCCTCGTATGTCCTTTCCCTGGACAGTTTTTGTTTGCATTTATTGTTTCTACCTTGGTTTCTATGTACGTACTTTTAACCATAGGATACAACAAATTTGACGGAGCTTTGCTTATACTTATGTATACAAGAAAGGACGCATGCTTCGCTGGAAAACAAACACAGGCTTGAAACACTAAAATGGACATGTTTTCATTTCTTTCTTCCTTAACAGCAGCACCTTTCTATACCCACCGCATTTGCATTTAATTCTCCGTGTCCTTGGATTACCTACCTTGGGTAAATTTTTTATATATACTCATACATTCACGTTAGTATTTGGGATATATATTTCATGTTCTTCCCTTCATTTTTCTTTTTATTCCATTCCTTTCTCTGCGTAGAAGCATGAAGCAACACATCCAACATTCTCACTACATTTCCCTCTATCTTCCTTATCTTTGCATTTGTGTGTGTTACGGTGGTGTGTGTATCTGTTGAGTGTATGCATGGCCGTGAGAATTTAATATGTGCATGTTTGTTTGTAGAGGAGGAAGTGTGATCATGTTGGGATAGGGGTGTGGTATCGTGCCTTACGTAGGTGGGAATGTGTGCATGGAGTAGAAAACGAGCTGGTGCTTATGGGTTTGGCAAGTGGCTAGGGTGGATGGAGGCGTGATGAGGAGGTGGAGCAGGGTCGAAAAATGGTCGCTGAGTGAGGTGCACGTGCATGTAATAGGCTATAGCATGGGGAAGCAGGCGCTTGGGTTTTGTTCGCTGTAGTGTAATGGGTTGTGGGAAAATATTCTGCAGGTGCATAGAAATGGGGAGAAGATTGATGGCAGCAGGCATATGAAAAATGAGTTTGAAGTGGTAGCGCATCAGTCTCGGCCCGCTCGACGCAGATCGAGAGTCGTGCCGGCCATTCTTCGCACTATCCGCACTCGCTCTATAGCGGCGACTGAGCAGATCGATCGATCAGCTCTTTATTCATTGTACAGTTCCTGAGTTGCGATTGTTCTGCTTCTCTTGACTTGTTTTCTTCCTCTTCGTTGAATCTGCATTCATGTCGAACTTTCTCTACTGGAACATTCGTGGTATTGGCAATGATGTTTCTTCAGCTAGGCTAAAGCGTATTGTCCGAAAGCATTCCATTTGCTTAGTGGCTCTTTTAGAACCATTCTTGGGTCCTGGAGAGGTTACCAAGACGATGCTATCGCTTGGGTTTGGTGGTGATTTGGCTAATGTTTCGGATAAGATCTGCATTCTTTGGTCCAAAGACTGTGTTGTTCGCCCCGTTTTCGACTCGTCCCAGCTTATCTCTGTTTTGTTTTCCTCCTCCCTCTTCCCTCAACCGTTCCTTTTTTCGGCGGTGTACGCCAAGTGTGATCGGTTAGAGAGATTATCTCTCTGGGATGACATTCTGTCACTTGCTGACATGGGGTTCGCGTACTCTGTGGTGGGTGGTGATTTCAATGTTGTCGCTAGTCAGGCTGAAAAATTAGAGGGGATGGCCATCAATCGGCAATCGGTTTCTGACTTCAATTCTTTCATTGTAAGCTCCGGATTATCTGAAATCTCTTTCGTGGGTTCTGTTATACTTGGTCTAACAATCAGGAGGGTCCGAATCGGATCCTTTCCCGGCTGGATAGAATTTTCGGGTCTGCTGAATGGTTTAATCTACCATTCTCCTTTTCTACTTCTCATCTTCATCGGTCTTGTTCTGATCATGCGCCTCTGGTTTTGCGCTGCTCTTCGCGTTCATTGTCGGGGCCTTCTTCTTTCGTTTCCTTAGTATGTGGAGTTCTCACCATAATTTTCTCCAGGTGGTGGAGGAATCGTGGACCGCTCCTATTGCTGCTGCTCCCATGGGGACTTTCTTTCAGAAGCTGAAACGTCTTAAGCCTTGTCTAAAGACGTGGAATCTCCTTATTTTCAGAAACATTTTCGACCGTGTTCGAGCGGCAGAAGAGTCTCTAATCATTGCCGAATCTGTGTTCGACGAGATTCCTTCTGCCGAAAACAAGGAGATATGGGCTTCTGTCCAATTGGCATTCTCTTCGGAACTTCGTATTGAAAACTCCTATCTCCGCTAAATGGCGAGGGTCAAATGGGTTGTTGAAGGTGATACGAATTCCAAATTTTTCCATTCATCCATTCGTAAGAAAGCCAATATGCTTTCTATTCGTGAAATTTTGAGACCGGATCTCTCTGTGGCTTCAACTCCTTCTGAAGTCAGAGAGGTCATTGTGTCTCACTTCCAGTCCTTCCTGGGTTCTCATTCTGTGTCAGATCCGGATTTGGACCTCCTGTCATTCATTCCTCGGCTGGTTCCTTCGGAGGAAAATGACGCTTTAGCTAATCCGCCTTCTTCGGATGAGATTCGTGACTGTGTCTTTGCTCTTAGCAAGGATAGTGCCAGTGGGCCGGATGGCTTCAACGGATCTTTCTATCGGAGTGCTTGGCCTATCATTCAAACAGACTTTTGTCTGGCTATTCAACAATTCTTTTCCGGTTGCATTCTTCACGTTAGTTGGTCCTCCACTAACTTGGTCCTCATTCCCAAATCTGATAATCCTCGGGTTTGCGAGGATTATCGTCCAATCAGCCTATGTAATTTCTCTAACAAAGTGATTTCTAAGGTGTTGGCCAAGCGTTTGGCTCCGTACCTGGATTGCATTATCTCCTCGTCTCAGGCGGGTTTGTAAAAGGACGTTTGATCACTGATAACGTCCTTTTAGCCCAGGAACTGATTTCTCAGATTGACAGGAAGGTCAGAGGTTCTAATATTGTTTTCAAACTTGATATGGAAAAGGCCTACGATCGTATGTCGTGGTTTTTCGTCATCAAGGTTCTTCGTGCCTTCGGCTTTCCTGAAACCCTGATCGATTTGGTGTGGAGGCTCATATCCAACTGCTGGTTCTCTGTTCTCATTAACGGATCGGCTAATGGTTTTTTCAAGGCGGGTAAAGGTCTTCGTCAAGGAGATCCTCTATCGCCATCTCTTTTCGTGATTGCGGCAGAGGCTTTCATCCGAGGGATCCACATCTTAACGATGTTTGGCCAAATTCACCGATTTGGTCTCCCCAGTGGGTGTCCGCTCGTCTCTTCCCTATCCTTTGCAGACGACATTGTCATTTTCTCCAACGGAAATCGAACTTCTGTTCGCCGGCTTATTCGGTTCATCCATCTGTACGAGAGGTGTTCAGGACAATTGGTCAACTCTTTGAAGAGTTGTTTCGTCCATGCGAAGGACATGGACATTTCGAGGGTCTCTTGGGTCGAATCGTTTACCGGTTTCAGGGAAGCATCCCTTCCCCTTTCTTATTTGGGTATTGCTCTCTACAGAGGTAGGAAACTTAACGCCCTTTTCGATCCTCTGACGGACAAAGTTAGGGGTAAGATTATCCGTTGGAATGCGTCTTTTCTATCTCATGCTGGTAGATTGGTTCTCCTCAAATCAGTTTTAGGATCTATGGGCACTCATGTTTTCGCCGCTATGACCCCTACTTCTTCTTTCTTTCGGTCATTCCAATCTCTGGCTTCCTCTTTCTTCTGGGGATCAAAGGTTGACAAACACCGCCATCACTGGGTCTCTTGGAATGTTATATGCCGTCCAAAGACTGAGAGTGTGCTTGGTTTGCGAAATCCAAAGGACATTTATTCGGCGTTCGCTTGCAAGTTGTGGTACAGGTTTGGAACTAACGATTCCTTATGGGCGATGTTCTTACATGCCAAATACCAGATACTGGCTACTGGTGGCTATTCCGGATCTCCATCTTTCGCCAGTGAGACTTGAAAACCTATGCAATCGGTCAAATTGTTTTCTGATTCTCATGGAGGCCAATCCGGATGGGATGGTGGTCCGTTTACTATTCTCAAGGCCTGGAACTCTGCTCGTACTCCCTCCCCCGCTCTTCCCATTTTCTCTTTCATTTGGGACGCTAGAATCCCCACTAAAGTGACTCTATTCATGTGGCGAACCCTTCATAAAGGGTTGCCAGTTGATGAGAACCTTCAGTGGATTGGCATTTCTTTTGTTTCCCGTTGTAGATGCTGCGGCAATGGGAAAATAGAATCGGTGGATCATCTGTTTTTTTTCTGGTTCCTCCGCCAGAGCCTGTTGGAATTACTTCGGAAATTTATTGGGTATCCGCGGTAGCATTTCCTCGCCGAATGATTTTCTGAGAACCTGGTGGAAAGGGAGCACTGGTAAATCTCTCCGATCTATCATCTATCGTTTGATTCCATGTCTGATTTGCTGGCACATCTGTTGTGCGCGGAATAAGGCAATTTTTGAGGAAACTCCTATGGATCCTTTCTCCATTATTCGGCGGGTTAGAAATGATGTATACTTGGCTTTTCGTGGCAGACCTTTCAAGGGGTCGGTCAACTCTCATTCTGGACGCCTTGTGGCCCTGCTTTCTATTACCTGTTCTCAGTCTTCCTATAGAGCGGGTATTGGTTGAATTCCGATCCCGAGACTGGTGGCTCTTGCTAGCTGATCTTCATTTCACCCTCCCCCCCCCCATTTATCTCTATTTTTGTGGCAATTGGTTTCAGGATCTGGTTTTTCTGGTTTGGATGGGGCTCTTCATTCCTCATTAGTTTGGAGCTTGGCTGGAGGAAATTCCGTTCTATTTCTCGGCTTCCGCATTGGTAGATCTTTGGATGTCGGGAGTTTTGATTGGACCAATCAAACCATGGTGGCTCCTCTTCTCTCTTGTTGTTGGTTTGTACGGGTGTCTTCCGACATCGTCATCGGGCGGTGGCCTTGTCGGAGCTCGTTGACGATTTTTGATGGGCGGTGGTTTTTCTGGAGCTCATCGAGATTGATCTGTGCCTGATTCCTGCGGTCGTCTTCCTCTCTGACTCCCCAGCTTCTAGTGGTTTTGGTCTTTTGTTCTTTTATATTTTTATTTTTATTCTGAGCGACTTTGGTTTCCTGCTTTGCTTTCGGGTTACCTGTCAGGCATGTTGACAGCTTTTGGGGTTGGTTAATATATTCAGGTTTTATTTAAAAAAAAAAGAGAGTTTGAAGTGGAAGAAACACTACTCATTTCACATGATTTTGCAGTAAGGTCCATATTAATGTGTTCCCTTGCAAACTGTGCTGGAGCATGCATTCTTGAATGTTTTATTTAGGTCAAGGTTTAGTGAAGTAGGTCTGGATTTGGACCTAGCCCATAGAGTGTACGGTGATAATTACTTGAACAATATATATATATACGCTAACTTATAAATATAGTACTTGCTCATGTATCACTTCAAAACATGCTTCGTTTAGCGACCGGTACTAGCGACGGCTAAAAAAGACGGCCGTCGCTAGCCGTCGCTTTACGCGTATATACGGACAACCAGAGAACCAAAACACAATTCATCTTCCCCCAAAATAACTTCAGCTTCCCTCCTCCACTGCCGACGCCCCAGCTGCCGCCCTCCGACACGAGCTGCCTATCTTCCCGTCGCAAAAGCCACAACGTTTCAAAACTCTAAGTATATTATTGCTTCTAATTTCAGCTTAATCTAGGTTTAATCAAAACTCTAATTTTGAAAATTGGTTGATTATATGTGATAGAAATTGATGAGTTCACGTTAATAGTTGTTCATAGTAGCGTATTGATTGATTTAGGGATATGTTAAGAACCCTAATTCGGCAAATTAGTTAATTATGGGTTTGTTATTATGTATTAGTTAATGATAATATTGTATTTGTTGAGTTGGTGATATTAATTAGTGGTTTGATTATTTAATTCGTAATTAAAAATTAGGGTTTATTTACAATCCAAAAATTAGTGTAGATTACCGATTGATGTGGATATATAATTAACTTTACGCGAATATTTGTTATAGTTAATTATAATAATGTTTATTATAGTTTGCGCAGACATTAGTGTACAATTGTTGATTAATATGCTGCTAGATTGGTACAATTAAACAGAAGTAATATTTTTTATTTAGTTAGCGTGTGCATTCTAAGTATTAGTTGTTAGCATAAAATTAAATTATTATAGTTTATTACAGGTGCTAACATCTAATTTTCATTTACAAAATCGATAAAAAAAATTAAATTGTTAGCTGAATTTTCAAATACATTTTGAAATTTCAAATGTATTAAATAAAATATTTAAATGGTTAAATGAATTATATAATTTTGAAATGAGCATAACAACAACAAATATTATATTAGAATCAATTTTTGTAGAAAATTGAGAAATGAAAATAACAACAAATATTCTTGTAAAATCGATTTTTAAAAAAATGAAAAAATGAATATAATAACATTAAATAGTTTATAAAATAGTTTTTGTACTTTTTGTAGTTGTAGTTTTTGTAGTTTATAAAAGAACATTAAATCTATTTTATAAAATAGTTTTTGTAGTTGTTAAAATCGTAACTCATAGTTTCCATTTGTGAGATAAGGCATATTTTCCGAGTTAGTGATAGTTCTCATAGATTCTGATTCATAATTAAACGAATTCTATTTGGCCTCATTACTAAAAAATTAAGATCATTATTTCACTACAGACCACTAACACTTCAATATTAATATTTTTTTAATATTTCTTTATTTATATGAACCCCTTAGAGAATTTTTGGCCCCGTCTAACAAGTGTTGTATATGATCGTTATATGAATATTCGTTTTTCCACAGAACGGACGTCTATATTCATCTGATACAACATTTTTTGGATTTGTCCTAGTATTTGAACAAGTTACAAACACAATAAAGTAATCATATTTTATAAATCATTTCAGTTTAAACGGTTCAGAAAATTTCGATGGCACTTTCTTTTTTCCCTGTGTACACGCATTTGTGTACGATACAGGAAAAAAAGGGAAGTGCTTCCGAAATTTTGTAAAATCGTTTAACCTAAAATGATTTATAAAATATGATTACGTTATTGTGTTTGTAATGGGAAGAAGGATAACCGGTCGTCAAAGTAAAAAAACAATAAACTTAAGAATTGAAAATTTTAATGCAGTATTTATTTAAATTTGTTAAAATAGTAAAGGGTTATATATGAATTTTTACAAGACTTTAATATGAAGTGTTTTATTCAATCTTCTAACCTACATTTTTCAAATTAGAAAATATGTTCGATTATTTTGTCGATCGTAGTTGGATGTATGAACCTCGAAAAGGTATGAATAAAAGAATGTTTATGTAACGGTGTACACGTATTTATTAGATTTGCTCAATCTAATAATTGAAATAACGTAGACATTCGTTGTCCGTATAGTAAGTGCAAACATCTGAAGCATTGGAAACCAGATGTAGTAGAAGTACATTTGTACAAATTTGGTTTTGTGCCGAATTATTACTTACGGGATCGTCATGGAGAACTTGTTCTACCTACACCCAATCCTGTAGTATTGGAGGATGATAATATTATGACCAATCTTATAGAAAGCACGGTGCAAGATGCTGCAAGATCAATGTTTCCTACCTTTGACCAATGTGATGATGGGAACGAAAATGTTGATGAAGAGCCGACCGCGGAAGCTAATTTTTTTATGATTTATTGGATTATGCTAAGAGGCCATTATGGGATGGATGTACGAGCGGAACCGAATTATCTGTAACCGTCGAATACATCACTATGAAATCGAAATTTAATCTTACAGAAGCTGCATTTACAGTAGTTGTACAAATTGCAAAACGACACATGCCACCTAATAATTTGATGTATGATAGTCATTATAAAGTAAAAAAACTTATGTCTGCTTTGGATTGCCGTACCAGAAGATAGATACATGTGTAAAAGGTTGCATGCTATATTGGAAAGAAGACGCTCATCTTCCTAAATGCAGAATACGTAACGAGGAAAGATACAAACTGAGAAAAAAGAAAGGAAAAGAAGTTTCATATAAGAGGATGCATTATTTACCTATCACTCCAGACTTCAACAGTTATATGCATCTTCTGCTACAACATGTCATATGCGATGGAACGCTGTGAGAACACCAGAAGAAGGAACTTTGATACATCCATCTGATGGAGAAGCATGGAAACATTTCGATAAGACTTATCCTGAATTTGCGGCAGAGAGCCGTAACGTTAGGCTAGGCTTATGTACGGATGGATTTTCGCCATTTTCTCAGTTTGGTAGTAAATATTCATCATGGTCTATTATTATTACTCCTTATAATTTACCTAAATGGATGTGTATGAAAGCTCCATATATATTTCTAACGATTGTCGTTCTCGGTCCCGGTCCCAATGATCCGACTCAAGGAATTGATGTTTATCTACAACCACTAATCGACGAGTTGAAAACACTGTGGCATGAAGGAGTTGAAATGTACGACATTTCGAGAAAAAGGAATTTTCGTATGTTTGCTTCTTTATTATGGACTATTATTGATTTTCCAGCGTATGGCACGCTTTCATGTTGGAGCACATCTAGACGTCTAGCTTGTCCTTATTGTATGGATGAATCACGAGCATTTTCATTAAAGCATGGAAAGAAAATTTCTTGGTTTGACTGTCATCGGTGTTTTCTACATATCAATCATAAATTTAGAACGGATAAAAAGAACTTTAAAGCTAACAGAGTAGAGAGTATGCTACCACCTAAGGTTTGGACAAGTGAAGAGGCATATGAAATTGTAAAAGACTACCCAAAGATACATGAAACTGGGGTACAGGTTGAGATTTCAGGTAAATCGGACATTCATAACTGGTGTAAGCAAAGTATATTCTGCGAGTTACCATACTGGAAAAATCTCCTACTCCGACATAACATTGACGTCATGCACAACGAAAAAAACGTGTTTGACAATATGTTTAATACAATTTTTAATGTGAAGGGGAAAACCAAGGACGATGCAAATTCAAGACGTGATATATTACACTTTTGTAAGCGGCTCGAACTTCAATTATACGATGATAATAAGAAACCCAAAGCTTGCCATGAGCTAGACAATAAGAAAGTAAAACTCGTTCTAAAGTGGGTGGAAGGACTTAGATGTCCTGATGGGAGTTCTTCTAACCTCCGTAGATGTGTTGACTTTAAAAACAGCAAATTGAGTGGGATGAAAAATCACTATATTTTTACATTTAAATGTGTTGAATTATTTTACTTAATAGTGTGTATAAATTAATAGGAATTGTCGGAAAGAAACAAGGCCAATCGGAACAAAAATCCCGCTTTACATCGTGGTGACTCGAAATCCTTCCAACAACATAGGAGAGAATTGGTAAATAGATTAACCAATATTTATGTTATACATGTATTTATTTACTAGTTTCTCTTTACCATATATTCTATTCTTGTATATAATGTATTTTTGTATGTACTCATGCAAATTATCAATATAACCTATTCTTGTATATATTCAGTTGGCAAAGTATGGTAGGGAGCCCACAACGGCTGAGGTTTTTAGAGTCACACATGCAGTGGAGCATACGGATGAGGATGAGAATGTTTCATATGATTGGTCGGACGATAAGGCTGCTTCTGTAATGGTAAATATGTTTATTTCTATAATGAAAATATTTCATATTCGTTTATTTCACGGTAAATAAGTAAATTGTATAGCAATTGTGTCAAATATCTGTTCGTAATTGTAGGAGAGATATAACGCAGAGTATGCAAGAGCGATACAAGCGAGTGGACGGGTGTCGCTTACGGTTGATGAGTGTAATCGGATATGGGATTCAATCATTGAACCGACAAGTCAAAACATGCGTTACAGTTTCGGCAATATGGTATGTTCTCAACATTTACAGTAGAAACCTGTATGTCATGAACTTCTTATTCACTTGAGTTTATTACCAATAACTTGAGTTATCGTATTGTTATTGTATGCCATGAACTTCTTACTCACTTGAATTATTTCACAGGCTCTTAATTTTCAAAGGTCATATAAGAGATCCATAGATGAGGAAGAGATTGCTCGGATGCAAACTCAATTGGATGAGCTCAATGATTGGCGGAAGAGTCAGTTGACGACGCAGATAGGTGATCGTATTGCTGCATTCTATGAGGAGCATGGGTCAATTCCCATGGAAGGAGGTGCAGGTGAGGATGATGCTTAGCTGGTTTGATTTGGACATGGGTATGCTTTATATATATTTGTGTACATATTATGATGTATATATATATGGATGTTGTGATTGATACTTAGTGTTTTGGTGGGTTTGATATTTTGGTTGTTGTGATTGATATTTGAACAATGTGGTTTGGTTTGGTGGATTTTCGTATTTGGTTATGTTGATTTTCTTATATGTTTTTGTAAATATATGTTAGAATATGCAATATTTGATGATTTGATTGTGTTGATATTGATTATATGGTACGATGGAATGGTATTATATGTGTGAAATGATGGAATTATATTATTTGGATTGATTGAGATTAAGGGTTGTAGGTGCTGCAATTTGGCTGGAAAATTTTTCCAGGTTTGCAACGGCTAGCGACGGCCATTTGGTCAACATAAGCGACGGCTACCGATGGCTAAATTGCAACGAATTGCAACTGTTTGCAGCGATAACCCGAGAAACCAACAACCCAACGGTTGCTTCCCCGTGGATAATTAGCCGTTACGAGCCGTTGCAAAATGAGCAACGGAGCCGTCGCTAATTCCGTCGCTTTCTTTAGTTGTAATGAGATAATTTGCAACGGAAATTAGCGACGGCCGCCAACGGCTTTTAGCCGTCGCTAAACAGTGTGTATTTTGTAGTGTATGACCCGTTTGGTACACCGAATCTTACGTTGCACTCGTAGTGACGAGCACAATGTTGTAGTGTAATTTGTCTATAGCTGATAGTGTACGAAAATATGATATTTTTAAACAAATAAAATTTATTTATGCTATTCTAAATAGCAATGCCATTAAATTATTATCTCTTGATTGATGATAATTATTTGGCCAAATAAATTACTACTGAGTTAAACTGGATCGAATATGGTAATTGGACATCAGTTAGTGAAATAAAACACCGTTACACTAATTAAGTAAATTTGACATTTAATTAGCAGAATAAATCGTCGTTCTGCTATTTTATTGTTTTGGAAATTCGTTTATATATTGTAAATTGATATGCCGCTTTGCATAAGTGATCTATCAATCAATGATGATTAAGTGTTGAATTTAATTACATAGCCGTAAATTGTGTAAATATCTGTTATTAACTTGAAAAGTTAAATTGAATAATATGGTAGCTTGTTTAAGTACCACAGTGATCATTAAGCCTCCTTCGAATTTGAAAAGCTAATTATTGATTTGAAATTTATTTTAAGGATAATTATTTTCATTTCAAGGTTTAAAGATAATTATTATTTAGTAATAAGTTATAATGTTTTAAATAAAATTTATAATTGTTTAACAATGTTTTTTAGTTAATTATTCTATTAATACGATTCTTAAAGGTTATTTCTATAAGTTATTTAATAATTATTTAAAGTTATCTAATTATTGGTTTTTTAAATGTTTCAATTTAATTACTTGTTTAAAATGATTTAACTATACTTTAATTTTTAATTAAAGCTGAATAATTATATCAATTTATGTTATTTAATTAAATTTATAGGATAACTAATTATCATATTAATATTAGTTTAAAGTTAATTAATTATTTTTTAATAACATTTTAAAGGTCAATTAATTTTCATCCTAATATTGTTTTGAAGTTAAATTATTATTATAATAATAGTATTTAAAATTAATTAATATATTATTAATAAGATTTTAAAGTTATTATTTTAAATGTGATTTAGTTTAAGTGAAATAGAAGGATGTTTCAAATAATAACTTATTATTTAAAGTTCTTTTAAATAACTTATGGTTTATCAAGAGGACATTATGGACTTGAAGAGTCTATTATAAGTTTATTTAAACATGGAAAGAGCTTTATTAATAGTTTTGGATATTTGTCGAAGAAATTTAACCATGAATTTTAAAGTTCTGAAAAGGAAAAGTTTTATAAGTGGGTCTAAGATTTAGAAAGAATGTTTATAAAGAACGTTTATAAATAGATTTGATGTGTATAAAGAATGTTTTATAAATAGATTGAAGATTTATAAAGAAGCATTACAAATAGATTTGGAAACATTTATAAGATAAAGAAATTTGAAAAGAGATAGTTGATATTCATGATGTAACTCGAGAGGCATGGATTGTCTACAGTTTACTATGAATTCATTAGGATAGTGACGTAACCATTGTGTAAACTGCGATCCATGATTAATGCTGAACACACTACAAGAAAAATTTCTTTTTGCAACTTTATATAACAGCGTTTAATGATAAAGGCTGTAATTGTTCAATCTACTTTTAACATGCAACTAAATGGAAAGTCCAAAACGCTGTTTAACTAGGGCAAAAAAAACTAAAATCGCTGCTAGTCATTCATGAGGCAGGAGACGATTATTTTGGGCGGCCTTGTTTTTCCCTCTATGTGAAATTTCGCCCGCGCTTGTTATTTTCCCTTTCTTTTGTACTCCCATAAACATCGAAAACTTTTCTTCTCCGTCGTTCATTTCCTCGAGCACGACTTTCATCGAGCACGCCTGTGAAACATCCCTCCTCGAGCTCGCCTTTCATCGAGCACGCCTGTGAAACGTCCCTCCTCCAGCACGCCTTTCATCTCCAACTCCGTAGATTCGCCTTTCCGTAGATTCGTGGAGTCGTCGCTCTTTCTCTTCTCCGTTGGTTCGTGGAGTCGTCGCTCTTCCTCTTCTTCGTAGA
Organism: Allium cepa; assembly: GCA_030765085.1. Taxonomy (NCBI): domain Eukaryota; kingdom Viridiplantae; phylum Streptophyta; class Magnoliopsida; order Asparagales; family Amaryllidaceae; genus Allium; species Allium cepa. Next base: position 144,896,520 of record CM060940.1, on the reverse strand, counting down.
TTCGAGTCAAGGGTATGTTCTCTGTTATACTCCGTTAGATTAAGTACGAAAACAGATATTTTCTAAACACTGTCATTTTGGATATACCTGTGAGAAGAAAAGATATTGTAAGACAATAAACCTTTTAGATCCTAAGCACGAACCATTTCTGAGAATTTTTTTAAATTCTTTATTGAATATTGATGTTCTGTATATCAGTATTTGCAATATGTCAATGATTTTAAATGACCGCCTTATGATTGGTATTGGGTAGAAATCGAGCATTGAGAGTTGTATACATGTTTCACATTATGTTTTTGCAGTGGGTGAACATGCTAATGGTTGTACTAATGTTACTTTTATTATTTTCCTTTTAGTAATAGGGGAATTAGGTTCCTTACATAAAGTCATGCTAATAGGAATATTAGGCTTAACCTTCGAATGTTCGCTTTAATATACACAGATTTCGTTTTGTTTGAATGTACATTTGTATAAATGTTATGGAAAATAATTATTATAAAATATTGTCAGGAATAAATCTAATATCATTGCCATATGAAGTTGTGAAAAAAATTATCATGTATCATTTTACAAAGTGTGCGCACTTGATAATTAGCAGACGGTTTCTCTATCCATTGATCATAAATGTGAATTTTATAACTTAAACACATTAGTATTATATAGAACGTAATTCATTTATGATCATTAAAAATGAACTAACTATGCCTTGAATCGAAACCACATTTAAGTTTTGATGCTAAAATCTTAATAACACTCGAAATTTATGTCCTTCCAAGCAAAGTTAATAGTGTATTCTTGTTCTAATTTGTCTAATTATCCTTTGAGACAAAAAAAAATATTAATCTGAAATATTGTTTAAAAAAGCTCTAACCATCTTCCCAAGAATGGTATACATATTTTGGTTCTCATTCTTGTTAACAAGCCATGCACTATGGATTTTCATCCATTGAATTCTTGTCCATAATTTCTTGTTAGAAGTGCATGATATTTATTAAGAACAGAGAACTGTGTCACTATCTTGGAGTTAAATGATGCAGCTACTGTCTAAGTAAGATGGCTTGACAGTTATAATAAATCAGGTTACACCTGATAGCACTACCGACTCTATCAGAGATTATCTTAAAAAGAGAAAAGTTAGAAGTCACGATTTCAATGAAACGAATGCTAGATTATATACGTAGGAGAGATTTGAATATGAGTTCTGGAAGAACAGGCTGATTTTCTTGTAGTCCAAATTTTCAAAATTTTGTGGATTTTTTGGTGAATAATGTCTACCATCATCAATTAATGTTTGGTAACATAGGCCCTTCTTACTTTGGTTAACTAAAGATTAGAACATCTAAGTTTAAGTCAAATGAATCAATAAATTTGTAGATTTGATTAGCATATTCCGCTTGTCAATTCATATGATCAACATGCTCCATAATCGAGGAGGAGCAGAAATAATTAACACAAACGGTTGTTAATTAATGTTAGAACGCTTTTTCTTGATATAGAGTAAATTTTGTTTATTTAGAAAATAAAATTGACAATGATATTTTTGTCTTTTTTATAAACCAATGTGATGTCACATTGTGTGTTCACTCTTCTTTCTGTTTGGTTTTCAAGTACCATTCTTATGCATTTCACTGATTTTTAAAGTGACATATCTGAGACTATCATATAACAAAAAAATGAAAATATAATATTTAGAATTGACCAGTAATATGTTTCATCGGGCTCTATCACTACAAACTTCTATAATTTAGTTGGCATTATCTGAAGTTGAGCTGAAACCTTAAAATAAATTGTTTAGAATTGATGAATAATATGGTTTTGATTTTTCCTTTTAGAAAACTTTACAAATTAGTGATCGGCTTGAAATACAGTTTAATCAGCTTAGCTTCATTCTATTACAATATTTGGATGACAGTTATGGTCGCTTCTGCAATTGAAAATACAGTGATGAAATTCAATTTATAATTCATTGTAGTTAAACTAGTATTGTGAAAGTGGTTACTCGGGGTTAAGACACAAAGCAAATCCTTATTCTGATGGGTACATTGTTGGATAAATCAGCAAGTGACAGTTACTAGATAGAGTCGTCCTCTATAGGAGGTACTTGGTCAGAGGTGAGGTGTAAATGTGGTTGTTTGAAACTGAAAGATGATGTGATGTATAGGAGGTACTCGGTCAGAGGTGTTCGGTGTGGAAGTGGCTTGGATGGTTTGTGTATTGAGTGGGGAGGAGTATGTATGGGTAGTGTTGAAGTGACGTTGATCTACAACATTGGTAGTCATTTCATTATTGAGTCGAATACCTATACTAAATGTCCATTTCCTCAAAATGTGTTTATAGGCTAACAATATACCATGCTTTAATAACCAAAAATATTTATTCTCTAGTGATAACTCCAATAACGATTATAGTTAGTTGTTATTTTGTTTGCATTCAATAACCGATTATCACTTCAAATTTTAGAAATTTACTTCCTCACATATTGGTTGGTGATGGATAAAACTTGGGTGCATCTACACAGGTAACAATATAATACTAAATATATTTTGAGAGTTAAATCATATATTTTAACGTCAAAGTTAATAGTTATTTAATTTTATTCATAGAGCTAGTAGCGAGTATCAGCAAGGAGCTTGGAAGTTTGTGCATGCTGCTTTGAGAAATTCAAGAGATTGTCGAAATCTTAGTCATCATTATGGGAAGATTATTGTTGAGCATTTGATTATAAGAGGAATGGATCCGATATAGAAGGGTGGTAGGTGGTACAATCATGGCGAACAAATAACTATAAGCAAAGATATCGAGTCTAATGACACTAATGATTTACTCAAAACCATTCATTATGAAGATGAAGATTTCATCAATCATACATATTCTGATGATGAGAAAGATGAAGATAGTGCACAGAAACGAGAGGAAGATTTATTAAAAAACTTGGAAGATGCCGAAACCCTGTTGTATCCTGGTTGCACCGATCAAACTAAATTATCTGCCATTATTGCCTTATATAATCTAAAATGTGAGACTGGGTTGTCCGATAATGGATTCGATAAACTTCTAAGTGTGCAACAACTATTGTTGCCAAAGGATAATGTACTTCCTAGGACTATGTACGAGGTGAAAAAATTTCTCAAAGTATTCGATATGGGTTTTGAGAAAATTCATGCTTGTCAGAATGATTGTTGTCTTTTAAGAAGAGAGTACAAAGGTTTTGATAGTTGTCCAAAATGTGGGTTTTCGAGATGGAAGAGGAATGAACGTACAAATGAAATTATGCATAGTATTCCGGTTAAAGTTTTGAGGTATTTTCCAATCATTCCAAGATTTAAATGAATGTTTAGATCTAAAAAAATGGCAGAAGATTTAAGATGGCATTTTAACAACAAAAGTGATGATGGGAAAATGCGTCATCATGTTGATTCTATAACATGGAATGTGGTAGATGAGAAATATGAATCGTTTGCAGCAGATCCACGCAATCTAAGGCTTGGCCTAGCTACTGATGGTTTCAATCCATTTTTAACATTGAGTTCGAAATATAGTTGTTGGCCCATGATGCTAGTGACAACAATCTCTCGCCACTGTTATGCATGAAAAAAGAAAATATCATGCTAACATTGTTGATTCCTGGTCCAAAGCAACCAGGAAATGATATAGATGTATATTTGGCGCCATTGGTAGAAGACCTGCAACATTTATGGATTAATGGAGTTCAAACTAATGATGCATTTAGTAGATCGCTTTTTACTATGAGAGCAATTTTACTATGGACGATAAATGACTTTCCAGCATATGGTAATCTGGCTGGATGTTGTGTGAAGGGTAAAAAAGCTTGTCCATTATGCGGTGTCAACAATCATCATCGATGGTTCAAGTATAGTCGGAAAAATGTCTACATGGGTCATAGGAGATTCTTACCACCCTCGGATTCCTTGAGAAAACAGAAATCCTGGTTTGATAATACTATAGAAAAGAGTCGTAGACCCAGAATTTTAACATGAAGAAACATCTCTAATATTTTGAAAAACTTTCCAAATGATTTTGGAAAAGAAATTGATAATAAAAGCAAGAAAGGAAATGGTAAAAAGAAGCCAAGCAAGAAGCAACACGGTAAGAAAAGAAAAAGTTCTACTTTCAAACAAGATGATGATCCTGCAAAAATAGAACTATCAAGATGGAAAAAACGATCAATATTTTTTGATTTACCATGTTGGGAGGTTAGTGCTATTATTTTTTAATGAATGAATAATATTTATATATATATTAATGAGGTATAACAATATGATTTTTGTAGGAACTTCCCGTGCGTCATAATTTAGACGTAATGCATGTAGAATAAAATGTTGGTGAAAGCATAATAGCGACGATGTTGCATGATAGCAAATCAAAAGACGGAATTAATTGCAGAAAAGATTAGGAAGATTTGAGAATCCGGCATGGCCTTTATGCACAATCTTGTGGGAAAAAAACATATCTTCCACCAGCTCCATATACATTGTCTACTGTCGAGAAAAAAACATTTTGCCAAAGGTTATATGATTTCAAGGGACCTGATGGTTATTGCTCAAATTTTAGAAGTTCTGTGTCGTTGGAGGATTGTAAAATTATTGGCTTGAAGTCACATGACTACCATGTTCTAATGCAACAATTATTACCAGTTGCAATAAGAGGACTATTGCCAAAAAAGCCAAGAAGGATAATAATTCGTTTATGTTCGTTCTTCAACAAATTATGCCAGCGTGTTCTTGATAAAGAAAAACTGCGACAACTTGATGATGAAATTATTATAACTTTGTGCGAAATTGAAAGATATTTCCCACCTTCTTTCTTTGACATAATGATACACTTGACCGTTCATTTTGAAAGAGAAGCCTGATTGTGTGGACCGGTTCATTTCCGTTGGATGTACCCTTTTGATAGATATATGAAGACGCTTAAACATTATGTAAGAAATCATGCACGTCCCGAGGGTTGTATTGCAGAATCCTATCTTGCAGAAGAGTGCATGAGATTTTTTAGTGAATTTTTAAAGAAATCAATACAAATAGAGAAGGAAGTCCGAAATGAAGATCATGAAGATGATTCCATACTCGAAGGACGACCAATTTCAGCTTGTAAAACTATTACATTGTCCGCCAATGAGAAACAGATTGCACATTTGGCTGTGTTAATGAATATGACCATGGTGGAACCATTTCTAGAGTAAGTAACTATTACAATTTGTTATTACCATTTCATACAATTTGTACCAACAAATACAACTTAGTATATTTTTTTGCGCTATAATAGTTTACATTTGGAGGAGTTACAACACTCAAACAAGCGCATGGAAAAAAATGCAACTTTACTTTGGAAAACCCATATAGATAACTTTGCCGATTGGATTAAAAAGAAGGTGAGTGGAATTTTGAAATATTATCTCATTAACATTAGATTTATTATTATTGAGATCCATTTTAAATAACTTTTTTTATAGATATCTATTGATTCAATGGATCATGACACGATGTTAAAATGGATTGCATATGGTCCGAGGAGTAGTGCATATTCCTGTAGTGGATATATCATTAATGGACAACGTTTTCACACAAAAGATATTGAGAGAGAAACTCAAAATAGCGGGGTCACTGCGACTACTATGTGTAGAGCAAGTGCAAAAGGTACTTCCCAAGTAGTTGATGTTGTTACTTATTATGGGATATTGACTGATATAATTTTGTTAGACTATCATGTTTTTTATATTCCCGTCTTTAAATGTCATTGGGAAAACACAGGGAATGGTGTGAAGGTAGAAGATGGATTCACCCTTGTTAACTTACATCAAAACCAAGCTTCATTTTCAAAAGATCCATATATCCTTGTATCTCAAGCGAAACAAATCTTTTATTCAAGAGAAGGCGATTCTTCTAATTGGTATGTTGTGATGAAGGCACCATCAAGAAGCTTTCATGAGATCGATATAGATGAATCATTTGAGGAAGTTAGCTTTGCTATGGAGAATTACAAAGATATTGACATGGATGTTGATGATTTCATTGAGGATGTTAGTTATGTTAGGGAAGATTATGAAGGCATACTTGAGTAGTTTAATTATTTTGCTATCTAGTTTTAATTCTATGGACTTTACTATCTATCTTCTTTGGTTAAGTAATATGTTTGTATGTAATGACTTGTTTTTAATATCTAGTTTTTAATATTGTTTCATTTCTGTGTTTGTTTTTAACTCATTTTGGGTTATGTTAGCAAATAATTAGGTAGCATGTATGGTAATTTCCTAAACGTAGTTTGCTTATTGTGTTATGGACCCTAAAAAGAAATTAAATACTTTGATAAATAATTAATTCTCATATATTACGATAAATAATGCTCATATATTATTGTGCTACTACCTTTTCCCATCAGCTTTAGTTGTTTATATTATGATAAATAATGCTCATATATTATGATAAATAATATAGTCAGAGTTTGTGCAAAACTATGCAAATGTACTTGATGCCTTGTTTCAAATAGATGCATTTTCTTGCCATATTCTTGGTGATTTTCCTATAACAAATTTCTTAAGCAAACCTTAAATTCCAATAGCGAGACAGAGTTTCAGTTGTCTTTGTTTTCCTATAACTAATATGGTGGTTAGAAATAACGAGCATTTGAGACGTTCCCTTTTCAAATGTTCGATGCTCACGAATGAGAGATGACACAATTAGTGACCCGGTAGCTCTCAAGTCTCAACTGCTAAATTTTGCTATGTTTTCAGATGTGATATACCGTCTAAAATCCATTATATTTCAAATTGCTTCCACTAATATAAAATTTCGACACACATAATAGCACGTGATGGACAAACTGTTTCTACTACTATAAAATTTTGCTCATATATTTACATCTCACTTATAACCATCTATGCATAAGCTATGCTTGTTTGAATAATTCTTGCACAGTAAAATCAATATTTCAGAATAACAATCAAAATATATGTTTCAACGGTTAACTTTTGACTTCTAATTTAAAATGATTCTAGGGATGATTTTCATAATCTAAGATCATAAGTTTACAAAAATTTGTAACATAGTATAAGTCACCATATAACAAAGGTGCTAAAGAAATGTTACAATAAAGTCATTATGGTTGTTTTTATATTATTATATACACCATGATTAATATACAACCATTAGGCTTCAAACAAATAAAAATACTCATTATATTTGCTAAGTTACTAGAATCAAAATTTTGAAATCGTTGGGGGTTGCGTGGATCTAGTAGCAGTTGGACCCTCGTCATTTTTCATCAGTCAAAAGGAGCATCAGTTAGCAAGAGCCACCTTGCCTGTATTTTGATCCAAAGAAGACTGTGTTCTCATGCCAGGAGATTTTCCTGAAAATTTAGTTTAAATTATATTTTCAATCCATTGACATTAAAATTGCCAACCAATCATTTAGTGTGCAATTTCATATATCTAGATGCTAGTTTCAAAACCAAAAGAAAAAGTAGAAACTCAAAGTTTTTTTATCATGGAGAAGTAAAATGATAGATACAGAGGTACTTCCAACACATCACTATGAAGAATTAATTAATAATCCCTTTTGATACACGAAGTGAGTGAGTTTTGATCTTGAAATACTGACCTTCTCTTTCAGATTTTCTTCTGCTACGCCATAAAAGACGAATTGGAGTGCCAGGAAATCCAGCATCAGACCTGAGCTGCTTCTCCATATAACGTCGATACGTCTCAGGGAAAAGCTTGGCATCATTAACAAAGAAAACAAAGGTTGGGGGTCGAACGGCAGCCTACACAAATGAGCATGATGAATATTACAAATAAAATAGATACCTGCAAGTGTAAAATTTATAATACGAGTATTCTTTGAAATCTATATTTGCATTATAACACAAAAAATTCACCTGTGTAACATAAAAAACCCGACCTCTCCTGCCACCTCTAGTTCTTGGTCATAGCAATAGGGAGAAGAAGAAAAAGAAAAAGAAAAAAAGTGGCACATTTTATTAACAGAATACTTAACACTTTTATTATTTAAGTTTGAAGAGGTGTGAATACATGCAGATGCATGTCTGTAAACTAAGGAATGTATTACTGATTGTTTTGAATTATTTATGTAGATATTTCATCTATCCAGCTGAATGTTGACCTTCATTCATTTAAAGATGCTTACCCTTGATGCCTTATTATTTAGAATAAAATTTTCAAATCTGATTTAGTTTGATAAATTTTGGTGTAAATTTGAATCTTAAAAGGATAAGCTTAGTAACATAAGCATTCAAAGCTTAAGTGATCATGAATATACCCCAATTTATTGTTTTTGATTTTTGCTTCATATCTATACAGGAAATGAAGAGGATTACTCGAAACAAAAAAAGCAAAAGAAGCTGAAATTGTACTCAAGGAGTCTAATGAACAGAATAAGCATGTTGAAGACAACAACGTTCAAAATGAAGACAATAACGTTCAAAATGAAAACAACAACGTTCAAATTGAAGACAACCGACAATTAGTTGAAGGCAATAATCAAAATAAAAACAATCCTTGTGCACTTGAAGACAACACAATGCAAAATGAACAAAATTTGGAAGACAAGATGGAAACCGATGGACCTATTCAAGATGTGAGGGAAAATTTAGTTCGAAAAAGAATTGCTAGAGGTCCTACTAAAATGAAGAGACTTCCTTCAAATTTCGCAAATCGGGTTGAAGTTGAATTTAATGAGAGTGGCGTTCCGATAGGAAAAGGGTCAATCCACTTATCTTCTTATCTAGGACCACTTGTACGAGAGCATGTTCCAGTCACGCTTACTGAATGGAGACGTCTTGGTGATGATTTGAAAGCTGTCTTATGGGATTGCATTCAGGTATATTTTGGAGTATTATTGTAGACATAATAGCAAAAGAGATACGTATGAGTCAGTACAAGTCTAGCATATTATGCATACTGCATCCTCAATTGCACTTTATAGCTATTGTTTTTTTCATAATTTAATTCTAATATTAGATCATAACTTTATTTGAGTAAAAGTAGAAAGGAGAATCAAATTATAAAGAGCTTTCATGTGATGCTCCAATATGAAGTAATTGCTGTAGTTCAGTAATGTGTTCCACTGTGTGCACACGCATCGTGCTTTTGCAAGGGTTTTAACTGGTAGTCTGGACAGTATTTCCGCCATGAGTTCAAATGGAAGTGAGTTTTGGCTACAGTCATTTTCCATAATTTATTTTTTCCATGGCCTGCGTTTTCATCTTCATTATGCTGTTAAAGAATAGGTCCAATGTTATTTTTAAGTGATTACTGCATGATAATTAAAACGTGCAAAGGCAGAGTGAATTCTGCAGTTCCTCATTTGTATTTTCTGCTACAACACTGTCAGTTCATGCATATCGGTTCCTGTTCTCATTCTTCTGCTTTCATTCTTGCATTTTTTTTATTTGTGTATTTAGTTTTAGTTTTTGTTTAGTGTTAAAAAAAATAAAAAATAAAAACTTGCCTTTTCATTTCTCTCCCTTTATCTCTATATTGATGTGCCATTATCTCTTTTTCTCTATTTTGCCATAAAATTTTAGTTTTAGTTTTAACTGGAAGACAACATAAAGTATCATGGATATAGTTTTTTTTTTTTTTTTTTATAGTATCTTAGTTTCATTTCTATTCTTATTTACTAATTCATCAACAGGTTATTATCATTTTTGTTCATTCTTTGCAGAAGGAAATTTTTGTTGGTAGTGGAACTTAGGTAGCTAATTGATAAAACTTGATGCAAATACATTCTTTTTTCTTATTTTTTTAAAATATTTTTGACATTTGATCGAGTTAGTAAAACTATTTCAAGGTTACTCATTTTCTCTTGATTAATTTTTGATTCAACGAAATCATTTCAATCAATTGCTCAAAATCTTCTATATTAATGTATTTTTGTTGAATAACACAAATATAGTTTTTTAAGGATTGTGAGAGAAAGATAGGATAGCAAATGTATGTTTATAGTTTGTGCAGATGATAATATATGAATCCATGTATATCTGCAATATATAACATGATAACTAACCAAAAAGTATTTTTGCTTGAAAAAATGATGCATAAATTTGTTGATATTAATTATTATGAACAGTCATATTGAGATATCTACAATGTAGACGACTTTTTGTGTAAATTAGAAACATTAGTATTTAATATTAAAATGTCAATGATCTAACATGATCTATTGCAATTTATGATGAGTTTTCACGTTCTTATAAACAAAAGGAAGGGATAGTTGCCATTTTCACTTCTAATATTTGAGAGATATCTTTGTTTGAAATCTAATGCTAACTAACTGCTTCACAATGTTGTTTTAGTTTTCATAAAAAGAGGCGATATCAATGATAAAATCATACATATAGTTTTAAATTTACTTTATGTACTTAGATTATTTTATATACAAAATGTATAGTTAGGCTGGAATAACACAATTTGTATTTTCACCCATGGATGTTGAATTTTCATAATTTCATATGTTTAATAATATGTAATATATGCAACTATCCTGTATAGAATCCAATGTAGAAATGACTTGCGTGTTACTAATGAATGTGCTAATTTCAGTTTAATCAATTAATGGATATAAGCTAGATTTAAGGTGGATGAGGAATGGCAAAAGGTCTCTATATTTCAGCAAATGGGTTGTATTTTTAGGTGTTCAAAATGTAGATTAGTCAATCAATTAGTAAAAGCAAAGTCAAAGGAGGAAAGACTTCGACTCAAACCAGATAATATTGGAAGTATGACAGAGTGGAATGATTTTATCAATTTGAAAACAAGTTCAAAATTTAAGATAAATTACATCTAATTGGTCATTCTTTCAATGAATGAGATAACTTTTTGATGCGTTCTATTCTTTTTAAATCCAGATAAAAAGTGACATATACAAGGCTCTCAGGCGCAAGCAAGTGCCACACACATGCAGCCGTAAAGGAATGGCTCGATTAGCTGCGGATATGGTGAGAACTTTTTGGTTAACAACTTGTGTTTGTCATGCCATCTATTTATATAGTTATAACAATTGTTCTATTCAATTTTTATTATTGTAGAAAAAAGCGAGTTCCAACCCCTCTTCCATTTCTTAAACTCATGTTTGGATTAGATCTCGCACTCGAAAAAATGGTGAACCAGTGAGCTTGGCTGTTAAAGATACAATTGCATGTGCTTTTGTTTCTATTTGATTATTATCAAATCACTTTAGAATATTGTAATAATTATGGAAATTATAATAAATGTTAACATTTGCAGGAGCAAATTAAAAAAATTGACACTGAATCACAATCCAGCTCAAAAACTAATGTGAGAGAAGATGCTCTTTCAGTAGTGCTGGGACAAGATTGACCTGAACGATTAAGAGGAATGGGAAGAAGTATGACATACACCAAGTTTATTGTGTCACAAGCTAATCAAAAACAAGCAAACCAACTTCAAAATAGAATAAGCGATTTGGAGAAGACGGTTCAAATGCTACATAATAAGGTTATCACTTCCTGAGTACTTTCATATCACCACCATATGTCCTTTCCTTACAGCAGTAACATGCTCTTCTTGATTTTATTCAGTCCAGCATTGGAACAAAAAAAATCAGTTTATCGCTTCCTGAGTAAAAAGATTGGTTGTTATGTATGACCCCTGTGCATTCCTTTATCATCTACATATTTATGATTTCAAATAATGTATACTGTAACGTGTTAGGTATTTTATATGCTGATATGGGAAAATGTCACTAAGAAGTACAAGTTAGTTCTTGGGTTAATTAAAAGTAAATATCGGTAGCCTTTACTATACAATGACCATGAACAAACAAATTAAAATATTATACTATTCTAGTTTAGGTGTTGTACCACAATTTATACTCATACAAACAGTGTAAATTTGTGCTCGTACTACGTGAGTCCTTAAGTAGATGTTAAAGAACATCATAAAGCATAAAACTTTTGCTTTTGAAACGTTTCATTACTCTTGTTTTTGAACATCATAAAGCATCCACAACTTGGAGTCAGAAAGTGCACGATGCATGATCAAATTTTTGAACAATTCTTTGTCCTGCCATCAACTGCATAATTGATTTGGATATGAATATAAACGCTTGCTAAATTATTTATTCACCGCTTTTACATCAATAACCAGAATTAAGTTGTAAAAAAGATAAGCTAGTTCAGTTAAATGGCCAATCAAATACAAAAGCAAGAGCAATCAATATTGTTCGTCAACCTTAAAAAACAAATGTAGATGATGAAAAACAATCAATACTGTACAAAATAAGATAACTGCATATTCGAAATTGAATGTTCATCTTGATTGACAGTATTTTTTTTGTTTTGATTCAGCTAATGCAGCAATCAAGAATGGACGAACAACCAAGAAGGGAGGAAGATGAGAATGCGTCTCAAGCGGTAAAAGTTATTTATATTATTCATGTGACGTCATTTGAATTTGAATTTGAATTTTTAGTCAAGTATTTACCGTGATTGTTTTTGACTAATTTTAGAATAATTATGACAAAACACATGCCAAGTGTAATTTCTTGGATTGGACCGGGATTGATGAAATAGTTGCCGAAGGAAGAGTCCTTTCAACTGACCCGGAAGAGCTTGTATATAACATTCCTCTTGGAATGAAAGCCATGAAAATTTTAATAGTTATTCCAAAGAAATTGGATGCTTTCTTATGGAGGTCTACACCTAAGATGCTCTCATAAATTGGAGAAGCTAAGAATGAGATAGTAGCATGGCCAGCTGATAAAGTTGTTTTGCACACAATAATTGACTTTGAAAAGGATGACGTTATGGCAAACTTAATTTTTTTCATTTATTCGGTATCTTTATGAATTGAATACAAAATTTGTACTTAATTTTGTTTTCATATGTTCTAATTTGTTTTTATAGAGTAATAGTAATAGTACAAATATCAAATGCAAGCTGTATGATTGGATCGGAAGCAAAGAACTAGTTACTGAAGGAAAGTTTTACTCTAGTGATCCAAATCAGCTTGTGAATAATATTCCTCTAGGACCATCCGCCGTGCTTGTTTGGGTTGATGAGGCTAAAAAACCAGATGCATTCTTGTAGAGACCACCAGCTGGTATGACATATGTTGGAGAAGCTATTGGCAGCAAAATAGCTTGGCCAGAAACAAATGTAGTACTTGAAAATGTAAATGCTACAACGCCTTCTCGTACGGCTAATGTTGTATTATCTCCAACGGTAATGTGTATTCAAACATATGCATTGACAAGCTTTTATTTTCAGGATCACTTCTATTTTCAAAACAAATTTAAATGGTTTCATTTGTTGCATGACAGAGCGCAAACTCCAAGACAGATACTAAATGCAAGTTGATCGGCGTTCATGGAGCCAAAGAAGTAATTGCTGAAGGGCGTGTGGCTTCAACCGACCCTAAAGCATTAGTCCATTTTGTTCCACTAGGGGAAAATGCAGTCAAAGTTTGGGTTGATGTTATAAAAGTTCCAAATGCTCCTTTGTGGAGACCTACTTCTTATTTTGAGATTATTGAAGATGCACTTGGTTCGACTATAGCTTGGCCTTCCACGAATATTATAACGGAATCAACTTCAAGTAAGAATGAATTATCTTTTCTTTTATGATGAAGAGTTTATGTATTGATGAAGAACTGTATAGCATTATCTCTATATTGATAAATATATTGAGAAAAAGGAAAAAATAAATATGAGAAAAAGTACTAAACAAGAACTGTTTTCTTTTTTGGAAGCTTATACTAACAAGAGTTTGTAGTAAAAAAGTTAAAAAAAAAACTTATTCAGAAATTAAATGATCTCTTCTTTTTTTTGTACATTTGTTTCTTTATTTTTGTAAATGGACTTTAAACACAAAACGTAAAAACTAGATACAACACACAACACGTATGCAAAACAAATTAATCAAAACAAGGCAACATCAAAACAAATTAACATGCAACAGCAAAACACTAGTCAATAACACACACATAAATTAGCAAAGAAAAGAGGGGAGAAAAAAAGAAAATAACAAGTTTTTTAAATCAATTTCTGTAAGCCCATCCCAAATCAATACAAACCAGAACTTAAAAAATAAAATAAAAAAATAAGACAATCAAACAATAACTCCTAGCCAAAAATGATTTGCTAAACCAAAATCACAGAACTTCTCTAAAAGAAAATTTCACAAAATAAGCTTGTCTCAAGAAATCCAAATAAAGTCCAAATCAAAACTTCGTTTGATTTAGTGTTCGAATGGGATTGGAAATCGATTTAAGGAGGGGTTTTGGGTTGTGGTCAGTTTTAAGGATGCGAATTCAGAGTGGATTTCAGGTCGGTTTTGAGAGGAAGAGATGCTTTTCGAACAAAGGGTAATGGATGTATTGCTGGTAAGGTTGTGGTGGAGATAGATGAGATTGAAGTTGCGGGTTTTTGTTTTCTTTGGTGGTTTCGAATGGTCTGAGGAGAGTTGGCAGTATGAACTGTTGGTCTGAACGTGGTGTTGGACTCGGGTGAAGTGGTAAGTGCAGTAGTGGATTTGTTGGTGAGGAGATGTAGCAGTGATGTAGCTAGTTTGTTGAGTGTTGAGTGAAAGGGAATGTTGAGTAAGGTATATGAAGAGAAGAAGGGTGGAATGGTTCAGGTGAGTTATGAGTTTGTCGGAGGTGTTGTTTGTAAATAGGTTGTAGGGTAGGGGTTGTAGATATATGAGTGATATGCAGTGATGTATGAAGACTGTTTGGAAGTGGGTGGTTTTGCAGTCTGATAAATGGAAGGCAGTGGTTTTGGTGGGACAGTTTGAAGGTGATGATGGGCAGAAAACAAAATTAATTAGACAACAAAATAAGAAAAAAAATTAGACAACAAAATAGGATGATGATGGGTAGTATGATGGGTCTTTTGGTGGGACAGTTTGAAGGTGAGGGTGTTCGGGTAGTGCAGGTGTGATTCAGGTAGAGGTATGGTTGAATGTTTGGTTTTTAAGGAGGAATTGGTGCATTAGCTTGTTGGTTGATGGATGGTGGTGTATGCAGTGATAAACAGAGATGAAGAAGTGGAATGGTACTGGGTTGATGGAGGATGTGCAAATAGTGATGAAGTATATGCACTGATTGAACTAGCAAGGGGATGATGAGTGAAGCACCAGGTGCAATGCAACTAAAACTGTAAATGCATATACTAAGTGTGTGAATCTAAATCCTAAATTTAGTGAAATGAAACTGAAAAATGACATACAAATTGCATATACAGTGTACCCAAAAATGTTGTATGTACCTATGTAAGGACCGATATAGTGATGCAGATTTTGTGAACATATACAGTGTACCCAAAATTAAGCTAATATAGTGATGCAGATTTTGTGAACAAATTTGTATTAGGAAAATCGTTTGCACAACTTGATCCACCACTTTTCTTGTTTTGCTTAATTGTCTAGCTTTGCAAAATGTTGATCCACCACTTTAACTGCTTTCTAGAGTAAGGACTGGATCAGCGACTCATTACCAAGCTAACCGACTTACTTAAAGAAATGGATGAAAGAAAGGAGTTTATTCAGTAAGAATATCAGTTGCCCTTACTCAGATTTTATGTAGTTTAACATATGTTGGGTTGTTCTGGTTATTACCACTAAGAACAGTTGTCATTTTGACCACCTCGATTTCTCAGTTTGGAATCATTTCCTACATTGGGCATTGTTGCTGATACCGAAGCAATGTTGCTCCCTAAGCACTTTGCTTCAGTTTTAGCCTTTTTTTAATTTCATGCACAATTACCTCAACCCTACTGAGCATTGTTGCTGATGTTTTATTTTACATCTTAGCAGTTTCAAAGTGGGCATTCTTATGTAATTTGGCTGACCTAGTTGAGGATGAATTGTTGAAGATGACGAGATTGGACTCTACACACTACTCATATTTTGCTTTATTTAATATGCTATTTTTGTAAAACAATGTTGCTATCATATTTGCTTTACTTAATATGCTATTTCTATAAAACAATGTATGAAATGTTGTATACGATTATCGTTTATTTTGCGTATGAAGATAGTGCATTTTTAATTATGTTTAATATAACATGCGAAGACTATATTTATGGTGTTTCAATTAACTAATGTTATACGATATAAAATTTTATAGTTGGCGGGAATGTTTACAGATGTAGAAGAGTAGACTGAATTAAGAAGGCTGTGGAAAAGGGGATGAAATTATGGTAATTTTTATATATAA
Source organism: Allium cepa (assembly GCA_030765085.1). Lineage (NCBI taxonomy): Eukaryota > Viridiplantae > Streptophyta > Magnoliopsida > Asparagales > Amaryllidaceae > Allium > Allium cepa. Next base: position 144,880,301 of record CM060940.1, on the reverse strand, counting down.
CAACGTTTTATAAAGACAAGCACCATTGTCCAAGTGGTTAATTGATTCGGCTTTGGTGCAAGAGGTCACAAGTTCGAAACTTGCTTTCGAACGTTTATTGACATGAGATATGTTGTCCCAATGATTTGTTGTATATAAAGTACCATTTCAAAAACAAAAAAAAAACAACGTTTTATAAATGCTGACAAATGGAAAAACGTATATGAAGTATAACTGACCAAAACGCTGTGAAATTAAACTCACATGCAGCGTTTTATTTCTGCCAATAAATCTTCAGTTACAAGTGTTTATAAACGCTGTAACAAAACTCGCAGCGTTTCTGGAATGGCTGTCCAAAAGAGGGGTGCGTGGTGGGTAAGGACATGTTGCAGCGTTTATTGGAAGGCTGTAATAAATAAAACGCTGCGATACACTATTTATTTTGCAGCGTTTGAAAAATGTTATGGTACATCTTGACTCTACAACAGCTTGTCGTTAGACAGCGATCTTCGTAACGCTGTTAAACTGTGTAACAGCGTTTCTGAAACGCTGAGAAAGGTCATTTTTGCTGTAGTGACAATAGTTTTAAGAATCTATTTTTTTGGAGTTTTCAAAATTTCTAAGTTCTAAAAGTGAAATGGTTTGTGAATGTACTATACCATTGAGATAAGTATGTTGTTGTATTTTCTAAGTATAAAAAATATAGTGGTTTGTGAATATACTTAAATCGTTGAGATAAGTATATAGAAGCGATTTCGAGGTATCTAAAATGTGAATTTAAATCAATAAAAGATTTATTTAAGGAGGCTTGGTGATTCCATGGGAAATATAATCATTGTTTAGAATGTTTGTTTATTTGATAGTTAAATAACCGACTATCAAATCTTGGCCTAAATATGTAATCCTTCGTAATTTTGATGATAGAGAAATATTTCCTACTTAACACTGAAGGATTTTAACTCTAGAAATATCTAGGGGAAACACAGGGACCATATGGTACAATTACCGCCGGTGATGCCATATTGTACGTATAAACTCGTTTCGTTTTTCTACGACAAATGATGAGGAGATCCATCCACTAAAATGGTTAAGGGGTGACCCTGACTCTTATATATTGTCCGATTATTTCATAAAGAATCAGTAGAGAGCATTTCTGAAATCGATGAAAGGTTTTTGAGGCGCCAGTGAAGCGAAAGAGTGTACTCGCAAGAGATGACTTGAATCCATGACCACTCCAAAAACCATATACGGTTCTATGGAGGAGATTTGTGATATACCGAGATATCGTGATTCATGTGCGATTCTGAAACCCATTGGTGTATGGAAATCCGTGTGTGATTCCAAGATCCAATTGAGATATGAGAATCTATGAGAGATTTTGTGACCCCAAGTTTTTTGCCCTATAAACGTTGGGGACGCGTCCGACGCGTAGGGGCATCGTTGGACCCATCGAGGCCCCAACTTTTCATTTTCTCATGCAACCCCGTTGGAGCCATTGGAGGTAAGAGTAACGTTGACGTCCAATATGTCAAGCCGTTTTTACCTCCAACGGCTCCTCCCTCTCCTTCCTCCTCCCCTTTCATATATTTCACCTTTATCATTACCAATTTCACACTTCCAAACCATCAAACAACAATTTGTATTCGTCAATCCAAAGGTTATTCAGGTATATTTTTATACTTCTGTCTATATGTTTTCCTATCTACATTCTATTTTTTATTTTTTTAAAAATTATAATGTCAAATTGAAAGACCCCGCATACTTGAACGTCCAATGCTAGTAAGATAATGTTGAAATGTGTTGTAGAAGCATATGTTGCATGTGGTAATGATAAAAAAGATTGCACAACAGAGACCACTCTTTTAAAAAAAAAAGAGTGCACAAAGCTATATCGGAAAAGTTCAACGAGCTGTAGAAAACATTTTGTATATTTAACCGATTGACAAGTCAAAATTCTATATAAATACGATAGTCTTAGAAGATAATGAGTTAAATGAGAAAGTTGTACAACAAAGCCGGTGCTGATTGCGATAGTCGTAGACAAACTATTACATGCAGCGAGAAATGGTGGAGTGATCGTGTAAAGGTATTTATACATTCATTCTTGTTTTTCTAATGTTTTATTAATTTTTTTGTTTTGCTTGTAGGAATTTGAAACGAGTGTTATCAAATATGAAAACGGACTGATTGAGAGTTTGGATTTGATGCAACCATTGTTTTATGGAACAAATGCAACTGGACATCGTATACGCCTGCTGCTAATCAAGAACTACCACAACAAAGCATTCCTCCTACACAGACCCAGTTTGATAGAACATAGGCTTTCAAAGAGTGTTTGAGTAACTAGACAATACACATTGTGGACAAATTTCAAATTTGAATTCATCAACTAATCCTCGATTGCAACAAACCCCAGTCATTTGTTCATCTTCTAGTGCACATACTAGTTTGAGAAGACGTTGTGGAGAAATTGATGAGAAGATGTTTGACATCATTGACCGAATGCACGATAAACATGTGAAAAAAATTTGTACAAATTTAGACAGTCTGAACACAAACATCGTAGATTTTATAAGAAATTATATAAACTACGCAAATATGATTGTTCGCGTTCAATGTCTTGAAGAAGGAGGAGAATTTCATTCTAGTAAAGCGATGATAATTGTTATGCAGCCCGACAATAGAGATTTATTCAATATTTTTAACGATGACTTAGCCAAAAATTGGTTGTTGTCAGACATTGTAAAAAACAATGATACATTAAAGAATACAAATCGTATAGGATAAACTAAGGTGGTGCCAACAAATAGGATTTACTAAAATTTGTAGTTATGTTGTATTTTCTATAAACTACATCGTTGTATTATTTAAGGTATTTTAATTGTACTGAATGTATTACGATTTTTGTACCGTTATTTCATTTTAATTAAAGACATATTACAAAATAAAATAAATAATTAATTAACTATAAATCAATTAAATTAAAAATCATAATATATATGCTACTCTCAGATCTCTGTACGCAGCACACAAACGCATTTCCGTTCACTCAACTTTTCCGTTCAAATACCTTGGTACCGTTCGTCGAGAATGCACCCTTATTCTATCACCAAGTCATGGTACCCAAAATGAGAGAGAGATATGGTACCCAAAAGGACAGAGATACAACAACAATTGCAAAGAGCCTAATACAAGGCTCAGGAACATTAGCAGCAGCCAATGGCTTATGAGAAACCACAACACATGCACAAAATGACACAACAACAAGCCCATAGACTTGGTATGCAAAAACGAAGAAGATGGCATAAGTGAGAAAGACACCGCACCCAACAGGCTGGTAACTCCACTAACTAACAAAAGCTGGTGGAAGTAGAACACCCAACTCCATGCCAACAAAAACAAGGGCACACGCAAATAACCAAAAGGGACAACGCCACCAGATTTGCTAATAAACAATGCCCAGAAAAGAAGAACAATTGCTTCTTTGGATCACAGTACAAGACAACCACGGCCGTTCCAGTCTCTTGAGAACTCAGCCACAAGGTGGGTTCTGTACGACCATGACACAAGCCAAAGGGTAACAGCCGACTTTGGATAGAGGCATAGTCTGACGACGACGAGTAGTTGAGAGAGCTAGAGTAGCGGCGAATCTAACAAGACGCGGCACGGAGAAAGAGAAGCTGAGAAGACAGCGTTGGCGACGGATTAAGAAGCTATAAACCAAAGTGCATAGAAAGTAAAAATTGAAAACAAGGCATGGCAAGAGAGGGAGAAAACATGCAAGAACGGTGGGGGGAGCTTGGAGAGATAAAGACGGAAAGGCATAGGATGAAAGAGGAATCGAGGCGGCTACGAAACCCTATGTCCCCATTGTTCAACATTTTGAAGTTCTTTCTGGTTTTATAAGGTTATTAATGTAATTCCAAATATTTCAGAGATATCTCTTGAATTCTTGAATTTTCTGTATAAAGAACCGTATTTCTTATGATTACTTGTTGCCCGTTGATTTTTTTAAATCCAAACTATTTTTATTCAAAACTGATTAAGAAATCTTTATTAACTTTGATTAATTCTCCATCAAATTTTGAATGATTATTTGATAAATTGACCAGTCTAACTTTTAACTCTTTAATAGTTTTTTAAGACATATCAAAGGATGATTTTTAAATCATAAATTTTCTTTGAAAGTTTATCGTTCTTACCTCGGTACCTTAGTTTCAACATTTAAGGCCGTATTTTGATAATTTAAATTCGGGGACTTTTGACATCTATGTTATTCTTCTTCAAGAATCACTTTGTCACCTTTTAACATTTCTATTTCTAGTTATGCTCGGTTAATTTTTGATTTCAATTCCTTAACTTATTTTCTAGCGATCCTATATTTATCATCTAATTTTAAGGTGCTTTCTAATAATTCTTCAAATGAAAGTTCGGGATTTACCTTATCATTTGCCATGAAGCGAACATTTGGTTGCTCAGCATCACTATCTCTATCGAAAGACGAGCCTGAATCATGCCTAGTGATTTAGAAAGCTTGCTTATTTTTTCTACGAAAAAGTTCTTGTTTGCTCTTGAAATTCCTTTTGTCTTTATTTATCTCAAGGAAATCGTTCTTCATGTGTTTGGTTCTTTCACATTCAAAGCATTTGACTAAGGGCAAATTGTGTTTATTGCCAATTTTTTTTTATGTTTTTCTTGAATTTTTAAATTTCTTAAACTTTTGGCAATAAATACAGGGCTTTCATTGTTAAAGTCTGAATCTTCTACAACTTGAAAAGATATGGTTCTTTTCTCTTGTGTTTGCCCCTTTTTGTCCTGCAAATTTACTTCATACTACATCAGATTACCAATTAACTCTTCAATCTTGAATGTTGAAAGATCATTGGGCTCTTCCATCATGAGGACCTTTCTCATCTATTAAGCGATTAGAGGACGATTTTGGAAATAATATTAAAATATGTAAAAGTTTCACGCAGTGTAATGAGAGCCTATTGGATATCCTAAAATCTAGAATATATTTCAATAATACTCCCATTTAATATCATTTTAAAACTGTGCATTGGTTTTTATGCATGGAATTTTAGTTTGTTTCAATTTATTTATGGCTTCCTGTGTAACTCATAAAGTATGCCAAATGTCATACGTAGTTTTGCAAACTATTTCTATAGTAAATTCATCTTACCTAATGCACCAAATAATATATTCATTGCTTTTGAGTTATTAATTGTAACAACCCGCATATTTGTCGATTTTATATTTAAATATTTTATTTAAATATTCTATCGTTAGTCGGATTTTAGTCCGAAAATCTACTTTTTGCATACGGTCGAATTAGGACTCGGGACCACTCCTATTGAGTTTAAAATGCCATTTGCGACCTTTTTGAGTATAAGCTTCGATATGTTTGGAGAAAGTTGATTTTTGCTACTTTTCACTTTGGGTTTGGTTTTGGGCTCAGCCCTATGTTTAACTTATGCTCAAATCTGAGCCACTCTTCCCCACTCACTCTCATTCTCTTCTCTTTTCAGTTCTAAGGCATTAATGGTGGGAGAGATTGGAAATTAAAACTCCAAAACCCTAGTTTTCTTTTGCAAATCAAATTCCTAACTCCAAATTCAAGAGAACCCATTGGTAAGCATTCTCTTCTTCTTCTCCAACTTATTCTCTTACCAATTTCAGAAATTGCTAAACCTAATTTTGGGAATGTTCTTGTTTTGAGCATAGATTCGAGCTCATTTGGGTTGTGTCGAAGAGAGGTTGATTCTCCATTTGCTTTCAAGCTTCTTCTTGTTTGATTTTGGTAAAAAGGTGAGATTATTATCTCACATCTTAATCTATAATTATCTCCGATTGTTAGGTATGAATTCCTAACGTTTATTCGTGTGCAATTGATTTTGGTTTGGATTGATTTGGTGTATATTCCAATTTTTGGTGCTTTGGTCCAATTTATGAAAATCCTATTATGGATATTTGGACATTGATATTTGAGGCATATCGAAGAGCCGTTTGGGCTGAGTTGTCGTTCGACGTAATTCCTTTGTCCTCGCCATTTGCTCAATCGATCGTTTTCTACATTCGTTTGGCCATTTTTGGCCTAGGTTCAGGAAAACCACAAAATTGCAGTTTCAGACGTCTGAATTTGGGATTTCAGACGTCTGAATTTGGGATTTCAGACGTCTGAATTGGCTTATTTTCAAACAGAAAGAAAATAGGCTAAAATATGCCTATTTCAGACGTCTGAAACATTTGGTTCAGACGTCTGAATCGTGTTCTGGAAATTTTTATATTTCCAGATTCAGACGTCTGAACCACTTGTTTCAGACGTCTGAAACTGTTGTGATTTTGCCTTCTTGCCTTTTGTTTGAGAATTCCAATTTAAATCGATTCGTGATAATCCTATTTGTTGTTATCATTTATTATGACTTTGATGACTTTTTTTTGGGTTTTTTTTATATCTATCTCGATGGATTCTTTATCGGTTTCTTTGGATTTTATTCACATCTTCGAATGTGAATTTTAGTGATTGATTGTTCTTACAATCTTCTTTGTGACTTGTCACTTTAAAAATATAAAGGTTTTCTATACTAGTAGTGAATATCAAAACTCTTTCCTCAAACGATTTTAATACTATTTTAATTACAAAGCTCGTTTCTAAAACCGTTTTCCAATCTATTAGTATATACAAATCTTTACCTCACTCGTATGAGAAATCTAATTAAACGACCTAGTAAAACGAGTGGTATGAAACGCTTGTGTTTACTTCGTCGGTTAATTCTTGGACTTGTTCGATTGAATCTCTTGTGACAATTTTCTAGTGGAGATCTACAGTTTGTTCGTAAATATTTAAGTTAAGCAAGTGGTTATTTGACATGAAGCTAAACTCATATATTTACTAGCTTAGTGTAATTGACACTTCTCGTTGATCATGACGATCATCTTTGTGATTTAGACTAGCAGTGTGCGATGTCTCTTTGTCTACGAGGGAGACTAAACCCCGTTTTGTGGAGTTTCGACTCAATTTGGTGGGGTAGCAACCCATGGTCTTCGGGCCATTTGTGGAGCTTCGGCTCAATTTGTGATGGTTAGCAACCATGGAATTAGCGTTCCGTTTGTGATACACGTATTGGTGGGCTTTATGCTCCCGTTTGTGATAGGCCTCCCCCCCTTTGTGATTTCTGGATTTCTTGAGATGATTTCTAGAATTTGTGCTTCACCAATTTTCGTGATTTCTATTGATAAGCCTTATCGATATTTGTGCATTGGTGAATTTGTGCGTCATTGACTTTTGTGATTTCTGGATTTCGCGTATTGAATTCTGGAATTTGTGTGTCATTGACTTTTGTGATTGACATTGATATTATCGTCAATATTTATGGTTTGGTGAACGAAATAAGGAGTATGATGTTTCTTTGATTCTTGTGTAGATTTGGTGACATTGATTAATCTCTTGATGATTTTCAACTAATTATATATATCACAGCTTGGCATTGTGATTATTATGTGTTTAGTCATATCTCTTATTCTATATCGTTTCATCTGATATTTATAGTTAGACTGATCCGTTTATTATTTTCTTATTAAATAATACTCGGGTCAGACCGAGATGTTACAGGTGCTTCTGCTTGACTTCTCCCCAGGGATTCATTACTCTGACTTTTGGCAAACTACTTAGATTAGTAGTTTATTTTGTTGTATACACTTGAGATTTAGACTCATAGTTGTATTCTTTTGTATAGCACGTGTTGCTATTCTTTTGTATTATTGTGGATCATTTTTGACCACTACTCTGATTTACACTTCCATGTGTTAATTATATATTCATATCTTCTTCCGCCTTTGTGATATGAATTATCTGTGACTGATTTATGTTATGTTTATTTCTATATTTGTTTCTGAAGATATTACAGCCACTGTGTAGTAGCTTTGAGTTTGTGTCGGTATGTCGGATTTCCCTCTTGATAAAGAAATGTATGTTATACTATCTGACATATCGATGCTCGCACAAAGAAATTACATGGATGGTCGCTCCTCAACAGCCTTATTCTCCGTGCTAGTTGACAGCATTCACCGTAATGTTCTTGGCTAGCGTGAGTATAGAGGTGGCGTCACAGCTTGGTATCAGAGCCAAACTTCGGAACAATATGGAATAATATAACAAGGATCATCGTCCTAAGTCCATCTTAGGAGTCGTGCTTTAGGATTTAATTCGAGTCTTCATACCGATTCATCCTATTTTCCTTATGATTCCTTGTTTATCTATCAAGATTGCTTGATATTCAATTTGGTGAATAACCTTTTTCTTCTTCTTCTTTCTTTCTAAAGGAAGAGAAATGTCTAGACCAGGCCGCCCCAGAGCCGTGCCATCTAGCACTCCACCCCAGGATGGAGTTTTTATGACTGCTCAACAGCTTCTTGATTTAGTGACGAATGCTCAAGCAGCTGGAGCTAACCCGGAACCTTCTCACCCAAAGTCGGGATTTGCACGCTTGTGCAGCGATTACACTAATTTGGGTGGGGAGCCATTCAAAGATTCCGAAACTATTATTGAAGTACAGGCTTGGCTAAGGTCATGCGATCGAATCTTTTCTCGCATGAATCTTATTGACCTTCACCGAGTTCAGGTGGCCTCTAGTATGCTCCGAGAAAGAGCATTGGACTGGTACGAGCTTCTTATTTCTGAGATTAATGAAGCGGATCTCACCTGGGAGAAATTCCGAGAACGCTTCGAATTAAAATTCGTTCCAGAAGCTGAGAAAGTGACATTGGCTCGACGATTTATAGACCTTGTTCAAGGTGAGTCCTCCGTGACTGATTACGTCGCCTCCTTCGAGTCGCTTTCCAAATATGGGGTTGAATACATCAACACCCCTCTGAAGAAGAATCAGAGATTTGTTTATGGCTTAAACAAAAATCTCAAGAAGCCATTACTTCTAAAGTTAGAAGTTTCTTTTGATCAACTCGTTGATATCGCTCTTCGACTTGAAGAGGCGGATAAGGAGGGTGATGTTGAAGTGGTGGGAGCTAAACCAAACTTCAACAACAAAAAGAGGCCAAACAAATTTAAAGGACCTTATCCCAATAAGAAAGGGAAGCAAGCAACCTCCGCGGCAAAGACTTCTTCCTTTGGCCGTGGGAAATGCTATAATTGTGGTTCGAAGGACCATTATGCGAACAAGTGCCCAAAGTCTCTCTCTTGTCGCTACTGCAAAGTTCCCGGTCATGTTATATCTTCATGCCCCAAGCTTCAGGGCAAGAAGGAGGGAAAGTTAAATGCTGCTCAAGCCCCTGGCAACACATCTCGTAGCCAAGGTATTTCTCATTCTATTCTGGATGGAATTATTTTATTTCGTGATCATCCTATTCGAGTTCTTTTTGATACGGGTGCATCCCATTCTTTTATATCAAAAGAACTTGTTGATACTTTTTCTTTGGATGTTTTGTGTTTAATGACTTCTTTGAGAATTGCGAATCCGGTTGGTGGATCCGCAACAATCAGTTTATTGTGTAAAGATGTCGAGATTATTTTGTGTGGTTTTTCTTTCCTAGCCGATTTGCATGTCATGCGTTATTTAGGCTTTGGAATGATTTTGGGAATGGATTGGCTTAACCGTTATGAAGCTCATATCCTATGTCCTGAGCGGACTATTCATCTTCGACATCCTCAATCTGTTAATCAGGTTTCTGTTATTCTTAAAGATTCGGATTCTGCTTTGGTTGCATCTTTATATTCTTTAAACCCTTGTGATGACGATGATGATGATGAGGGTGATATTATTTCTCTTATTCACGTCGTTCGTGAATTTTCCGACATATTCGAGCCCGTTTTAGGGTTACCACCTAAGCGAGCAATTGAGTTCAGAATTAATCTTATTCCTGGAGCTCAACCTATCACTCGTCCTCCGTATCGTATGTCCAATAAAGAAAACGAGGAGATGCGTAAACAATTATCCGAATTGGAGACGAAGCAATTTATTCGCTCTAGTTCCTCGCCTTGGGGAGCTTCAGCTATTTTTGTGAAGAAATCCGATGGAACACTTAGGCTTTGCGTTGACTACCGCAAGCTTAATGATCTTACTATCAAAAATAAATATCCTTTACCTCGGATTGATGATCTATTCGATCAACTTTGTGGTGCTAGAGTCTTTTCACAATTAGACTTAGCTACTGGATTTCATCAGCTTCGTATTGCAGAGTATAGTATTCCTTTGACATCGTTCCGTACTCGTTATGGGTCTTATGAATGGCTTGTTATGCCATTTGGTCTAACGAATGCTCCAGCCTATTTCGTTGACCTTATGAATAGAGTTTTCAAAGACTTTCTCGACCAGTTTGTTCTCATCTTTATCGATGATATTCTTGTGTATTCTAAAACCGAGGAGGAGCATGAAAAACATCTTTGGATTGTGTTGGAAACTCTTAGGAGTAATCAATTAAAGGCAAAGTTTTCTAAATGCCACTTTTGGCAATCTCGTGTGAAGTTTCTCGGTCATATTATTTCCAAATCCGGAATTTTCGTGGATCCTTCAAAGATTGAAGCGATTCAAGATTGGAAGAGACCAGAGAGTGTGACGGAGATTCGTAGTTTTCTTGGATTGGCGGGCTATTACCGTCGTTTTATCAAAGACTTTTCTAAGATTGCCGTGCCTCTCACTAGCTTGACGAAGAAAGGTGTTAAATACATTTGGTCGGACAAATGTGAATCTTCTTTTCAGAAATTAAAAGAACTTCTTTCTGATGCTCCTATTCTCGTTATTCCCGAGGGGAATCAAGATTTCTTTGTTTATACCGATGCTAGTCGCGTTGGTTTGGGTGTCGTTCTTATGCAAAGAGAACGTGTTATTGCTTATGCATCTAGGCAATTGAAGCCTGCTGAGACTAGATATGCCACTCATGATTTAGAGCTCGCGGCTACTATTTTCGCCCTTCGTATTTGGCGTCATTATCTATTAGGAGAGAAATTTGTTCTTTATACCGATCATAAGTCCTTGAAGTATTTATTCTCTCAAAAGGAACTTAATTTGCGTCAACAACGTTGGCTCGAATTTCTTGCACCATATGATCTTGATATTCTTTATACTCCCGGAAAGGGTAATCGTGTCGCCGATGCTCTTAGCCGTAAACAACAAGCTGTTGTTTCTATGATGATATCCGAATGGAACGATCTCGAGATCTTATCCATTTGTGTGATTCGAAACCGCATATCGGATTTATGCTCATCATTTGTTTTATGTAGCCTTGAGGCTCATCCTTCTCTTTTAGACCGCATTCTTGAAGCTCAAAGGCTAGATCCCGACTTGGCTCTTATTGGCAAAAATATTAAGGATAAAATTGATATTGAAGGTTTGAAAGACTTTGATATCGATTCTCGTGGCGGCATTCGGAGATTTGGTAGACTTGTCGTGCCAAATATTGGTGATCTTCGTAAAGATATTTTAGAAGATTCTCATCGTTCTAAATTCACCATTCATCCCGGAAGTAGTAAAATGTACGCAGATATGAAGCGACTTTATTATTGGGAGGGAATGAAACTTGACATCGCTAACTTCGTTAAGCGTTGCATGACTTGCCAACTCGTTGGGGCCGAACATCAAAGGCCCGGTGGGTTATTGCAACCTTTAGAAATTCCAATTTGGAAGTGGGATCAAATTTCCATGGATTTTATAGATGGGCTTCCCCGTTCTCGTTCGGGTCATGATAGCTTATGGGTGATCGTTGATAGACTTACTAAATCCGCCCATTTTATTCCCGTTCGGTCTAACCGAACCGTTCCTCTTTTGGCCAAGCTCTTTATCCAAGAGATTGTTAAATTGCATGGAATTCCTACTTCTATTGTTAGTGATCGTGATCCATTGTTTACTAGTGGATTTTGGAAGAGTCTTCAAAAAGCTTTGGGAACGAAGCTTAATTTTAGCACCGCTTATCATCCTCAGTCCGATGGACAAACCGAGCGTGTGAATCAAACTCTTGAAGATCTTCTTCGTGCTTGTGTTCTGGATTTTGGTGGAAGTTGGGAAGATCATATTTCACTTGTTGAATTTTCCTATAATAATAGCTTCCAATCTAGTATTGGTATGGCACCTTTCGAGGCACTCTATGGAAGGCCATGCCGATCTCCTTCTTGTTGGCTTGAGGCCGGTGAGAAGCTGGTTTTAGGTCCAGATTTTATTCGCGATTCCACAGAAAAGATTGATCTTATTCGACATAGGATGAAAGAAGCCCAGAGTAGACAAAAATCCTATGTCGATAACCGAAGAAGGAAGTTAGAATTTTCTGTGGGAGATCTTGTGTTCATTCGTGTATCACCTATGAAAGGTGTTGTACGTTTCAGTCGATCGGGAAAATTGGCGCCTCGATATATTGGGTCATTTCCTATCACTGAACGTATTGGTTCCATGGCTTATCGCCTATCGTTACCGGCTCAGTTCTCTGCTATGCATGACGTGTTTCACGTTTCTCAACTTCGGAAATGTCTTCGAGATTCCGATTCTATTCTTGAACCCGGTGTTGTGGAAGAGATTGAAGTTTCGCCTAATTTAACTTATGAGCAGCATCCTATTCAAATTGTTGCTTCGGAGGTCAAACGCCTTCGAAATAAAGATTTCCCGCTTGTTAAAGTCCAATGGTCTTCAAATCCTAAGGATTGTTCTTGGGAATCTAGAGAGTACATCGAGCGAACACATCCGGACTTATTTTCTCGTGCTCTTTGAGGTGAACTTCTTATTTCAAACTTCTTTTGTGTTGAATATGCTTTTATGGTTGTTACTATATATATCTTATTCTTAAATATTGCGAGGACGCAATTTCTTTAAGGAGGGGAGTCTGTAACAACCCGCATATTTGTCGATTTTATATTTAAATATTTTATTTAAATATTCTATCGTTAGTCGGATTTTAGTCCGAAAATCTACTTTTTGCATACGGTCGAATTAGGACTCGGGACCACTCCTATTGAGTTTAAAATGCCATTTGCGACCTTTTTGAGTATAAGCTTCGATATGTTTGGAGAAAGTTGATTTTTGCTACTTTTCACTTTGGGTTTGGTTTTGAGCTCAGCCCTATGTTTAACTTATGCTCAAATCTGAGCCACTCTTCCCCACTCACTCTCATTCTCTTCTCTTTTCAGTTCTAAGGCATTAATGGTGGGAGAGATTGGAAATTAAAACTCCAAAACCCTAGTTTTCTTTTGCAAATCAAATTCCTAGCTCCAAATTCAAGAGAACCCATTGGTAAGCATTCTCTTCTTCTCCTCCAACTTATTCTCTTACCAATTTCAGAAATTCCTGAACCTAATTTTGGGAATGTTCTTGTTTTGAGCATAGATTCGAGCTCATTTGGGTTGTGTCGAAGAGAGGTTGATTCTCCATTTGCTTTCAAGCTTCTTCTTGTTTGATTTTGGTAAAAAGGTGAGATTCCTATCTCACATCTTAATCTATAATTATCTCCGATTATTAGGTATGAATTCCTAACGTTTATTCGTGTGCAGTTGATTTTGGTTTGGATTGATTTGGTGTATATTCCAATTTTTGGTGCTTTGGTCCAATTTATGAAAATCCTATTATGGATATTTGGACATTAATATTTGAGGCGTATCGAAAAGCCGTTTGGGCTGGGTTGTCGTCCGACGTAATTCCTTTGTCCTCGCCATTTGCTCAATCGATCGTTTTCTATATTCATTTGGCCATTTTTGGCCTAGGTTCAGGAAAACCACAAAATTGCAGTTTCAGACGTCTGAATTTGGGATTTCAGACGTCTGAATTTGGGATTTCAGACGTCTGAATTGGCTTATTTTCAAACAGAAAGAAAATAGGCTAAAATATGCCTATTTCAGACGTCTGAAACATTTGGTTCAGACGTCTGAATCGTGTTCTGGAAATTTTTATATTTCCAGATTCAGACGTCTGAACCACTTGTTTCAGACGTCTGAAACTGTTGTGATTTTGCCTTCTTGCCTTTTGTTTGAGAATTCCAATTTAAATCGATTCGTGATAATCCTATTTGTTGTTATCATTTATTATGACTTTGATGACTTTTTTTTGGGTTTTTTTTATATCTATCTCGATGGATTCTTTATCGGTTTCTTTGGATTTTATTCACATCTTCGAATGTGAATTTTAGTGATTGATTGTTCTTACAATCTTCTTTGTGACTTGTCACTTTAAAAATATAAAGGTTTTCTATACTAGTAGTGAATATCAAAACTCTTTCCTCAAACGATTTTAATACTATTTTAATTACAAAGCTCGTTTCTAAAACCGTTTTCCAATCTATTAGTATATACAAATCTTTACCTCACTCGTATGAGAAATCTAATTAAACGACCTAGTAAAACGAGTGGTATGAAACGCTTGTGTTTACTTCGTCGGTTAATTCTTGGACTTGTTCGATTGAATCTCTTGTGACAATTTTCTAGTGGAGATCTACAGTTTGTTCGTAAATATTTAAGTTAAGCAAGTGGTTATTTGACATGAAGCTAAACTCATATATTTACTAGCTTAGTGTAATTGACACTTCTCGTTGATCATGACGATCATCTTTGTGATTTAGACTAGCAGTGTGCGATGTCTCTTTGTCTACGAGGGAGACTAAACCCCGTTTTGTGGAGTTTCGACTCAATTTGGTGGGGTAGCAACCCATGGTCTTCGGGCCATTTGTGGAGCTTCGGCTCAATTTGTGATAGTTAGCAACCATGGAATTAGCGTTCCGTTTGTGATACACGTATTGGTGGGCTATATGCTCCCGTTTGTGATAGGCCTCCCCCCTTTGTGATTTCTGGATTTCTCGAGATGATTTCTAGAATTTGTGCTTCACCAATTTTCGTGATTTCTATTGATAAGCCTTATCGATATTTGTGCATTGGTGAATTTGTGCGTCATTGAATTTTGTGATTTCTGGATTTCGCGTATTGAATTCTGGAATTTGTGTGTCATTGACTTTTGTGATTGACATTGATATTATCGTCAATATTTATGGTTTGGTGAACGAAATAAGGAGTATGACGTTTCTTTGATTCTTGTGTAGATTTGGTGACATTGATTAATCTCTTGATGATTTTCAACTAATTATATATATCACAGCTTGGCATTGTGATTATTATGTGTTTAGTCATATCTCTTATTCTATATCGTTTCATCTGATATTTATAGTTAGACTGATCCGTTTATTATTTTCTTATTAAATAATACTCGGGTCAGACCGAGATGTTACAGGTGCTTCTGCTTGACTTCTCCCCAGGGATTCATTACTCTGACTTTTGGCAAACTACTTAGATTAGTAGTTTATTTTGTTGTATACACTTGAGATTTAGACTCATAGTTGTATTCTTTTGTATAGCACATGTTGCTATTTTTTTGTATTATTGTGGATCATTTTTGACCACTACTCTGATTTACACTTCCATGTGTTAATTATATATTCATATCTTCTTCCGCCTTTGTGATATGAATTATCTGTGACTGATTTATGTTATGTTTATTTCTATATTTGTTTCTGAAGATATTACAGCCACTGTGTAGTAGCTTTGAGTTTGTGTCAGTATGTCGGATTTCCCTCTTGATAAAGAAATGTATGTTATACTATCTGACATATCGATGCTCGCGCAAAGAAATTACACGGATGGTCGCTCCTCAACAGCCTTATTCTCCGTGCTTGTTGACAGCATTCACCGTAATGTTCTTGGCTAGCGTGGGTATAGAGGTGGGGCGTCACATTAATAGCAGCGACCTTTCGGACATCGGTCCACGTAGTCAGTGGTGTATTGGGAGTTTCATATTTATTTGACGTAGCATGCAAATTTTCTGCATCATTTGCCTCTATGTAAATTCTCATTTGGGTTAACCAATATGCATAGTTAGAACCAGTGAAAAATGTTGGTTGTACAGTGGATTGACCCTCATTAAAAGCTAGTGATAGATATATTAATATTCAAAAAATTTGTTATGATTTTTGAAAACAAGGCTCTGATACAAAATAAAAAGTCTAGAGAGATCAGGTACTATGGCTATAAGTAAGTATATACTAAGCTATATTTATATGTATTGATGATTTACTTAACTGAATATGTATGAAGCTAAACAATAATAAGGTAAACTAAGTAAAAAATGCAGTGATTGATGAAGTAGTAAAGTAAATCACAACAAAATTATATGTTGATTAAGACTTCCGTCCTACGTCTAGTATTAGAATGTTTATTTAGATTTCACTAACTCCACTCACCTTACCAAGAGGAATGGGTTTCAACAAAGCCTTCTTGAACATATGAGAATGAATTCAAATCCAAATATAAAGATCTATTGTTGACTAACTTGTATCTTAAATATACAGATTATTTTCGTTTATTGCCAATATTCCTATAATCCACTAGATGATCTTGAAATGAAAGTAGGAGAGGTATAGGAAATAAATGAATCAACAAGTGAATAGAATTGAAAGTGTGATGATTTTAGAGAGTGTAGAGTAAAGTATAGAATTTGGGTTTCAAATATAAGAATTGAAAAAATCAAAAGTTAGATGATGCTCTGCTTGAAACTGTGGGTATACAAGAGATTTAAATTGAGGAATTATAACGTTTCACCAAAAAGAGCAGGAGATGCAACTATGAGATATAGTTGAAACCTGAAGAATTATAGAGGAGATATAGAGATCAAATCTAAGGGTGCAATAGTTTGGAATAAAAGCGTCTCAGAATTACTGGAATAATACATCAATTATTCAACAAGCAGTTGATCGATTATTGACTAACCAGGAAAATGATTATTATTAATTCTCTGTCCTACTTACTTCTTTTTCAAAAAAAATTGCCCAACAAGTAAAGACAAATTTGATAAAAATCCTAAAAATATTAAAGATAATTTTAGATGATGTGGCAAAATTTGAAACGATTTGTAGATCATACGTGGGGTTTAAGAATATATACTGCTATGACTCGATAAATATGACGTACTTCTTTTATTTTCTCTTTCATTTTTCTTCGACCGATTGCTTCAATTGTCATGATTTTGTTGACTCCACTTAATATGATTTTCTCTTCATTCATAAGATGTTGTCACTAATGCTTTGTATACTCCTGTAAATACTTTAAAATATATTTCGCTGGCATCATCAAATACAGGTTCAAACGCTTTCTTCCTTATCCTTGGCTTTACCTTTGCCATGCTTTGACCTACGTTTTCTTTTCTTTGAACAATTCAAAGAAAATTTCCATAACCGCAAGCACAACACTTCATTCCTTCATCAATGTACTCTCGGCTTACCTGACATATAAAGGAGCTCCAAGACAATACACTTTAATGGATTCATAATGAAGTTATATATAAGTGGATCAAACTTCTAAGCCAGTGATCCAAGTATTAATCGGCCCTTAACTTTTGAAAAAGATTTGTTCCCAATTCAATAAATCTCTCTATATACCCAATGTAATGAGTATGTGACCCTAGATTTGGGTTCCCTTATTAATCTTTATGAAAATAATTCCTATGAGACCTCTTACGTTGCAAAACATGATTGTTCACTATACAACTTTTATAAGTGGTAAAATATAGAATGAGCTTCCATATTCTAATGCTTTCTTTAGAGCTCGGTGCTCGTAGGGAATAACATATAACATTGAGAAAATTAAATTCGTAATGACCATAATTCATATTATGATATTTTCTTTAGGGTAGAGTTATCATTAGGTTTAGCCATGGGTTCATTAGAGACCACATGCAAGAGTTTTTCATAAGTAAGTGTAATTTTTACATTTCGTAATTAATTTTTATAGTTTGCGCCATTCACTATGTTTTTCTCCAAAGATAGCTTCATTGCCGCTCTTTTTATCTATACAATTTGTTGATAGTAAATCAGGTAACATCACACATGTTCTTAAATTTACTAGACTTGTTTATTATACTTATTTAATAAGGCTCCTACTAAATTTTTATGCTCTTATAGTCCCAAAAGAGATGCAAGAATTTCTTGAATTCTTCTAGTGGGTGTTAGGATCCATGTACGTGTTAATAATATCTCAAAGATGGTTAAAAAATTGTAGCCTCCATAAATGGTAGGTAACACATTATTTGTTAGATCGCGGCTGCGCCGCTTCGCGTCGAGCCGCTGCGAGGCTGCGCCGCTTCACATTCATAATAAACAATAAATACTCACGCTCTATCATTTTGGTTTTGTATAAGGATAATTTTGTTACTCTTGAGGGTGCTCAACAAAGTTACAAAATATTCTTACCAGTCCAATGATAATATGAACATCGCTGAAAATAGTTTATGGCTAAGGGTGCTCAACAACCATAAGTACGCACAATACACTATTTATATTGTAAATGATAGCAAACGACATTTTTTTTGAATTAATAATTTATATATGACAATTTGATTATTATCAATGTTCAATTGCGATGAATAAATCATCTCATACCATCATATGTCTTTACATTATATATACTGCCTTAAGTATAGGTGGATATATATATATATATATATATTAAATAAAACTCTAATCATTATAACATCTATAATTTCTTAACGTGTGTATATATATATATATTCATATATGTATTTTTATTAACTAAACTTTTTTAATTAATATTATTTATTATATTTATATGAAATTCAAAATAATTTTAAATTTATATTTTAAAACTTTTATAAATTGGGATTTAAATTCGAAAAAATATATTTGTAGTATTCAAATATTTGAATCAACCTAAGGCATAGGCATTTTTAGACCTTCCACAAAGGGCACGCCGTAGAAACAAGCCACTTCATTGAGTTAGGCATGGGATAAGAGTATGGAGATTTTTAGTTTATAAGAATGTTTCTTAATTAGAGAAACGTTCTCCTTAGTTATACATCATTTCCCAAACACCTATTTGATTGTACTTTTCAAGAGGTCGGCCTATTTTCCGGTCAACTATTTATTAACGTAATGTGGACTCTTATATCATTGTTGGATTTGGTACGCTGGTAGTGGAAGAAATGAGACGAATTTCAAAAATCATATTGTTAATTATTGCACTAGATCTTTAACTTGTGTTATCATGAATATTTTTTTTATATTAAATCATATATAATGTTAACATAAGCTGATGAGAATTTTGTAGTTTAAAAATTATTTTAATGAAAATTTATTTTGGTTATTTTATATAATATCTAGTTTTGAACATCATATCTACACATATAATTTAAACACAAATAGCGCCATAAAGTATTTGAATATTTATTTCATAGAAAATATATAAAATAAAGTGACGTTGTGTAATTGTGCACATATGTGATCGTTGAGATTTATCACCACATCTAATTAGCAATGTGAATATGTTCATGGAATATCATTTATAAACTAATTTATATTCACACAAATACTTAGCCATTACTCAATTTAAAATTTAAAGTATATATATAATAGATATAAATATATACATATAACTTATTATTTCAAAATACATGTATTTATGGAGATTGAACCATTATTAATTTTGTTATATATATGCATATGTTTGTGTGTGTGTCTATATAATATTGGCCTCTAACAAAAATAATTTTTATAACATATATGTATTCACACATTATAAATTATAAAATAAAAAATAAAGATACATGCCTTTATTATATAAACTAGTATAAACCGCATGTGTGTGCATCTAAATGCATTTATTATTTATTTAATAAAATTTAATGAGTGTATTTTTTTATAAGTGCAAAAGCTTTGTAGGCCACAACACCTTTATTTTAAATAGTTTTATTGGTCGGATGTAAATTGATAGTGAAATTCTATATGATGGGTGGTCGGAAAGGGGATGATGG
Organism: Allium cepa; assembly: GCA_030765085.1. Classification (NCBI taxonomy): domain Eukaryota; kingdom Viridiplantae; phylum Streptophyta; class Magnoliopsida; order Asparagales; family Amaryllidaceae; genus Allium; species Allium cepa. Next base: position 144,860,529 of record CM060940.1, on the reverse strand, counting down.
TGGAGGTTGCAATCCGATGGTGAGATTTCGTTAACGGGTGATCATGAAGGGATACTATGTAGGGTATTTTTGAAATTTCAAAAGCTATGGTAGAAATTTATTGATTGAATTTTCATTATTAAAAGTAGTGATATTATGTTCCTATATATTTATATATGTGCTTGAGCAAAATTTAAAATTGGTTTTTTTGGGTATTAACGATATACAAAAACATATAATGTATATATTTAACTTATAATCAAATTTACTAATTCAAATATAAAATTTTAATTTACCAAAAACATGTAATATAATTATATATTTAATCACGGACATGTTTTGGTCGAAAAAATCATTTTTTTACTTGTCAAAAATATTAAGGTGGATATTAAGATATGTATGTATATATATAAATATATATAAATCAATAAAATATTTAAATATATATTTACATTAATGAAAACTATATATAATCTTTTATAAAATTTTCATAATTTTTTCATTTTACATTGGTCGAAACAGATAAATTAGTTTTTTCTTGATTTGTTTATATAAATTTTATATTAAATATATATAATTTAGTTTAAAAAAATATTATACAGACATACATAATATATATATATATATATATATTAAAAGATTATAGCATAGCATAAAATAATATAGGCGTTTATATATAAAAACTAAAATCTTTACCTTTTTAATTAAGTCGATTGTGAACAATTTTACATTGCATGTTAATCTCTCTTTGGAGTTTGTTTCCTTTCACCTCCTAGCTTGGTTTGCAGGCCAAGTTATAACTATAACTTCTCTTAAATGGAGTCCAGGGTTTAATTATGTGAAAATAAGAATGGAATAAGAGAAAAATGGTCTTAGAATATCTAGCATATTTCAACCCTTTTCTCCTAATTTTTCATAAAATCAAACATTTTTTCAAATGAACAAAATAAAACCACTATTCACTCCATCCATTGTTGTCTACAAATTTCCAAACATGTAAATTTTGGTCGAACTAATACCCATTATTTATTATTTAAATATTAATTTTATCTCATTTATTTAACTAAATCAACGTATAACATTTATATTTTATTCGATTAATTTAAAGGCCTTAACTAATAAATTAGAAGTATAAAAACTTAATTCTTTTATAATAATTTACACCATTTTAATCTATAATATTTGCAAATTAATTCAATTTAGTGGACCCGGAAATATGTTAGCAAATACTATTGTTCAACTCAGTTCCGTGAACTCAACCCTTAGTAATATTTAAACAATTTATATGTTAAAGCATGCATAGACTCTGCTAAATCAGGGTAGTGGATCAAGTTCAGTTGCTTATAGATCATTTAGGTGAGAACATACTTCTAATTATTAAATGTATAACTTTATAATCTTTGGTTCAATCCCATAATGTTTATCTATAAACCATTTTACTCTGCTTGGAGATTTTAACTTCAAATTGACTACCAAATACGGAGATACTAACATTCTACAGTGAAGAAGATAAATTCCCAATTGAGTAGTGTTCCACTTGAAGCAGATGAATGAATACCTCACTATAGCTGTAATAGAAGCACGTTATTATGTGATTAACCACAACCAATGTTTAGTCCAAACACATAAGATTCACAACATTCTCAAGTCTAAATACTATCACACATTGTTATACGAGATCCTCTCTTTTGGCTTAGCTGTATTTAACATATAGTATATTGTCATTTAGTTGTTCCATGGTTTCTCTAAACAATCACATGTAAGTAGTTTCTTGGTATCCTCGATGATCATGAGTAATTAACTATCCCTCTTATGGAGAGCGTATCATACACTAGTCTCAACGGATTTATCGATATCATTTTCTCAAAACGTCTGGATAGGGAAAATCTAAAGATAATATTTTAATTACACGATCAATACTCATGGTTAGAAATATGTCACAGTAATAATCGATTAAATACTTTTCCTAAGGATTTTCAACCTATATTGAATGTTTAGAGAAGTATTTATATTGCAATATAACTATATGTATAAATGAAAAATAAAACCAAATGCATATTTTATTTCAAATAAGATTCCTATATAAGAGTTAAGTTAAACAATAAATTATATAACCTCTCAAAGGGAATATCCTTATCTCTGTCAAGGATAGCTATAAGCTTATTATATAAACAAATATTGCCTTTTTTCGTTAGGGCTTACCTTCTTAACATAAACTGGACAAACTCATATCTTAACATATTCACGATGTTGTTTCCTTCTGTCTCATATCTTACATGGAGTTTGGCTTGTGACTTTTGATGGTAACGTATTCAACGTATTTGTCATACTCTATAGTGCATATCCCAAATGGAAAGAGCTTACTTGACCTCGATCATAATAGATTGAATCATGTCCAACAAATTTTGACTTCTCCTTTCTAGCGGGTTACGTATAAGGAAAAGTGACTTAGGAGAGTAACATTCTGTTTTAGGTACTCTTGGAATTTATAACAATGATAATTACCTCCTCAATCCGATCAAATTTATTTTATTCTTTTGTGTATATGATTTTCCTACTTTCATATAATGTTCTATGGATTATACACATGTCGTATCTTGATAAATCATCAATGGGTGAGTCAAAGTAACTAGATTTTCCTTTTGCCACCATGGACATTAGACCATGTAAACCTATATGTTGCAACAATAGTGGTTCATTAACTCTTTTATCGCTCCCACTTAATAATAACTCGAATATCTTTCCTTTGAAACATGATTCACAAGTATCAAATGAAAAAAGGTATCTTTCATTTCTTATCTTGTGAAACCATTTATCATTGTTTTGATCTAGTCTGTACTACCAAAGGAAATTTTAATTTACTTTAGATGTTTTTGTATCTTCAAAAAACAACACATTGCTACAAATATCATTATTCAAAATACCACGTCGTTTTACGTAAGTAACCAATTGGTGGTTGTGTTGCTAATAATTCATGTGAGTGGGAATTTTTAAATGGTAATATGAAGTGAAAACTGAAGGGCCCAAACTAGTCGAAAGTTGAAATAGGTAGATATCAAAATCTTTTCTTATTTATGATCTATTAGGCCTATGAATTCTAAAGGGTTGTTAAATCCAATCTAATATATTTTGAATAAAATTATTTATTTTTATTAGTTTGTTTTAAATGTTTTTTTATAAGTTTTAATTCTTAAGTATATGAAATACACTTATATGTGTATGGTGCACGTGCTACAAATATGAAGTGTACATGGTTAATATGACTATACATAGGTGTTGGGATTTACATCGCAACAGACCTTTTTGTCCCTATACATATAGCTTGGTTTTCAAAGTTTTGATTAAAAATATAATATATATTTATATGTATGTATGTATACGCATAATATATATATATATGCGTGCGTTTGTCTATTAATATCTATGTGCGTGAATATTAATTTTTGACAATATGGTATGTTTTAAAATCTAAAATTAGTAATTATAAATTTAATTTCTATTAAGAAAGAGTTTGAAATTAAGTTTTACAGTTTACAAATTTCCATCTTATGAAATCGAGTTAAAAGAACATACCCATATGCACGCACGCACACATCCATATATATAAATGATTGTAAATTATGTTTTGAACTTCAAAAACTTATGTATGTAAAGTTTGTAATTTATTATATATGTGTATATACACACACATTAAATTAAAGTTAAAAATTTTAAATCAAACATTTAATTTCAAAAGGAAACAAAAGATTTGTATTTTTACAGAAAAGATCAATTTTAGATCTATTGGGCATATGAAGTGTAAAGGGTTATTAGATCCAATCTAATATATTTCAAATATATTTTTATTTGATTTGTTCTGAAATTTATTTTATTATTTAAATGTATCAAATACACCTATATGTGTATAGTGCGCGTGCTACAAATAAGAAGTGTACATGGTTAATGTGACCATATGTTGTGCTGAGATTTACGCTGCAACAGACTCATTTTTCCCTTTATATATGTCTTTGTTTCCAAAGTTTTGATTATATATATATATATATATATATATATATATCATTAAAATTTTCTATATTCTCTATTTAAAATTCTAGATAACAAATATAAGTCTAGTTTCAATTAATGAATAGTTTGAAATTAAGTTCCATTGTTTTACAAAATTCCATCTTATGAATTTGAGTTAAAATAACACACACACGCATGTATGTAAAGTTTGTAATTTACTATGTGTGTGTGTGTCTTTAATTTTATAGTTAACAAATTTAAGTCAAGCTTTTGATTTAGAAAGGAAACAAAAGATTTATGTTTTATATAAAAGTCCTATTATGAAATATAGATTGAAAAAATCTTTACTTTTGTATAAATAATAACCAAAATAACTATACTCAAAACAGTAATCACAAAACTTATAAAATCCACTTTAAGGTGAGTTTAAATAATTATAAACAGTTTAATTATGTTTGCGTATAAAAATATTATAGAATTATATTACTTAACAAAATAATTTTTCAATTTGAATTGTTTTTTTAATGATTTCCAAAACAATTACAAAATTATTGGACAATTTAGGCACATATAAATTTGTTGAGACATGATTCAGATCTGAAGTATAGAAAGAATACAAAAAATAATCAAACGAGTTAAAGGGTCTTAAAAATATCAACATAATGAACATATTGTTAATTGAGATATAGAAAAAAGGGTATCTAAATTAAATCAACTTAATGAACATATAAATATATGAGATGTAGCATGTATAGAAATTAAACCATGTAAACATAAGAAACATTAAGTTGAATGAAATGACAATGGTACCTTAAGATGTAGCGAAAAGTAGCATCGTGAATGATGAACAACATTCCTAGATTAGACTGAATCGACTTCTAAATTTCACAAACAATAGAGATAACAACCACCTTTTAGTTTGATTTAATTTAAATTTTGTTTTAGGATTTTTTTTTGCTTTTCATGGTGCCATGGAATTTTATCCATAAGAGTGAAACGACATGGATTTTTCTGTTGTTTAATTTTGAATATTTTAAATTAATCATTGGTTACTTGGATGAATTTACTAATTATTATCTGTTGAATGACATTATAATATATATATATATATAGTAGTATGTATATTAGTAGTTGGATTGTTGCTCCCGCACATTTTTAGCGGATGAGACCTTATGCGCTCTGCATAATAGCGGATGACCCTATATACCGCGATATCCCCATCGAAGTGGGATTGATATTTTTATGTTGTATTAACATCTGTGGATGTAGGAATACAGGTTGGAGGGATCCAACTGAATTCTTCAAAAATGTTGATTTTAATTTCATATATAATGATATATGATGTGATTGAATAATCTGTTGATTTAAATTATTGGATGTTATAGTAGCACTGACTTAAATTCAGATAATTTTAATACCATAGAATATGATTTTTGAATCTGAGGAATTAAAAGAAGATTTGAATATAAGAATAACAATATCGGAATTTGGGTCATTTAAATAGGGAAATTTATTGGATAAAACAAATATATGATTTTTGACGGTACTTAACTATCCGTAATTGTTTAAATAGAGATTTTTAAAAAAAATATTTGTATAAGAGATTTCTAAGCGATATCCTGAAAATAAAATAAAATAAGTTGAAACCGATATTAAAAATAAAAATATAGAGTTTATAAGAGAATAGACTTATAAAATGGAATTTTATAAACGAGATTAGTTTTATAAAAAGTGAAACTCAAAGGAGTTATAAAATTTATAAACGATTTTATGAATAAAGGAAATCGATATCAGATGATAAGTTGGGAATATAAATTTACAGGGAAAATTTATATTATAATATGGAAATAGGGTGAGAGAAAAATAGTGGATACTATTTTGGAAGTGGAAATGGTTAAGAAGATCGAAATGGAGGGGATGTGATGGAAATCGAGAGGAATTTACAAATTGAATTGGTTATTGAGATTTTAAAAATATATTTTTAGATTTAAGAAGTTAAGTTGTTTTTAAAATGGGAAGTTTTATTAACCAAACTATGCAATTTTGAACTAGTAGAATCGTAATACATCGAAAAGTGAATTTTTCACATACTTAATATTTATTTTAATAAATCCTAAATTTTAAAACCGACTTTGAAAGGTGATGTTATAAAAAGTGTTTCAATATTTTAGAAAATTACTTGAACACGTCTTAAAAATAAATTATTATTATTATTTTAAATACTTATTATATATATAGTTTTGTAATGTTTTAATTTTTTTTATAAATCTTCTCGGAAATCTGGAAATGGGGTTATTCAGTATATGAGATTTATAAGAGAATTCCCAAAATGGAATTAGGGAAAAGGTAAGAAAATTTCCGAAGTAGTTAAATAAGAGTGAACTTCGAAAAATGAAATAAAATTCATAAAAGAAGTAGAAAGGGAAATTGGAATTATAAGAAAGTATATTTGACTTTGGAAATATTAAAGGGAATTAATTAAGGAATTCCGGAACTTATAGAATTTTTTATAAACGAGTCAAGGAAATTACGAATAAATTGTAAATGATTTTGAGAAAATAGGAAATATGGAATAAATGGAATACTTCCCAAGTGTTCAACACAAAATTAGAGTTGGAAAAATATTCCAAGTATTGGAATGGTTGGAAATATTCCGTTGAATATATAAGAATATGAAATGGTTTCAAATGTTGGAATACTGAAAGTAGTTTAAATACATATCTTATAAAGGTATTTGAATTTTGGAAAAATTAAAATAAGGCCTGATGTCTGCTTATGGATGTTTATTGATAGCTAAGTAATCGACTATCAATTTTGGCTAAATTCGCTGATCGTTTTGAAGAGAACGAGATCGGATTTAATTATCCGAAAACCACTTCGATCCGATTTGAGTATTACGAATGGATATTGTGAAGATGGTGAAGACAGTGATTCGTTTTGTCCAGACCCAGGACAACATGAATGGGCGAATGCTATCAGAATATTGTCATTGGACGACGATGAGCATTCTAAGAGAAATTGTTCTTGAAAGGTAAACGTTAGCCTCAAGCCTCATCAACCGGGAACGACTGAAAATCAGGGGATATGCAGCAAGGCTAAGTGGGTCGCACACAATTAGGGTATGTTATCACCTTTCTAGATATCCTTGGATATATTATAAATTATGGATACGATGGTGCATGCAAAAGAGCTCTCGATAAGGTTAGGGACACCTAGGGTGAAAAAATATTCGGTTCTATCCAGGTTTGGGATAGGGCCGGTCTTGTGTTTTAGGGGATCCTCGCGAGGTCATCGATACATATTTCTAGATGTGTACTGTAATAGGTGGTACCCCAGTGCCTAGTCATTGTATGGAATCCATTCTCCAATAAGCGTTGTACGGTTTTGATTGTGCTCAACTATGCTGAAACGTGAGATGCAAGCATTTCAGCTGTTTTATATTTACTTGGTTTAGACACGATTATAATATAAGATGGTTTTGATAAAAATATTTTGGTTATCTAAGGTAAAAACCCGTCGTGTTTATGTGTGATGTGGTCTTACGAGATATCTTTATTTTCAAAGGATTTTGATAAAAGTTAATAACTCAAATTGAGTGAGTTTTTATCACGCTGGTTTTCCAGACCGACGCGGATGCTATTTTATTATAATGCTCGGGTCAGACCGAGTATTACAGATTCAGGTTAGAATGCTATGGAGCTCAAGAGATGAGCTGGATGAGTTCAGACGTATTCCCGTACTTGATTTGTATTTTCGCTGTGTGAGGGCAAGTTATTAAACTTTCCAGATTGATCGTTGTCTATTGTACTCTGATAATGGTATGTATATTAACAGTACAGTTCTTGTATTTAAAATTTGTTATTATATATAATATATTGTTCAACTGCGATTATGTGATTCTACGTTGTTGTTTCTTTCTGTTTCTTCTTCTACCTTTTCTTCTTCACCCCAATGAACTGGGATTTCTGGCACTCGATTGTTCGGCATTCTATATAGTGGATGTATTGATGTCGATTTTTGAAGATCGAAAATCCCGGGTCATTACAGAGAGGGTGAAGAGAAAAGAGAAAAAAGTAAACCATTAGAAGGAATTCTGGAATGAATGAAATAGAATTTATTTTAAAGGAAACAATAAAGCCTTTTAATTCCCTCCTTTCAAACCTTTCCGATTTAATTCCTCATTAAATCTTATCAAATCCTCCCTCTCTTCATATTTTCGACAGTAAATATATTGAAGTGAAAAAAGAAAAAATTATTTCATAAATATGTTTTAAGCGAGTCATAAAGAAAAATAAATGATTGAAATTTTTTCCTTCCTTTAAAAGAGGCATGTGAGCCTAAATTTTTTTCTTAGAACCACTTAGAAATTAATCTATTTAAATCTAATTTAAATATTCCATCGATATTATATATCAATATGGCGCGTTTATAATTTTTATATACGCATTTTATTAAATACTAATGTTATTTAACAAATCAAAAAAAATTATTATTCATAAATATTAAATAATTTAATTAATTTAAATGATTGTAAATTAATTAAATCGTATGATTTTTTAGAATGTTCATTATTACAGTTATGCAACTTAAAGATGTAAATCTAATAAGCGATTAATATCGAATAATATAAATATTAAACTTTAAATGTCATCTTAGTTAGTGGTATGGTATTTTAGCTGAATTTATTGTTCGTACATCTTTTTAGTAAAATCTAATTTTGCTTATTATAAGTGATATCTGGTAGTAATGATTATTTACATCAATTCTGTACACATTACTATATTATATTAGAACTAAGGGATTTAAATTTTTGGTCAAAACTCTAACATCGTTCACATTCAACTTGATTAGTCCAAAAAAAATCCTTTGTTCAATACTAACCAACAAAATTTTGTCCACGAGCGACATCTAACTATTTACTTTGACTTTGAGTTGACTACAGTTGACCATGATACCAATATTAAAAAACGGAGGAGATGAATTCTCTATTGAATATTATTTCACTTCCATTGCTTCAACTCAGATCCAACTATAGCCTTTTAATAAGTGTCATGCAACGATTTAACTATAATGAAAGTGGAGTGTCCACATTGAAGTTCAAATGTGTTCTCAAAGTCGAGAGAACCGTGTAATATCATCACTTCGAGATTCTCTATTTGACCTTAGTTTTATTAAGCGGTAGAAAACTCTCGAGTGAGTCATTCCATTGCTATCAAATAAATACCAATATGTAACCCATTGGTGCTCTACCAGTTATGAGTAATATGACGCCCAACATTTTGATAGCATATACAGTATAATCTCAATAAACGCATCGATGTCTCATCTCTAAACATCTGAACTAGGAGTATTTAAAATAATATATTATTATTAATGTGATAAATTTTTCATGATTACAACAAGTTCTAATTACTAGCATGTAAATATCATTTAAATTAATTACTTAATTAATTATACCATGATGTAATAAATTAAAATAGAAAAAAACAGTTTTTATTCTGAATAACATTAGTTATGGAGTTGGATATATGTAACAATTTACATAATTACCCTTAGGGCATATACCCCTAACTTTATCAATCTCACATTTCAACTTGTGGCCAATTACGGAATCTTATTCCAACCCCTTCGATCGGTTTTCTTAGAAACTGACCATGCTAGACCCCTTGTGAATGGTATGCTATTTTGTTTTAGTTATCTACTTTTTCAATAATCCTCTCTAATGCTGATAATCTTTCTTTATCATGTGTAATCTTTTAAAGTATATTTATTGACTTCTAGTGAGCTCTGGGTTCTTTCGTGATCTGTCTCACGGCATTATTATCGTATAAAAACATTATGATATTCCAACAGTTTGGAATCATTCCTAGCTCAGTTATAAAATTGTGCATTTATTCATACTTATACTATTTTTGTGCTATTTAAGGCGACATACTTAACCTTTGGTTGAATCATCCACTATTAATTATTTGAAACATTTATAACTTAGTTATTAATTTAAGATTGAATATGAATTTAAGGTTGACATACTATACTCGATATCACTTGTGAAGTTCGAGTCTGCGCAATTCTTCATAAGGAATTTGTTGTCTCCATAAAAAATTCTCAAGTATTTCATAAATATTTTTGAACATTCTAAACTATCATTGTTATAATCTGCACCCTATCGGACTCGAATTTGACTAAATCAAAACTCGATTCCGCTAGGTATTGATCGTTGGTGTTGGTAACCTAAAATAAACATAAATATATCAAAGAGCAATATATATAGACTCATAGCAGAATAGAAAATTATAATAGAACATATATGCTTACTAAGATTATTATCTTAGAATTAACAGTATTCCTTGGATATCTAGTTGCCTTGTTAGTGCCGAGCATAAATGAGAAGACTTCTCTATCTATTGTTCCCAACTTGCACTGGTAGCATTTCCATCATCGATCCTATAGGTTGTAATAATTGAGGATCAAAACAACGTTTTGATGACTGGAAAATTACATACTCCACCTATAACACTAGTTTATGCCGATTGATTGCTACTTAAGTGCTAGGTCTACTGTTTATGGCTTATCCTTTTACTTCCATATGCACATACGATATGTCCAACTTTCTTCAAGATATAACCATACACACACACACAAACACACACACACACACACATATATATATATATATATATATATATATATATATATATGCACTACCCAAAAAGAAACCCCAGCTACTTAATACTTCTTAAATAGAGAGGAGGTAGACCCAACGGTCATTTAAAATTTCGACTTCGAAGCGAGCCCTTCATTACATAATTGCTAGTCAACTGGCCCTAATTACTAAGCCGATTACCCTTGGACTCGAATTGATTGTCTAATTAGCCGTATTACCGACGCATCTCAAAGTCTTATCTGGGTTAATAAGCCCACCTTCGATTCACAAACAAATAAATAAACTTTGAGGTATTTGCGTATCTCACATTAATTTTACACTAGTAGAAAGTGAAATCCGTCAAGGGATAATCCAAGTCTTTGCTAACGACCGCTTGGGAACATTGGTAGTCCAAGCCTTTATCTCAGTCTTAGTTCTAAATACCGGTTTATAAACAACACTAACATAGCCTGCCAACCCCCACAACCAAAATCTCATTTAGACTTACCTAATATAAGTCAAGAAAAATGCCTACTTCAATTACTTAGTAACTCTTGTCAAAAATGTAGCAGGCCCTATTTTTCTATTAGGCACTGTCATAGTTATTTGGGACTTCTAGTATAGAGAGAAGGCAGAACCAACGACCATTTAATACTCTTCGTCCTGAAGTAAATCACTTGACATCCTCAATGGTACAGAGCCATATAATAGCTCAAATCCGAGCCGAACCCTTGGTGCATTTTCTCATGCTTGTTCAGGAATATATATCTCTTCGATACGGTTAGGAATTGTCCCACATTAGTAGTATATATACACAACTGCTGGTAGCCTCTAAGTAAAGGGCGGACTTCTGTTGTGAAAATCTAAAATCTCACATCCTAACCCATATTAAACCAAGCCAATTATCCTAAACCTGAATATTGGACTAGGCCCATTAATCTATGCTTGTCCTAAATATATTATTGAGGCCATATTATTTCCACCATGGAAATTAAATTGCCTCCTAAGTTTATTTATTAGTGTTAAATTACTTATTCGTTGCGAACCTATTCCTATATTATATGCTTATTTCCTATACTCTTCATTTCCTTCTTATATTCCATAAATGTCAATTGTTCATAATAAATAATCATTAATATTCAAATGGAACAATCATCAATGACATTTATTTATTCATTACAATTCAAATTATTATGCATATTCCCTTTCCCTATAAATGCCAATGATGTAATCAATGCCATTCAATGCATTTATGTCCCCGTTTAATTTTTGTAACTCCATATTAACTGCACATTTATTGCCCATTAAATTTCAATCATTGTACATATTTTTAGAGTTACTACCTCTTTCCCCTTACAATCCTATAATTCTATGATTTGCTATGCTATTATTATTTAGTCGTCATGATTATAACTAATACGAGTGCCGGCGTATATTTATTTATTATGCTTTATTCGCTGCACTATACATATTTATATTTTTAATCAGCAGGCGCAGCTAAGCGTGTGTGCTCGCGTGTGTCTATGTATATTCCTATTTTTAACTCATCAATTCTTACGCTTAGAAATTTCAAAATATACACTTATATGTACATTATGTAAAGAACGTTTATTTCCACATTTTAGTACATTAGAGTTGTCCATCTCAAAAAAGATTACAGTTATAAATTTCCATAAATTACCTAAGAGTGAGAATTTTACTCTGTTTGAAATTACAATGAATTATCTCCTTTCTTTTATTGAAATAGATAGTGCAAACTACGGAGAAATATCCATACTTTACACAACTCTTTCATTTTTAATAGATTCCTTATTATCTCAAATGAGCACTTTTTATACTTGTAGAGTTAGTTAATTTACGGAAATTTACGTGGAAATAAATATAACTAATTCTACCCTCAACACCATCGATAAATCAAAACATAGAAATTTACATTTCAAATCAAATTAGGGCGATCCAAATGAATACTAAACAATTACAACCCAATCATAATTAATCTAGAATATTTTTTCACGACCTTGTTGACATTCCATTTTAAATTTTTAGAGACCAATTTCTAAAATTTTAGATTAGGTTGTATATACCATTCCATTCCAACTACATGAATTACATAATACATATGCAAGATTTCAATTGAATATGTTCATTCTAAGCCTACACCTCAACAGATCTTGCATAAGCATAGTAGTTAAATAAAATTCAAAGATATATATTTCAGTGTTGTATATAAATTATATGATTTCGCATCCATCTTTCTAGCTTTCCAAATCTTTCAAATTTGAATTCATTCTTCAATCGACTTCTTTTCTTTTCCAATCCAAAAATATATTTAACTGGATATATGCATATCCATTAGGATCACAATTCTAAAAGAAGATTTGAATTAAATGGAATATAGCATTATAATTTTCGAATTTATGTTTTTCATAGTTTTTTATGATTTATAGAAATAGTGAAGGAAAAACGAAAGAGCTCTAGCGCTCTGATAAAAAATATGAGAAGAAAGGGAGGGGCTCAACCTGTATTTATAGGTGCTAGAATCAATTCAATTCGTTTGATTAACATAAATTAAATTTGGGTCATTAGGCCGAGGTTCAGCCCTAGCCACCACCAGTTTAACTGGTCGACCACACTTTTCAAGGAGGTCAACCGCTAATAGTCGACTGGCCCAAGGAGGGGGTAGGCCGATGGGGTCCATATGGTTATTAGTACTTATTTCTTTTTTAACTCCTTTTAGTTATTTCCAATCCAAAAACTTCAAATGCTAACAATTTCGTCGTTTGAACTCCGATCGAAAACTTTATCTATGAAAGTTGTCAATAAAATCACCATGAACAAAATGGTGTAAGTTTCATGGCCAAGTTCCGACGTTTTGCTCAAATTTCATTTTTGAGCCTTAATAATTATTAATTAATTACTTTTTATATTACAGGGTGTTACAATCATTTAATGATCTTAATTTGAACTTGATACTTGCTATATGTATAAAATTATTAAGTGAAATGCGACAATATAACACATATGATAATTTCTACAGCAAATGCATAAGAAATCCATCATACATTATCCAGATAAAACTTTTTAGTATGGTGTCTATGTATATTGTTTTGGGACAATCTCAACATCATTTATATTGATCATAAATTGTGTCAATTTCAAATCCAATACCAAGAATTAAATAACCAAATTAAAATATTTTAACATGAGTACACCATCAACGATCATAAGTTTGTAGTTTACTTTTACAAATATTTTAGTAACTACTAATGTTTTTTCTATAGACACACACTTCCTCTGCATTTTGACTAATATTAAAACTATTTGATTTCTCTATTAAATTACTTGCTTAACTTAATGGTTATTAAGCGATACTTTCGTATCAATTCTTTGATCATATTTAATACTTGCAAACTTAGTTATCGTTTCTACTGACTTCGAGACATTTGGGTTTTAAGCACAGACAACATACTCTAAATCATTATTTAGACTTTTTGTTCCAACATGCATATACCAAAACTAAAAGTCAAGCCGAATGATAATTTTATGAGTAAGTTGAATTAACTTAAGTATGTTGAATGACGAATCTGTTACGCTAGTTTCAACTATTGAAATTTTTTATGTTGTTCTATCAATGTAACTTATCATATTTCAACTGCATTGGTCTCTTCTCAAAGATACTTTTGCAGTCGATGGATCATATCTCTTCTGGTACAACTATCAAAATTATATTTTGATAATTTACTTAGAATGCATTCATGGTTTGTGCATCATACCATATGGTAGAGTCAACACTCTTAATGGCTCATTGATAATTGAAGAAATTCTTTTCTCGACCTCGATAAGGAAATCTTAGTTTCTCTATGTCGTGCGAGAGTTCTTATTAGACATTCAAATTAGTTACGTCTGTTTAGATTCAGTCAATTTCATGTCATCCTTTGTAATCAGTTTATTACTGGATTTTACCCAAATGTTTTACTTCTAGTAATTTCTGAAACAAATTTCTTTATTGTGAAGTCGGCATTTCTTGAAACAACAGTTGTTTCTCAGTGCCATAGAATAGGTACTCATAAGAATTATAATGAGCTGCATTTATATAAGTAGAAACCTAATTTCTCTTTTAGTTTATGAATCTTATGTTCGTCAAATAAATTGGTTAGTCAATATTGATCGGTCCAAGACTCATTTGAGGTGGTCCACACAAGATCCCTTACAGAATAGTATTACGTCTAGTTCCTCAATTCATACAACCTATCAAGTCCTTGATCTGGGATATGTAGAGGTTGACTTATAAACTCTTATCTTCTATGATCTCGTAAACTGTGCTCTGGATGAAGATAATTTTAACCTTATGTACTTACTCTTAAGCACACGACCAAACAAAAGAAGTTAAATCAACTTTACTCGTCAACAAGCATTCTTTTTCCAACAAAGGCTGGTTACTCCTTATCGATACATCATTACATGTCATTGAAGGAGTGGCTTTTGAGAAAAAAATCTTATTTCTTTTAGGTACATTGGGGACTCTTTCCAATACACTCACTTATTCAATCAAATTAAATTATTTTCTTTCCGTTGCATGTAATGTTTTATACTTTCATTCTATATTGAACGAACTTATCATACATACATTGCTTGTGTATCAAATATCCCATGTTCATTTCTGTGATAATTCATTTGTAAATCAAATGAAGTAGGTGGATCCACTTGAATATCGTTAGACTTTTGAATACATACATCTTTATGTGTCGATCTAAAGAGTCCGCCTACTCTTTTGTCTCTCTCACTAAATAGGTGCTTTGCCCTTAATCTTCTAAGATGTAATTCATTAGTACCATATGGTTTCATAATCTTATGATTTAAAGAATTATACCTCCATGATATGGCTTAGTCCATAATTCCAAAAAATAAATATCAATTTTTTGGTACATTTTTGTTATTTAGTTAATGCGACAAATACCATTATTCTACCATATTCATTTACTAATGAATAATTAAAATTTCGATAACAAAATGAAACTTTATTTATTTTCAAGCAACACTGAAAATAGTTATTATTTCAAAAAACAATATTTGGTATATTTACGAAAATAATTTTTTGTATATTGATGCATCTATTGATAAGTATTATATGTTAAAGTCTCACTGTTTCTGCTATTACTGTAATAGTGTATAAAATATGAAGCTTCATTTCACCACTTATTACGAGTTATTTATTTCTTATATTGTAACTAGTTTACAGTCAACAATTTTCAATCACATATCTTGAACTCAAGAAATAACCCTTATAGACAAAAACTTTTTATATTACAATGCAATTGGAATAGAAATCATATTTATCATTCCATATAATGATCATTTAATATTTTGTCTAATTCTCATTTTCGATGTCCCTTTAATAAGCAGAGATGACTGCTTACTCCCTTCATCCCAACTCGACCTAATACGCATCCACTCTTATAAATTTGCTTTTTTTCCAAGATAGTCGAACCGTTAAAAAGAGCTCCTTATTACAATCAATCGTATTGAATACACGATGTTGCATTATGGTTTACTTGCTTACTTCCAATGCTCTAATTTCATTGAACTTTCGTGCATTATGAAAATGCGACTGTTCACTATATAATATTTATATGGCACGACTTACTTCCAATAAATTTTGATTTCATTGTTTTCATCGAGGCGAGAAGTTATCATTTGTTTTGCCACTCTGACTGAATTGATTCTGAATCGGATGCCTTATGGTATGGCCTGGCCCTATCCTGATTAAATATGGATCAAATATTCATATTCTTGTATTTATATTAGAGTTCCACACTCATAGAAGATTGTACATGGCCTTATACAAATAAAAAATTAAGAGATTGGGGGATGATTGTTCTAGTGGTTGTACATGTCGACTCTTACGCGGGTCTTGAAGAGACAATATGCCAAGGATTAAAAGGTAAGTATATTTTATGTTCCTTTGCCTCTTTAATTTAGTTCATTTGTATACCTTAATTGATAAAGGTTTTATTAATTTTATTAGTTGTATAAATTTATCGATGTAAATTATTTTAACTTTATATAGCAAATGCATTAAAAATGTTAAATGTTACCATTTTATTTTTCTAGTAGGGCTCCCATTAGATTTTTATGTTTCTTAAAATTCTAAGAAAAATATAGATATCATTCGATTATCCAATGTGCATTAGGACTCGCTTGCCTTGAGAATCTAACCTTAAGGAATATTAAGAAATCATAGGACTATAAGCGATGGATAATATTTTATCGGTTGTATCAAATACAACTGCTAATCATGGTCATTATCCTGATCTCATCCCAATCTTTAGGAATATCAACATATCAAAAGAGATTATTCAATCTTACCGACCATTTTATGACAACCTAGTTATAATGCACATACGTTGTGGTATATCAACAAACACGTGCATGATCTTACCTCTTCTAGTCACTATATTAATAGTACTACACATAACATCTCTAGCTTGAGGAATGTCAAGAACTAAAGAGTATGAAAATAGTCTGTTAATATATATGGTAGAGGACAACTTATAAATTAAGGATTCATGATCTTCAATATACTTATTTTGAGTGATATCCATTTAGGGAATGATATACTTCTTGTTAAATACCCTCATGATCCACGTATCAACCACATCTAAAATCATGATATACATACTATATGTATGTACTTATTCGTTAAATATAATTTGCGTTTGTTTCTTATTCCACTTAATTTTATGCATATATAATTATATAAGTATTAACTTCTTATAACTTTTAAATTTTAATTTACTTACAAAATATATATTTATCTTATTATTTAAATCCATTAAATTAATTTTAATTCTTATTAATTAAATCATATTAATTAATTTTATTCATTTTATATCACTCATCTTGAACTATTTAAGATAATTAATCAAATATAACATTTCTAGCTTGTTTCTACATATCATTATATGTATATTTTATAATTAATCAACAATTCATTAATTTTATTTAACAAACGTTATTTAATTAAACAATTAATTTAATTATTTTAATTAATTTAAAATTTTAATTTGTCATAAACAATTTGAAGATAAATAAATAACTATAGCAATTATTGTTATATACATGTATCAATATTTGTTTTAGTCAGTTAACTTTTATTTAATTTAATTTAACTAATCATATTAAATAAATTTTAAAATTTCAAAATCGATTATTTAATTTCTTAAAACAATTTTGAAAATGTGGAAAATTGGCACAAGGACAAACTTTGAAAAAAGTTTAGGCCGGAAGACAACAAGTTTCATTTTTAGGCTGAAGGACAAACTTTGAAAAAAATTAGGCTAAAGGACAATGCTAAATATAACTAGCATTTTACATAGTGTAAAACTGAATATAATGCTAGTTATAACTAGCATTTTGTCGGTGTAAAAAACTGAATATAATGCGAGTGACAAATAACATTGTCCTTCCTTCTAATTTTCTTTCAAGGTTTGTCCTTTAGCCCAAAAATGAAACTTGGTGTCTTTTAGCCTAATTTTTTTTTCAAAGTTTGTCCTTGAGCTAAATTCCCTCTTTGAAAATTTTGAATGCACTTTTAGTTTTTATTAAATCATACTTTTTGAAAATTACTATGGACCGTATAATATGGAATATTAAACAATCTATCTACTTGTATAGAATGTAAATATAAAGTAAAGCAGTAAAGTAAATGATACCAGGAATTTTGATCTTGGTTCAAACTTCCTGTTCTACGTCCAATCCCATAATCCTTCTGGAATTAAACTATCAACCCTCTCTTAACACAAAGGAATTGGTATTACACAATCTGAGCAACCGAACATGACTTCAACCGCCTAAGCAACAGAGTAGGACTTTTAATCGCCTGAGCAACCAAACGGGACTTCAATAATAAAGAAATATCCGACCGATTATGCTCTTTGAATAGCACTGATAATTCTTTAGAGTGCACCCTTCCTATAATCTTCTCCTTTATAGTATATAATGTGTTTCATGAAGAAAGGAAGTTTATTTGATTAAGCAGGAATAAACTTGAATATATAAGAGATCAACAGAGTTCTCGTGCGTAGAAAGCTTTTGAGTGTGAATAGAAAGAATGGATGGAATTAAGAAAATAGAAAATTGATTTTATAGATGTTGAATTTCTTTGCTGTTTATAGAAACTAAAAGGTTGTATACGTTCATGAAGAGTAACCATGAAGAGATATAGAAGGAATCTTCCGAATCAGGAGTTTTTACTGTTCATTGAAGAGAAGCACCTTTTCAAAAACTAGTTGCTTATGAAGTTTCAGCCGTCTGAGTTCAATAATCTTGCCAGGTGAATTAAGTAAAATTTACAAAGGCAAGAAATTAGTGCAAAGTAGATACAGTTCAGCTGTTTAAATGTTGTAAGTCAGTCGGCTGAATGTTCTCATTTTTTGGTGCATGTACAACATTCAATCGGCCGAGTGGGATAGTTCAGCTGGTTGAATGCAACGTTTTTGTGCACTTCCTTCGGTTTTCCAATTTTTTTGTTTTGTGTGTATGTGTATGCCACTTTGGAGAGATTTTAACATTTATTTACTTTTAGACTCAGACTCTATACTTAACAACACATTTTAGAAACAATCTGGAATCTGGTCTTCATGTGTTTTTGATTATCTTCTCCTGCAATCTTGGTCAGTTCATATATATTTACTTATATAGTTGTCATAATCAAAACATAAGGCCAACAGGGTTGGCGCAGTTGGTTGATGATCCGGACTGCGTCATCGAAGGTCACGAGTTCGAGCCAAGAAACTGACAATCCTGTAACAAGTACCCGAAGTATGTGTTTGGCAGGCACATACTTCCCTAGAGTTTACAA
Organism: Allium cepa; assembly: GCA_030765085.1. Classification (NCBI taxonomy): domain Eukaryota; kingdom Viridiplantae; phylum Streptophyta; class Magnoliopsida; order Asparagales; family Amaryllidaceae; genus Allium; species Allium cepa. The sequence goes on along the minus strand of CM060940.1, from coordinate 144,841,042 downwards.
GCGAAGCTTGGTTCTCTGTTTAATTCAAATAAAAAAAAAATCAAAATATATGTACTCGAGGTTTTAACACTTTATTATTTTAAACTCAACATTTAAATTTAAAATATCTTTTAAATTTTCTAACAGATTTTGAAAGTTATCCCAAGACCTAAAATCAATTTGGACCTTTATATTGGGGTTCGGCTTATTTAAGGCTAATAGCCAGGTAGGGCAGAGTACTTGTTTTCCAAATCCAACCTTTGAAATTTCTTTTTTGGGCACCCTACCTAATGGGTATGATTTAATCAGTTAGCCCAAACAATGTTAATTTAGACCGCATAAAACTCTGACACCAATGAAGGAACCAGACTAGTCAAAAGTACGTGAAATAGGTAACCAAAATCATATTTTGGATCTATTTGGCTTATGAAGTCTAAAGGGTTATTAGATCCATTCTTAAATATTACGAAAAATATATTTATTTTTATTTGATTTGTTCTAAAAGTTTTTTATTATAATTAAGTGTATTGAATACATCTATATGCATATAATGCATGTGCTACAAATATGAATTGTACAAGGTTAATATGACTAGATGTAAATGTTGAGATTTACACCATAATAGACTCATTTTTCCCTTTACACATGTCTTTGTTTTCCAAAGTTTTTATTATATGTGTTGTAAATATGAAGTATACATGGTTAATATGACCAGATGTAGATGTTGAGATTTACACCACAACTGACTAATTTGATCATTCACATTTTCTTTGTTTTCCAAAGTTTTTATTACACATACATACATACCTATATATATATATATATATATATATATATATATATATATCTGTGTGTGTGTGTCTATGTATGTGTACGTGTATGTGTGTGTATGCCTATATAATGTTTGTCTATATTGTCTATTTTAGAATCTAAAATTAACAAATATAAATTTAATTTCAATTGAAGAAGATTTGAAATTTAGTTTATAATTTTACAAAATCTCATCTTATGAATTTGAGTTAAAATAATATACACGTATATAAATCCATGTATATAAATGATTACAAATTATGTTTTAAATTTTAAAACAACAATGTACGTAAAGTTAGAAATTTATTATATGTGTGCGTCTATGTGAAAATTTAAAGTTAACAAGTTTAAATCAAACCTTTAATTTAGAAAGAAAAACAATAGATTTACGTTTTACATAAAAGCCCAATTATGAAACGTAGATTGAAACAATCTTTACTTTTGTATAAACAGTAACCAAAATAACTATATTTAATAATATAATTGCATAACTTAAGAAATAAATGTTAAGTCTAAATGATCAACATAATTTAATTATGTTTGTGTATACAAACTTACAAAATTACATCACTTAATAAAATAGGTTTTCAATTTAAATTACTCTTTTAAAAAATAATTTCAAAAAAAAAAAAATCGGACAACTCAAGCACATGTAAATTTGTTGAAAAAGTATTCAGATCAAAATTATACAAGGAATATTAACAATAATCAAATTAGATGAAGGATCTAAAATATATATCAACATAATGAACGTATAGTCAATTAAAATGTACAATAAAAAGGGATCTCGGTTAAATCGACCTGTTGAACATATAAATATATGAGATATAACATGTAAAGAATCTAAATCATGTGAATAAGAGAAACATATTATTGAATCAAATTGGAATGTTACCTTAACACGTAGCCAAATGTTGCACTATGAATGATGAATGAAGTTCTTAGATTTTATTGAATTGACCTCTAGATTTTGCAAGAATCAATGGAGGTAACAACTACCTTTTATTTTGACTTAGTTTGGATTTTATTTTGCGATTTTTTTCTTTATAGTGCCATGGAATTTCGTCCATAAGAGGGTGAAGAGAAGAGAAAAAATGCAAATTGTGAGGAGGAATTCTGGAATGAATGAACGATAATTCGTTTTAAAGGAAACATTGAAACCTTTTAATTCCCTCCTTTAAACCTTCCATATTTAATTTCTTATTAAATCTCATCAACTACCTCCTTTTTTTATATTTTCAGCAATAAATAGGCCGATTCTGTTGAGTTTTTATAGTTTAGCCTATTTTTAGAAATTTCCATTTTTGGTTAACAATGAATGCAATACATGTATTTGTTTGGGAGCTTTATTCTCATATTAAAAAAAAATATTTCAACAAACTTATTATATATGAAAATTACAATAACAATATTATGAACATAATTTTATTAAAACATAAACTTTATCTTTCAGAGGTCTCAGATTCGTCAAAAGAAGAAATTTCGAACAAGCTTGGTTCAACTTTGGTGTCATCTCGTAATGGATTAATAGGAGACCAAGTATTACGTTGAATAGAAACACCTTGATCTCAGGAATTTGGAGGTGAGGTCGTTGAGGAAATGGATTGTGTACACCTTGTTTAAGGGTATTTCCATATAATTTTAGAGAAAATTGTTCAAAAAAATTTAAATGTCTTTCAAGGTGTTTTGCTTATAATACATTTCACATTGTATATTTAAAGTTTCACGCTAGTAGTGATGAATATCATTGATTTTCTCCTTGGTAGAAGGTGATCCAAATGATAAGTTTTTTTAGTTTTTTGCTATTAGGTGTATATCCGGAATGGTGATTTGGAGATGGAGTAATTTTTGCTGGAACATACACTGGAGTAGATTTGTTAGACGTATCAGAAGTTGGACTTCTGAATACAATTGATGAGGAGTCGGAATTTTCTTGAGACGACATCTTATAAAAATTAAAGTGGATGTTTGTTTGTTTTTTTTTATAAATTTCTTCATGTGTGTATGTGTGTATATATATATATATATATTAATTTCATTAGTTATTTTGAAATTTGACTTTCTTGTTTAGCATTGTTCTTTAAACATGAGCCAATCTTTAATTTATCTATATGTCATAAATAGTATGTTTCTAAGGTAAATAAAATATAAAACGATTATTACCATATATAAATTAGGAAGGAGGAGAGATCCTAATGCAAATAATAAAATAGAACATTGGAAAATCACATGCCTATCTCCCATGAGCGAAGAGTTTGAGTGCCATCATCTCCAATTTTTGTTCAATTTTATTATTACACTAGTGTGAACGTGCTTCGCACATGGATGTGACAAAAATATTGTTTATAGGCCATATTCAAATATATAAGAATTTTAATATATTTGACTGTGATAATCGAAATTAAAATTAGTCAAAATAATTACACTGAATATATTAAAATTCACAGATTATTTAGAGGATAGAGCATGCATTTTAATGCATAGATATATTCACAGAGGTATGCCAATGTTGCTGCAATGTACATGGATATGTTTGAAGTACTCAATTTGAACTATAGACGTAAATACACAATGCAATTTGATTCAATAAAATAATGACAACAATGTTATGACACTATCATCCAAAGTGTAACGACCCGGAATTTTAGGCAATATAAATTTAATAATCTGTATTAATAAATAAATTGATTTGATAATTTTTCTTTATAACTTTAATTTTATTTGGTAAATTTAATCTTTTAAAGGTTAATAAATTTTAATCTGGCAATATGGATAAGATTTATTTTTCAAAGCTAATAAAATTTTTATTCTATATATATTTGATATATAATTGTGAATAGAATATCTTTTGTTTTAAATAAAAGCTGAATTCTCAAATTGTAATATACATGTATGTATATGTTATAATTTGATATTGTTTTGAAATTTAATCTATTGATAATGCATATATATATTGTAATTTAAAGCTTTGTTTTTAAATTAATATTTTTCAAAAGCTAAGTAAAGTTTAATTCATTTGTTTCAAAATATAAGATTGTTATTTATTTTAAATATGATAGTTTAAAAAGATTTAATCAAGGTTTTATTTTTATTTTCTTTAAAGTGTTTAAATTTAAAATAGTTATAAATGTATCTATAAATGTTTTAGATTTCTAAAATTACATGTATAAGAATATATTTGTATTATAATTTGTTTTCTAATATTTCTTTAAAGGATTAAACTTATATTTAAATATGTAAATATTTATTAATATAGTAAATTAAGTATGTAAGCTTATATTACATTTAAATTAAATGGAAAAAATTAAATAAAAATATTCAAAGACATGTGTAAACATGATAACATACCTTAATAACACTTGTTAATCAATTAAGCAAATAAAGTGACAAATGTAAGATTAACTAACATGTGGAAACAATTTCATTTTAATTTTTATTAAATGTTTTTAGAAGAAAACAAGTTTCTTTCATAACACTTTCACTTCTCTATTTCTTTTGTTAACTCAAATTTTAATGGCAAATCTGAAAATACCAAACCTAAGATTTTGAAACTAAAAGCTAATGAATTTCAACCTACAACATCAATGAAATCTGCAAATACAAATCAACTTCAAGCTGCAATTCAAATCTCAACCTGCAAACAATGTTCTTCACAACATTTCAAAAGCTGCAACTTCAAAATTTACAAACCTGCATTTCAAAAGGAATGATCTTTAACAAGTTCAACTTTTAATCATCAAATTGAAAGCTTGCATTAGGATTTCTACAACAAGTCATCTGTTTCAACAGTTTAAAGAACAGATTGTAAGCATGCAAATGGATTTTTCATCAGCATATCAAAGCCTGGAATAATACAGAAAAAAAATCTGCTCTGCATAATCAGTGAGTAAATTCTATTTTAAAAACAGTTTTGATATAATCTATGATTGAATGTTGCATGCAAATGAATTTGGCTTTGTTGATGAATATTTGTTTACCTGAATGTATGTTTATAATAAAAAAAATATTGAATGCCTGGATATTAATACTGTTGTCTATACAGGTTTGATTTTCCTTTTTAAATTCAATATCATCTTCTTGAATCATTGTTAGTTTGTGGTTTGAAAACAAGAATTGATTGAAATCGTGTATCTTCACTACCAAAAATCATTCCAAGAATTTATATTAAGTATTCAGTTCGAATTTGTAAAATGACAGTGAAAGCCCCAATTTTTCACAAGAATCAACTTGCTAAATTTTGAATTTACATTCTAGGATTGTATTCGTGTTTAAAAATCACAAATTTTAATATGCAAATCATAATTTTTAATGTGATAATCAACTGGGAATTTTAAGTTGAACTATATTGGCAATTTGACGAATTGCCGATGATATAATGATTTGAGTTGAAATTAGGAGCGAGGCTAGCATTTGAAGTGTAGATGAAGGGAAAATTGTCGTAGAATTTTTTCCTATGAACGATTTGTTCGAATTTGATTGAGTTTGGGTTTTACAGTATGATTTTGCACGGTTTGACTGTAGAGGGATTTACGACTTGGATATGGAACCGGAGTCGTTCGCTTTTGGGGGTGGTTGACGATCTTGGTTGTGGCATCACGATGGAATGGTCAGCATGGTTCATCGGCGACGAGATGATCGGCGTTGGGGGTTTTCGGTGGTCCTGTTTTTTCTGCAGTTTGATGCGTATGTTCGAATTTTGATTCGCGTTCGTATGGTTGGATCTGGGTTCGTATCTGGGGTCGCGTGGGATTTTGTGATCGTCGTCGATGGTGACGACGAACTACGGCGGCCGGAGTCTCAGGTACACGTGCACGAGAACGGGTGTATGCACTGGGTTTGTAATTCTGGGAAGACGAGATGAAGACTCGGGTGGGTTCTCACGTTGTTTTAGGGTTGGACTCGAAGATGATGGGGTGTCTGGGTTTTAGCATCTGGGAGAGGCTCGTGTATTTGCAGTGATTTATTCGAGTTTAGTTGATTGGCTCGGTATTTTGTAAATGCAGTTATTACTTGTTTGCAATAAATTTGGGTTAAGTTGAAAGTGAAACTTGATTTTGAACAAACGAAATCTAATATTAAGTTATAAAACAAGTTTATAAAGTAAACAAAATACAAAGTTAAAAACTTGTTGTTTTAAAATAGATGTAAATCAAACTTTTAAAAAGTGATAATTGAATTCAATTTTTAAATTTAATATTTTTAGATAACTTCTTTTGGAAGTAATTAATTTGATTAAATAATGAATTTCAATTTATAAGAGTGTTTTGAATTTAATTATTTAATCAAAGTTTTAAGTAAATTTTTAAGTAATAATTTTAAAACTAAAGTTTCAAATTTTATTTTGAATGAATAAGTTTAACTTAGATAATTAGTGTGTTTTAAATCTTGAAATTTGTTTCTAAATGCTTTATTTTCAAATAAAGTTTAAGTTATAATTTACAAACCAAATTGAATAATTTGTTTTTGAGTTGTTAAAATTTGATCAATTTCAAATAACTTATTTATGAAGATAAATAATGTTAAATTATTTGATATGAATTTGACAGTACCTAATAAATATGATTTGTTAATTAACATTAATATTTTCTTAATTAATTAAGGATTTTGAAATATAAAATGTAAATTAATTAATTTTAAATAATTAGTTAATTGTTTATTTAATTTTAAATAATTACTTAATTATGAATTAATTAAGTGTAATTACTTAATGAAGTAATTATTGGTTAATTATTGAGGGTAATTAAGAATGGTAATTACTTATGGAAGTAATTACTGGTAATTACTCATGGAAGTAATTAATTGAAGTAATTAATAGATAATCACTTGATGATATTAATTAAGGGATTGATTAATATAAATGTTTTAAAATTTATTTGATTTTGGAGTAATTAATTAATTAAAGAATTAAGAATTGGTTAATGATGAAATTAATTATTTGTTAAGTAATTAATTAAGAAAGTAATAAAGAGTTATTAATGAAGTAATTAGAGATAATTACTTATGTAAGTAATTAAGAGTTAATTACTTAATTTATTTTAGTTAATTAATTTATGTGATTAATTAATTTAAGAATGTGATTAATTTAAGATTAATTACTAAGTGTAATTAATTAGAAATGTAATTAATTAATAAAGTAATTAATTAAGAATTATTTATTAATTTAATTGATTAATAATTACTTAATGAAGTAATTAAAGATTATTTAATTAGATTAATTAATCAAGGGTTAATATAATTAATTAAGAAGTTAATTAATGAAGATAAGTAATTACAAATTGTTAATTACTGTTTATGATTAATTAAGACTAATTAATGATATGATTAATTATAAATTAATTGTTTAATTAATTAAAGGAATTATTAATTAATAAGGATCATTAGTTAATAAATGATATTAATCAAGGTTGATTAATAAAAGTAATTAATTTAAGTGTGATTAATTAATGGTAATTAATTAAGGTTTAATGTAATTAATTATAGTTAATTAATAAATAGAAGCACATATAGGATCGTTAATTATTGTAATTAATGGTAGTAATTAAAAGTTAATTACTGAATATGGTTAAAGGCTAATTACTTAAATGTAATTAAGGATGATTAATCAAGGAAGATTAATTTAAGAAGATCATTAAGAGATGATTAATTATTTATTTGGGATAAATAAACGAAGGAGGATTTTAGGTAATCCAATTGATTAAGAGTTAATCAATTCTACTTTGGATGATTTATTAATATTGGTTGATTGATTGATATTGGACAATCAATATTGAGTGATTGATATTGGGTGATTGATATTGGTTGATACTGGATGTTTTGGATATCTATGTTATGAGATATGCAGCTTTGTGAGATGAATGGTTATTATAAATTATCTATTATGATAATGTGATTCATCTATCTGGTTATATCATCTTGAATATAAGTTAAACTGTTTAAAACCCTTAAGTACAACTTGGACATTAAAATGGCATTTGGTTTCGGTGAGACCGGGATCGGGTTTCCATATTTGGATAATCCGAAAACCACATCGATTCTAATTAAATGTTAGGTCGTGAATCCAAGTGGAGCTTAGTGAAGACTCGAGGTGTAAGAACTATACGTCAGTATAACTCTGGGGGTGATTCCGTGATGAGTTTGACGGAATAGTACTTATAGATTCGCGATGGTGATTTAGAGTGCAAAGGCTATGGTCGTTGACTCTGAGGGTGATTCCAATATGAGTGCAACGAGATAGATCATTCGGTTTCGTTCAAACCCGGAACGAACTTGTATGGATTGAATGCTTTCAGAACATCGTCAGGTGGATGATGAGCATTTTAAGATAGATGTGTTTTATAAAGGTAATTGCAGCCTCAAGCCTCATCAACCCGGGAATGGCTAAAACAGGGGAAGTGCAGCAATGCTAGGTGGGTAGCGCACATTTCAGGACAAGATTTTCCCCTGTCTAGAAGTCCCTTTTATTTCGGCTGTGTGGGCAGTTGGAATCGCACTCCAACTGCGGGGTTGTCTTGTTCGGGACTGTTCATTAAGGAACGGTCCCGGCCTTGTGTTGCAGGGGAGTTAGGGTGGCTCCTCGGTACGTTGATCTAGGCCACATACTGTGACGGGCGGTACCCCAGTAGCCCTACCATTGATGGAAACCCATTTTCCCTACGAGACCCTACAGTTTTGTTTGTATTACCCACTTTTGTGGCTAGTAGCTGTAATTTAATCATGTAACAATTTCGGCTATTTCTTATTTACTTGAAAACCCTAGACACTATTATAATATCACTCGATTTCCTATCAAATGTTTTGGTTAGCGTACGGTAAAAACTTTTCCATGTTTACGTGTGGGAAGTCTAACGTGATACCTTTTCTTTCAAAGGTTTTTCTAAAGTTAAGCAATTTTAACCCGTTTACTCACACCAGATCCATGTCTGACCCGAGTGTTTATTTTTTGTTTTATTAAACTCTTGGGTACTCATATTATGTATGAGTAGTCCAGTGATTCAGGTTAGCTTGACGAATTCTGAAGGAGATATGGAGCAGGAGGCTTCCACGTGTAGATATATATTGGTTCCGCTGTGTTGTTTGGTATCTGTATCTATTGTACTTGAGTTGTATAGTTAGACAGATGATTATAACTGTCTAATATGTGTTGTATAAGTTGTTTACTCTGATGTAATATGATACTGTGTAATATTTTATGTGATATATTTTATTTTATTCGTTACGCTATGAGTTCTCTGATGTTATTGTCTTTCTTCTTTCTTTTTCTTTTCTTCTTCTATCCCTTTCTTTCTTCATTGACGATGCGTCTTCCTAGAGAAAGGAAGTCGGGTCGTTAAACAACGATCGTACTGTTGTAGGGTCCATATATCCATATTTCAATGGTTGATTTTTTAAAGAGAGATGTAAAATTATTGCAACATACACAAATAAACAGTTTGGTAGTAGAAAGTGGGTTACAATTATATCCCAAATTCTGTAATATTGATCTCCAAAGCAAATGCCTCGGCAAGTATTCCCTTGAAGACAGTGCTAAAAAATGTTACAATTCATATATGAGTAACGATAAGTAGTTTAAATAAGTCGGTAAAAATGCAGGGGAGACGAATCCATTTTCAGTACAGAAACACACAATTGTTTGACAGAAGTCACATATGTTCTTATGAAATCAGCCAATGCATAATATAAATTTATGATATAACAACAAAATGTCTTATATTTTCACTCTGTTACACATAGCAGAGAATGATACAATATCAGAAGAAAATGGGAAATGCATAAGCTATTTATTACAAATAGTCGAGTGCTTTGACAATGTTGACAAATTAAAGATGTACTTTAGGTAAGGAAAATAAAGCTGGCTGAATGTAGCGATGCAAAATGCTAACTTGGTTATTATAAGCTGAGTTTAGAAGAACATTTTATAGTCATAGACGTGGGAAAATGCTTAACATCAAAAAGCAAGCCAGCTAGTAAGGGAATATACGGGAGAAACGTCCCAAAATATAATTTAGAGCAAAATTTTTCATTCGGTCCCTTGGTGTTTGCTTGTTTCTGCATATTATGGCATCAAATGTTGTTATTTGATGTTGAATCATAAGATCATGCAAGATAAAAATTTTATAGATAACTTGAAACAAACACATCATAGATTATGCCACATGTTTATGTATATCGAAGGGAAATTGCATGGACGGGAAGAAATCATAATGTGTTCAGTATGTTGCAACCAATAATATAGACCAACAGAGTAGGTATCGTCATCGGTGTAAATCGAGTCAGATTTTCCAATGCACACATTGTTTAAGTAAGAATTAAATGAAGTAATTCCCAAGTGTGGTAGTATTACATTTTTTCAAGTGGGTCAAGAGGTTTGGTTGTAAGTGAGGCAAGACCATAAGTTGCAGCTTGCCTCCATTGCAGTTCAGGAAACTGCCAGAGTTGTAATCATGGCAACTACATCAGTTGCAAATGAGGCAGTTGCATCAGTTGCAATGTAACTTAAAGGAAATTGCTTCTGTTGAAACAGAGGCATATGTATCAGTTGAAATAGAGGCAACTGCCTCAGGTGAAATTGATGCGGTTACCTTAGAGAGGAAATTGAGGCAACTGAGGCATCTGCCTCAATTTCAACTGAGGCAATTTCCCTCAGTTTACTAACTGAGGCTCGATTGCAAGTGATGTTACAACCTTTGTTCCAAGTGAGGAAAGATCTTTCATTGGAAGCAAGACAACTGCCCAAGTTTTAGTTGAGTCAACTTCCTTAGTTGCATTTGAGGAAACTGACTTACCTGCAAAATGAGGCAACTATGTGTTTCAATCAACAAATATTAAGTAGAAGAACATGAAATAATGTCTAGCACGCACGAACAAAAGAGTTGATAAACTGAAATATGTGCTTCAGTGGGTCTTCATTATCTTAGTGTGATATTACATCATCATTATATCACGCTTTGTTTGTTAAAGCATGTATCATGTCAGTATATATTTACTAAAATGTCTTCGTATGCTCCTTTATATTTGGTAGATAACTTCTTCTTGTTAGCGAAAAATAGTTCCATCTGAACATTCTAGTAACAAAACCATGTTTTAACGACATACAATATTACATTCCTAACTTGTATTGATATAGTATTATTTCCATTTGTTTGAAGTCATGAAAAACTTATATATATATTTGTCCACTTTGTAAACATATAATGCAGTTCAAATTTTATTGTTCACCTCCACGCGATTTTACTACACAATTTTCTTAGTTATTATGTAGCATCCATTATGCATTTTTTTTAAACTGCATTGCTTCTTCTTAGGGGTGGCACCAAATAAACTTATAAACTAAATAAATTTGACCGGTTCAATTTTGTTTCATGAGTTACTTAATTGAATTTGGCTTTTCTTTCGAATTTACTTGTATTTTTTGTCATTTTTTATATTTTAAAATCATACCAACCAATTAATCAAACCAAATACAAAAGTCGAATAAGTGTATGTTTCAGACTTCATTTGCGATACGATTATAATTGGATTTGAAAATTCAAATTTACATCATAGGGAAATAACAAATTTTGTGTACTTGAATAAAACCTAAAAACCCCATTAAACGTAGTCTGAATTTTTCTTCGCCCATTTTTTTTGCTCTTCTCTTTGTCCCATTATGGTTCATGAAGAGCCATGGATAAAATAATCATTTACGTAAGAATTAGATACCTGCGTAATTTCATGATGGTATGTCATCATTTTAACATTTGATTTCTTTGATTAGTTAATGGAAAAATTACTAATAAATTTTGTTAAATTTTTCTTCCAACCTAGATGAGTCGCTAATATGTTATGTTGCAAAATCAATTCTGAAATTTTTATATAAATTACTCATAATGAGTTCATTAAAGGCGTAACCTAGTGCATGAGGCTCCCGCAAGACTCATAATGAGTTCATTAAACTTGGAAAATATATATTGAATTATTGTTAAATATTGAATCATAAGTTAAAAGAACATGATTATAAAAATTACGTATACAACAGTTGTCAGAAATGCTGCTTGCAAGTGTAAATGTAAAAAAGTTCATAATCCAATTTGAGATATTAAAGATTTGTTGGTGTAAACTATGTCAGTAAGTCTTCTTTTGGGATTAAGATTAACAAATATTTAAAATTTGGGAAATAAAATTTGAATTTTTAAATAGTTGGTTGAAGTTTGATAAATGGGTAAAAGCTTTTTACTAGATAAACTGAAGTTGAAAATATTGATAGGGTGCAAATCCATAAACAATTGATATCCTATAAACATCCAGAAAGGAAAAAGTATGCTAAGGAAAAAAAACCTAAGAAATATAAAATTTATGGAAACAATGAATATTTGAAAGAAAAATGCAAAAAAATCCAGTGATAAATAATATTAATGCTTTAATTGTAAATACTTATCACAATGCACCCGAAGTTTTATACATGATGTATATTTCTATGCAAACGTGTTAATAGTTAATTTCTACAATACAAATCAAGTTACGAAAATTATAGCAATGTTTTAATCCCACAATTTGTACATAAACATGTCTTGTCGATTTGTAAATCATGAACTTAGCTCCAATATAAATAATGATCAACATGTATAATACTTGTTTAACAATGTAAAATCCAGAATTATAATCACAAACTCAGTTCAACACTAGTGATATAGGCATTAGTGACAAATTCATGGGAAAATGTAAGAATAAACTGATATAGTCATTAGTGATCTTTTCTTTTCCTGATTTAGATGAATAGTCTCGACGGTTTTTTTGTCTTTGATAGCTAAAAGGTGAGTGGTAGTTGCTGTAATAATATGTGACGGTAACTATTTTTAAAAAGTTTGATTTTATAAATATAATACATGAGCTAGACAAATATTTGTCTCTTTGGAAATTATGGCATTTCGATTTATAAATGTGTAGGTTTATGTGACTACAATTCACATTTAGATAATCCAGGTTGGCAATCACCCAAAAGAACACTTGTATCATATTCATTTAAAAAATGCAAATAAACTATCGTAACAAATAGTTATCTATAGAATTTAAAAGATGAAACTAGAAAAATAAATTTGGATATAAATTCATTTCAGGAATTAGAAACATCGGCCTGCATGCTCAGAGAAGCAAATATAGAAAAATCAACTTTGTGTTTTAAGATTGTTTTCTTTTTAGTCAATCTTCATGAAATAACTTCCCAATATACAAGTTTGCAATGTTTTTATCTTATTGCACCCTCTAATGCATTTGTATGTATGTTTGTGTATTACTTTACCAATAAGAATATAAACAAAGTCGTTGCAAACATTATATTATAGAACATTTTCTGGACGTGCAATATTTGGTAGTAGAGGAAGCAGTAAGACAGAATATTGCAAATTTATGTATTGAGAATTCATTTCACAAAGATAGATATATTTTCATACTTGATACTCTAATTATGCCAAAATGATATTTCTAATTTCTGAAGTGGATTCAAAAGGTAACTGAATTCATTATTTAATCAGATAACGAACTAAATATCAATCAAAAGCCCATGAACTAAATTTCAGAACCAATCAAAGTTAATACCGTACATACTCCCTACTGCGTGCTTTCCTTCCTCTAACCATGGTATTTAATGATTTTCTAAGAATATCAATCCTGAAAAGCAGGTGGCTTACTAAATTGCACAAAATCATAATCTATAAGCATTAGTTACTGTGACAATTGGAACGAAAGATAAAACAGCAAAAAATAATTGTATAATATACCTTTGACTGCTTGTTTTTTTTGGTAATAAATTGACCATATTGTACCATTTTTTGTGTTGAATCTATCAATATACAAAAATGAAAATAATATCCAGCTTTTCATGAAATTAAGGCCAAAAACATCTAATTTTCTATAAAATATCATAAATAAAACCAAACACTATATTGTGGTATATGTAGTGGAATCAAATAGGATTTGTAACAAAAGTTACATGTACATTCAGATAATTAAACTGTAGCAAGAATGCAATTACAATCCAATTGAAAAGGTAACTAAAAATTAAAAACAGATGTCCAAAAATTATTAATGGTAATTAACTTGAATAAAAAAATAGTGGAAGATCGATGAAGTATCTACAGGCCTCTCGAGCATCGTCTATTTTCACAGTTTGCTATGCATCTGTGATAACAGGAGAACAAAACGAAAAAAAATCCACCGTTGAAGATTTGGTGAGAATAAAAATTAATGAAAACAATTTGCCTCACTATTTAAATTACAATAATTCACATCTATTATAGGAAAACAAATTATTGAGGTAGCCAAATGTGCATATGTAAGAGAAAAGCACCATTGCACTATTCACTATGTCAGTCATGAAATTTGATCAATTACAACTGGGTAGTTATGAAAATTGGGCAATTACAACTAATCCAAAAACTGAAGTGCTAAAAGTAAAAAGTAAAAATTTACTAAACCTCAGAAGTGAATAACGATACGTATAAATACAAAAACGAATAATCGTTTCTTCAATGGATCTACAAAATAAGTAGACCAGAATATTAAACTTCTCAAAGAGGAGTGAAAATTAAATTAGAGCCAAACTTTATGGATCAGAGAGAAAGAGTTTATTTAATTAGCTTAAAAGTTCGAACTATAGTTGAGAATATGCCAGTTAAGTTAATGTATTACCTACAACTTGCCAATGAACCGCTTTTAATGTAAAACCTTATCATATTTCATAAAATATCAAGACATTTACTAAGATTTTATATATGAAGCATAGAATTTCAGCAAACTGATTTTTACGTAACTCCCGAGTTACTGCATTTAATGCACAAATGTAAGGTTTATCCAATACTCAACAGGGTTCTTAAATGCAACATAAAAACTATATTGTCATACGTACAATTGGCTAGATCAATATTGAGACTCTCCAAGGTTATCTTTCAAATGCAATCACCTTTATCTCAACAATTGCATGAGCTTCTAAAATAATCAGTCTGCTCATTGTTGATCGTAAAATAGATGCATTATAATTAGATTAAAAGTATGTAGACCACATTTATTTCAAATTTATGGTGAAACATTAGTCTAAGCACTCCAGTAATCAACTTTTATGTTTATAGCCTAAGGCCCGATCATTGGAAAAAAATACTAAGTGTGGTAAATTTAATTTTTGCATAAATACTTAAATAAATTAACAAATATGTATATTTGCGGATATGTTTGGAACAACGAAGCCCTTTACGGCTCTGAATAATAGGTCGAAATACTGCCAGCATTATGCATCTTATTAAATATCTTCATTAATAAGCAACTATCAACAAATTAAATACACCCTTTTGACCGAAAAAAAATGATAATTTCTCACAATTCAAAAATTTAATTCTCTCAGGGAATTTGTTCTTGGATGGTCATTGCCAGCCAAGGCTACTAACAGGGAAAAACAACAGTGTCTGATAACTTGCTAACACTCATCCAATTATATGATGGAAAAAATTAATGGTCATCGGATGGAAATAAATAGCCATAAAACTATAAGCTATAGCCATTGGTTTTTAATAAATAGCAATACCCTATAAGTAATGGTCACCTGTTTCAAATAAATACCTTTACATCGGTTTACCCTCCTTTCAAATGGAATAACAAAGAATCTCTTATAATTCATGAAAACTAAAGTCATGTAAGTTTGGCAGCCGAAAAAGGAAAGGAGGACATTGCCGAAAATCGCAGTATGTGCTTAAAAACGAATATTTTCGTTCCAACATAAGCAAAAACAACACTGACCTTATTTTAAAACAATCAAACCTCATAACTTACATCGACAGTTAAACAAATTGAGTCGAGCAAATGATAGCAGCAAGATCATACCTTCGTAGAATAAGATATGGACGACTGGAGGATGCGATTGAATGGATGAAATGAAACTGCAACATAAAACCAAGAAAGAGAGAAAAAAAGGTGTATAAGTGAATCAATAATAGGAACAAAAATGATTTCAAATTAAGGAAAAATCAATACTTGATGTATACACAATAGAGAGAAAGAAGTCGGAAAAGAAGAAAGAATTTAGCTGTATGCTTGTATAGCAAGAAGCAAGGCGATGCGGTCATCTGGAAGAGACGGTTGATATTCATTTCGAAAGTTAAGGCGCAAGGTGGAAGTTTGGGGAAAATGAAAAGCATGGGTTTGAAAGCGTTGTAGGCGATTTTTAGGTAAAATAAGTGGTGTTGATATGGTAACGGAGGGGTAGGGGTACGACGAATAGGGTTTGGTTTGGGATGGAGGTAGGTAGAGAAGGAGATGCGTGGAGCGATAGAAATTACGAATAAAAAAAATAAAAAAAGGACGGTTCATTTTTGAAAATACTTTAGGGGCTTGTGTGCTCTTGAAATACAACTTGGTAATAATATAATAGTACAGATTTTTAATCATTTTATAATCTTTTATTCATATATACTTTATTGTCAACTTATAAATCAGGCAACGAAAAAATTTCGAGTTCACTTCTTAGTTTTAGAATAATATTTTCATTTAAAGATTTAGTAAATATGCCTGCAACTTGATTTTTTGATGATACAAATTTAAGAGAGATAGTACCTTTTTCTATGTTGTCACATAGAAAATGATGTCGGATGTCAATATGTTTAGTTCTTGAGTGATTTATTGGATTTTTTGATAAATTTATAGAGCTTGTATTATCACAATAAATTATTGATTTAGATAAATTTATGTCAAAATCTTGAAGTGTTTGTTGCATATGTATTACTTGAGCACATGCCAAGGCAGCAGAAATGTAACACCATGCAATTTTATATAATTAAAATTTAGCGTATAACAATAAGTAACAAGAAGAAACATTTTCTGAATTATCGAAATATGGCTTCGAAACTTGTACCATTGCATCCAGGGCGATTTTCTGATCAGTTTTCGAATATAACTTGTAAAAATCTGGAACAATATGAAGAAGTTATGAACGAAACAAAAATAAGAAACAAAATGAAATTAAATAATAATAAATAGATACGCATATGGGCCGACCATAGGTCAACCCAGTGGGCAAGCAGGCTGACTGCACAGTCGACCGGTGCTTAAAGGCGGTCGACCGGACCCGCGTACGACCTGGACAAATTTTCATCTAGGTACGTACAGTGATGTGTTTTCTCGTTTTTGCGCAATCTGAGCCATAAGTTCTTCGATCCTATGGCTCTGAACGACCCTGTGATGTGGTGGCTCTAGGTTCAATCCAAGAATCCAATGGTATGAGGTCCCCAAGCTCTAATATAAGTAGGACCCTCGGTCTAGCTATCTTTTCACAATTAGATTTTCTTCCATGGGTTCATTGCGCAAGGCTGAACCCTTAAAAGAAAATAATTTCTAAGAAGAAGATCTTCTAAATTAAAATATTATACACATTAGAAGAAGGGGATCTAGAAGGACTGTGGAGCCAAGCAAAGCTAAGGACGACAGTTAAGTGGATTTATTTATATATCTTTTAAGTTTAAGATATATTATCAGATTCTCGTTTAGAATATTTTATTCGGTAATTAATTAAATTATGCTGAATTATAAGAAAACTTGTAGTTTATTTGCAGTATTAGCATTTATACACTGTTTTATATGCCTTATTTACATCCTTTTCTACGTTTTGGATTTTTATGCAAGCGTCAATTTTCTTCTACCCTCTCCTTTTTCTTCGCATATGGATTGGAATAGAATAGACACGAGTATGAATTTAATAATTAAGCATACTGAAATAAAGGAAATTAGATGTAAAATAATAAAAGTTGAGGAATTGAATTACTGTAATAAATTGCATTAAAATGGGAAAAGCTAATTTGGAAGTAATTATTAGATTAATTGGTTGGTTTAGAAAATAGTATATATTTCCATAACTTAATTTCTAGAAGGTAATGATAAACATAGCTGCCAGAATAAAGGAAATAAAAAGGGTGAATTAGTGTAAAATAGAGAAACCACTGTAATTTGCACTCCTCCAAAATAATAAAAGAGATATCTTGCAGTTACGGGTTATTGTTTATAGCATTATTCATTATTAAGATATGGAAATGGATTATTTAGTTTCATAACTAACCAAATAAAACAGGATTACTTCCTAAAATAGCAAGCAATAAAGTAAAGTATGATTTGAAACAAGAAAATTATTAATTTAAGAATTTGAGGCTATAAAAAATTAATGAGCTTAAGTCTACATTTACTGCGCAGGCTATTTAACTAGGCAATTATTATGATAGGTGAATTATGTAACATTAAAGAATTAAAGAAAATTCTATATCATAATAAATGAAGACAGACTAGAGTAGACAAGAAACGCTTGTAATTATATAACGGACTATAAAAAAAGAAAAAGTAACAATTACAAGTAGAATTATAACATAGGTTATAATTATGAAATAAGAAGGGAAAAGCTTATCGTGAGTCTTGTAATAAATTGGTAAGAAATGGTAGAAGAGAATAATGACAAAAAATTATTTAAACAACTTATATTAAGTCGATAAGCAAATAAAACAGAAATAATAAAAGAGGCTTATTTTATTGACATTTAGGATTTACATATTATGTTAAATAAGCAAGATAATGAATGTGGCTCATACTAACAACATTCCCTATTAGACCTATGGTTATCTCACAATAGCTAGAAGTGAGATGAGGGTAAGAATATGCTAATTAAATTAAAATAAACAGCCAATAGAAAAAGAAAGCAAACTAAATGCAAATTTAAAGATTAAACTTAGGATCTAATAGAAGAATCGAAATGCATTTGGAGCAGCCCAAAGGATGAAGCGCCTAATGAAGCAGTTCATCACGGATTTCAGCAATGGAGAAGCACGTCCAACTTAGTATTTTTGGGCTTCAAGGAAGTACGAAACATCAATGGGACGTAAGGATACTCTAAGATGGCCCTTTGGGTAGGCCTAACAAAGCTATATCCCTAGAGGTAGTTCTGTAAGTGTTACATCAAGAGAGTATGCCTTGACTGCATTTGCATTATAGGCCTAACGAAGCAGGCTTTTGTAGGCAGTCAAAAGGGCTTGGTGTTTTGAGTAGGGGATTCGTATGTTAAGTACTTGCAAGTAAGTATAAGGACAGTCGCATGCAGATATCGGCCAGCATCAAGACCAAGAGTAATTTCGGAAAATACTAGAGTTAAACCAACAGGACAATGATTCTTCACTATTGAGGCATTGGATGTGGGTACCGCCAATTGGATGTTAGATTGTTTGTAGTAAGGCATGACCACTTAGCTCGTTAGAAGTCTTTCGGTTAGTTGAGGGATGGCTGCATGGGGCCATAGCCACGATGAGACAGAGATAGACCAACTATAGTATATATATTGTAGGCCTAACGAAGCAGTCCTTTGCAAATATAAAAAATCACTGGCTAAGTTCTGTACAAGGTAGACCTTGTTGGCGGGATTCAGATAGTAGACAGAACGATTACGTAGTCCTTAATGTACGCACTGGGTGGTACAATGTGGATGTCCGAGCACTGGTATAGAATAGTGCAGACGCGATTTACGTTTTCGTAGTAAGTAGTAGAGCGTCCATATTATAGGCCTTACGAAGCAGTTCTTTACAGATGTAGCTATGAAACGCTCGTGGAGCAAAACAAAGGAGTATCTATGTTGTAGGCCTTATGAAGCATTCGTTTACAGATATAACTACGAAGCATGATGATGGAGCATCTGTATTATAGGCCTTATGAAGCAGTCCTTTACAGATGTAGTTACGGAACGCTCTCGAAGCAAGATGATGTAGCCCTTTTCGAGAAGGATACGGAAGGTACCATGGGTGGTACCTAGGACCAATATGGTCATTGGGCATATAGCTACATATATGTATGTATTATTTATTAGGTTTTAATCTACTATGGAGTAGATGAGCTCGATTCATGAATAGAGTTGAGAATATTATAACCTAATTAATCTAATATAAGAGTAAATGGAAATGAAATGATGTATGTAGAATTAAGCCTAGAAGTATATAATTTATCCATTCACCGGAACTTTTGTTCTGCCCCCTCCTCATAACATCCTGCAGGTTAGGTAGATGGCAGAGACTTCTCAGCTGTGTGACACTTGCTTAGAAAGTGTTATTATTTGGGTGAGTACTTAATTATTATTATATTTTAATCAATTCCGCTATGAGATAATTAATTGCGCTCTGATATATTTTTCTTTGCCTATTTACAAGATAACATATACCCAACTCGGACTTTAGTGGGCTTGGGTTTCAACATTTTTACGAAAAATCCGGACGCATTGGAATTCGGGTTGTTACATTTGGTATCAGAGTGAGGTTTAGGATTCATAGGTAGATAGTGAGTGAACTACTTGTATTTTGAATAAATTATGAATATATATGTATTAAAAATCCAAATACTCCCCAATTATAGACTTTAACATATGGAAGTTTTTAGAAGTACAATTGTGCACAGTTTGCTAGTTGGGTTTGGGATGACCTAAAGGGTTGAGATTGAAATTATTACTAATGTATAGTGTACAATAAGCTATGTTTGGAGAGAAGATTGGTATTCATATGTTATAAGAAGTAGGAAGGTTCCCTAGGGATAGTAGGGTGAGTATTTATATTTTGGAAGGAATAAGAGATTTTAGTAAGGAAATGAGATTTCCAAAGTTTAGGAAGGATAAGGTAGTAAGAACAAACTTTATGTCTAGCCCAATAAATTATAACTTTTGGAATTGAAAGGTTGAAAAATATAATTGTTAATATGTTTGAGGGAGTAAATATTGGGTTTTTGAAAAAAAAAAAGTGGTATGGAATTTGAATTGGTTTTTATATGATGTAAATTTTGTTAAAAGTGAGATTCTTTTTGAAGAATTATAGAGCATGTATAGGTCGCTAGTTTCTTTGTAGGTAAACAAAGATTTTAAATATATAAACCTAGTGTGTGTTAAGCATCGAGAACGTAGGTTACAACATTTATTGTTGTAATATATGTTTTCGTGAAAAATAAAGGGCGCATAGACTATGACATTATTTTTATAGTATGTGACTCCCAAAGAAAATGTTTTTACATAACATATGAGATTTATTAATTTAATTGAATCCATATACTAGTATTTTTTGGGTTGTAGTAACGTTGTTTTATGCAACATCTATTTTGACCCAAGTAAAAATGTGTTTTGAGGATAATTTCTAAGTATACAAATAAAGTGGTTTGTAAGTACACTTATTATTTCAATAAGTATATTAAAATGTTTTCTACTTAGGAAAATATTAAAAATAGTTTTGAAAATGAGTTCTTTTGAAAAAAAAAAGATGTAACTTAAGTATTAGGAAATTAATAAATTTCTTAGGAAATTAATAAATTTCTTAGGAAATTAATAAATTTTCTTAGGAAATGTCTTTCATAAGTGAGTACAAATTAAACGTACATTAATCTATTGGAATGAAATGGATAATGATATAATTTCTATGGAACCAAAACTCAAATAAAGATGTTTTGTGCAAGTTATAAGGAAAACGTGAAAGAGATGTACAAGGTATGGAAAGCATTATATTTTGTATAGCCTATTTCGATAAAATATAAAATAAATTCCTTATAATTTCACATAAACATAAAATCCTCTTTTAAAGGATTCATAGAAGGTTTTAGCGTTAATGCTTCTCATAAGAGAAAGTAGTTCCAATACATTAAGGTATAAAGCCATTAGGTGTAATAAGAAGTGTAATAATTAGAGACGGTGTGTAACGACCCGCTATTTTGGACCATTCAAATCGACAATAAAACCGTACATGTCCGACTTGAATAATTCAAAATACCGAATTGTTAATAAAATTTGGCAAAACTTAAAATATACAGTAAATAAATCAATCATAGATAACTTACACAGAGTAATACAATGCAGCGGAATAGATAAAGAATAGTAGTTCATGAAGCTACTATATACCTCAGAGTTAGAAATAAAATACAACCAAATAGTTCAAATGCCATGAAGTCTCCAATGCAACAGATGGCTTCTCTGAACCAATCAACTGGATGACTGAAGGGATAGATAGCTGGATCTTCAAGCAAAGCTCCAACTTCGAAGATGAGTCGCAAATGCTGTATCTCTCAGTCTGACCCGAGTGTAAAGCAAAACACAAAACACTCGAGTCAGGATTAACATTCTTATATCTATAAATCTAACTCAAGTGAAATATCAACTGAAATATAATTAACTTAGAGGATGTTTGGGATAACCATCCTCTAAGGGTCCATGGAACTATCTAAAAGATAGAAATATACACTATAACACCGTAGTCTTTTCAACTTAATTTATACTTCAAAACCAAATATCATTTTCACTTCAAATATCTCTATACTTCCCAAATAGTATTTTTATATATTAAATAATTTGTACAGTAAAGAAATTTCAATTCCCTCAACTTAAAAAATCGTTTAACATCAACCCGACCACCCCATTTAAATCTATTTCAATCTCAATTTATTAATTTAAATTCAACTCAATTTCTAAAATAACCACTTCAATTTTATCGATCTCAAATTCGGATTTCAAATCACAAAATATCCTTTATGTTCAATATATTTCAAAACTTTAAGTATTCAACGTTTCAAACTAACTTTTTAATCAATTTAGTTTCTAAATAATAAATTCAACTATACTGATTCAAATACATATCCGAATCTCAAAATAAACCATTTAAATCCCAATATAGTTCAAAGCTTTAATATTTAATTAAATGTTCAATTTAATAGTTCCATATAGATCTCGATTTAACCTCATTATTATCTAGTCTTAAAATAATCCCTCATTAGATACAATATCATTTAAGTAACCTTAAATTACATTTTACTCAATATTTTCTTTAATTTATTTAAACGTGAAATATTCATTAAATCACTTAAATAAAAATCCAGTTACAAAATCATACCCTTAAATTTCCCATTCAAAAATTTCAAATTGATTTAATTGAATAAATCCTTATTTAATACCATTTAGATAAACCCACATTTATCTCCCAATCTTAGTAAATTGCAGAATATTTTTGGAATAAAATTTACATAAATATTTAGCATAATTTATGTATTAAATCAAATTTTGACTAAATTAAATATTATTAAATCTATATATCATTACCCTTTATATATAAAAAAATTTAAGGATTAACATTTAATAAGACCATATATTTCTTTCCAAAACAATGAATTAAATTTCAAAATATTTATATATATGGACCAACGATGTCTGTATATATTTCTTATCATATGGTCAAGTGTTACGGATATTTATCATTTCAATCCGTACACTAAATGTATACGGGTGGATAGCATTTCAACCCGTAATCCCAATTCAATTAAATGAAAACCGCTTGGGTTTATCATTTCAACCCATAACGATTTTCTCCTATTCTAAAGTCTGTTCGGGTATGTATCATTTCAACCCATAGTGATTTCTATACTAATAGGGAACTTGCAGAGTGATAACAGATATGTAAATAATAATAACAACAGGCATATATCATCAAAATAAATATATAAACAATAGGATATGGTGTCATATCCCATAAGTGAATAGTTACAGATAATAGCATATATAACAATTTAAATAACTACAGCCTCATATTTCAATTGTCGTCTCAACTGAAATCAAATTTAGTAAATAAAAGAATGTTAATCGTGAGTGATTTCTCACCTTTCGAGGCCAGAGAAAAAGAAGTGAGTTATGAAATCCAGATCCGAATTCCAAAACAAAGCTAGATGGACACGGTTCAATGATCAAAGCTGATAATAGGAATAGACGAATTCAAATCAGAATTTGATCAAGGAAGATAAATAGGATAAGTGAGCTTATATACAACTAGCCAACATATGCAGACACAGTTTATAAAATATGCAACAAAATATGCATGCCTCGGTTAATATATATACATAGGTGTGCAGACCAACTATATTAATATAACCATATATATACTATATAACATTTCCTCTACCAATTTGTATATGACTATACATATGACTATACTTGAAATCAAAATACACATCCCTTAAAAAAAATCCAACGTATATCAGTCAGTGCAAACAACCTTAAAGCTGACATGAAATAAACTTTTGAAAGCATATATTATTGAAATTATAAAATATTGATATAACTTATACTGTAAAACTACCATAGAAAATTTATATATATACCTACATTTAAATATAACTTATGTTAATTGTTGAAAATAAAATAAAATATAGTACGGTAGACTCTAAAATACTAAAACAATCATAAAAATATATATATATATTATAAATTGACCTATCAAACTTGTACCCACCAATTTTATATAATATATATACCAAAACAGTAACGAAAATTGAAATACTATATTTTATATATCTAACATATGAAAGCTAATAAAATAACATATTTTATTATAGCTGAAACTGTTATAACCAAATATATAAAACATATAAAAATACGTATATTAATAGAAGGCTGCTAAACTTATACCATATATACCGTAAGCTATCAATAGTAAAATAAAACGCATATATATATATATATATATATATATATATATATATATTTGACTTATCAACTAGTTAGTAAAACATACGTATCTAAAATCCGTACGATAACTATATGCTAACAAAAGTCAAAAACTATATACCGTAAAATCTTAAAATAATATACATAATACAGTATAAATATATACTAACCTTTATATATGAACAGAAGTTAAATATTTATATACACGTTTATAAATATAATAATTATCATATATATACTATTATGAAATATATTATTATTTTTAAAGTTCAACTGTTAGGGAATTCAAAATCCCCATAGTTGCAGTAAACATATAAAACAAAACTTATGCACAATCTATACTGTTCTTAATACATAAAATAGACTTATATCAAATAAAATGCGTACTTACTTTTAAAAACCAAAGAGGAAATGTTTTGCCAACTAATGCATGCGGCCATGGGGAGGAGGCAGGCCAAGGAAAAGAGAGAGCTCATGCTCAGGTTTGGAAGAAATAAGAAAAGATGGAGGGGAGATGAGAACAGGCGATTTTTAAAGGAAGAATGCATGCGTGATTTAAGCAACATGACATGGCTAAGGGCATTCTTCAGGCAACAGAGAAAATGCTAGTTTCTTAAATATAAAGGTAGGTCTGCATCTGATATGTGAACGTGCTATATGACTTTATATAATATTTACAAAGCTCTCTCCTCTTTTAATATTAATTTGAGGGCAACGAATAGCCTACAGAGAGAAAAGAAGATGCAATCTATGCTATACTATATATATATATATATATTCCTAGAAACACGAAAACGAAGAGGTAAAAGAGGGAAGAGAAAGAGGCGTATAAATGAATGGTAAATAAATTTAGATTTCAAATGAAATAAATGGAACAGCAGAGATTAAAGTATAGATGTAAATCCTAGAATAATAAAAAGCAACGGTTATATGTTGATTAAGAAAAATAATTAAAACAATTAATGGCTTAAATGGGGCAGCATGTTTCAAAATTTTGAAATGCAAAAGAAACGTACACTATAAATATAAAGTTTTCAAAAGCAAAAGAAACGTAAAGCTGTCCATTAATTCATCAAAACGTTATTTAAGTAATAAATTGAAATGAAAAAAAAAGTAATTGTAACGGTCAATAGTTGATTTAGCTAAACACTTAAAGCAATAAATTTTTGTTTGTTTGTACAACACATAATGAGTTTTGAAAGTCAAGGATATAAAAATGGATAAAAGGAAAGAAATCAGGAAATTTTTGTGAGCAATAGCTTTCCAAGGAAAGGTAGGCTTACATTATATATACATGCTGAGATGATTAGGCACGTTCAAAAATTTTGAAGCAATGAAGGAATTGGAAATAAATATAAAATGAAAGAAATTTGAAAAGTCCGTAGCTATGATTTAGACAAAATTTATTAAAGCCATTTACTAGGAAGGTTGGAATCGAAATAATAAGGAGAGGAAGGAACATTAAATTTGATGACAAAGTTGTGTTCGGATCTATAAGCAAGTGGTTTATATATTATAGGCCTTATGAAAGCGAGGGAAGGAACAGATGCTACTAGCTTGATGATTTGAGATTCTTTCAAGCGTTAAAAACGAAAATAAAGAGAGACCAGAATAAACGCACCACCATAAATATAAATATACGCTTCAATTGCAAAAGAAACGTATGGAGAAAATTATGGATAGTGGGAAAGGTAAATTTAGTGCACGAAACTACAAGGAATAATAAAAGCAAGGTCGATAATCTCAAATTTATTAATGGTTACGAATGGAAAAGTCTACCTGGATTGGAAAAGCATTATGCAATAGAAATCTTTAACGGTAGTAAAAAGAAACCATTACGCACTGATTCAGAAATCAATTAAAGCAATTAATAGCTTGAATTGGACAGCACGTTTTCTCAATTAAATAAACTTCCATAAAATTATTTGAAAATTTACAATCTGCTATATTTAAATATACGTATTCTAAATATATAAACATTTTATTTAAAAATTCAATTATTATAAGATTTCACAAATATTCAATTAAATACGTTATAGAATCAATTAAAATTGTTAAAATTTTCCGGGTCGTTACACTCTCCCCCACTCAAAACTTTTCGTCCCCGAAAAGGAAGGAGGTAGGAGAATAAAACAACCAGAAAAAAAAATAGATTGAAAGCCAAGATAAACAATAAATTTTAAAACTATATAAATTTTATTTAAAATATTTATTTGAAAATTTCATTTGAAATTAAATTTTCTTTAATATTTAATACTTCTCAAACTCCTTTGCAAACAATTATTTACATTATTACTTCTATTTACAAAGACTATTGAAAATATTAAATCCAAAATTTATGAAATTTTTAATTTATCTCAAGATACCTTTCAAATATTATCAATAAATTAATAATCATTTTCTTTAAAGATGTTTATTTAATTTATAACTTCAAAAATATTTATAACACTAAAATTTTATATAAAACAATGTAGTATACAAATAAGCAATATTTAAAAGATTTATTCAAAAAGGAAAGGAAGGTAGATTCCGAAAACGGAATATAGGTGAAAAATGAAGCTGAGCAGATGAGGTAGATTCAAAAGAATAGAATCGGGCACGAATAATTTATTTCAAACCATAAGAATTTTAATTTCAAATATTAATACAAAATTTCTTTGTTGGGAAAAATACTTTTATAATAAATACCTTTATAATACTACGTTTATATCGAAATAAATCTTTCATTCGAAAATATTTTTATAACTTGAATGTTTTAACAAGTTTATCCTCGTTCTTGCAGACTCTGGCCATGCGTTGATCAGGCGCAAAGCTAGAATTCTTCAAGTACTTAGTAGACCTGTTTCAACACCCAGTGAAAATACTTGAAAAACCTTTTTAAAAACAGATATGGAAAGTACAATCCAAACAAACAACCAAACCAAAACCTTTGTCCGACCATGGTTCGCAGATACACAATGGTTACGCCTGGGTCTCCCAGGAAACAATCCATATCCGTAAGCTTTCTTAGCCCTGCGAGTTACGCCATGATGACTAGTAGAGTGCAGGATACACAATGGTTACGCCTGGATCCCCCAGGAAACAATCCGTACCCCTAGGCAAGACTCAGCCAGGCACTTGCGCTACTATTCACGACCTACACAGATTGCAGGATACACAATGGTTACGCTTGGAAACAATCCGTACCCCTAGGCAAGACTCAGCCAGGCAGTTGCGCTATGCAGTCACGAGAGAAAAAAAAACCATGGGTTACGCCACGGTGGGAAACACTCGAGTATTACATCCGGAAAACCGAAAATCAGAGAGAATAATATCGATAGAATGAATCCACGATGTGGCCACAAAGCGGATATCAAGCAGAAGGCACTTTCCATATCTTTACTTCGAAAATATATATCATATAGTACCTTTTCAAATACTTTCAAATATCATACTTATATAAAATCCATATATATATATATATATAAGATTCCATTTTCAAATCGAATACTTTCCAAATCAATAGTATATCAAATCATACTTATATAGACTTCGATTTATAAAAAAAAATTCTCTTTCCAAATTGAGTACCTTTCAAATCAATAGATTTCAAATCACTTCATACTTATACAAATCCATTTTATATAAGTTCGACCACTCCCAAATCAAGTGCTTAACAATATAAGAGTCTCAATTTCAAATATTTCAATATCAATTCAGTTTCAAAATCATATAGGATTTCACCAAATTTTCTTCCAAATTAAGTATCTAAATTTCAAAGTTCCCAAAATAATAGGTTTAGAAAATTATCCCAGTTTCCAAATTAAAATAATTCAGTCAAACAAATTCATTTCCAAAATCACCATATAAGTACTGGTTTTTAATTTCAATTTAATTTCAAAACCAAATATTTTCTCAAAATCAATTATACTCAAAATGGTTTCCAAATTTATAATCATCACTTTAAAACTTTTAAACTATCTATTTCTATTAGAAATATCCAATTTACCTTTCTGAAAACCATTGTTTGAAATTAATTTTTTTTTTCCAAAACATTTCAAAACTAAATTCGATATTAGTATAATTAAAAATAGTCATATTCACTTACTTTAACAAAAGGTTTCAAACTTACTTAAGTCATACTCTTCAAAACTAA
Organism: Allium cepa; assembly: GCA_030765085.1. NCBI lineage: Eukaryota > Viridiplantae > Streptophyta > Magnoliopsida > Asparagales > Amaryllidaceae > Allium > Allium cepa. The sequence continues at coordinate 144,812,621 of CM060940.1, read as the reverse complement.
ACTTATATGCTTTATCAAAATTTTATACTTTTCGAAATTTCTTAGTTTAAAACTTTTAACCTTGATTTGGAAGTGCTTGAACCTTCAAAATAGTCGATGAAATCAAATTTCAAATCTAAGAGTTGGAAATCAATTTTTTTTTATATAGAGTTATTACTAGTCAAACTGAAAACTCGAGGACTGAACACCGGTCTCACTTTAAATTGTTTCAAATATATACATATATCTTTCGAAAATATCAAATTATACTTCGAAATTTGAAATCAAAAACGGTTTTACAAAATCACACGCATAGCGAAGCTATTAAAATGGCCTCTCCCCCACTCTAAAACTCGAAAATCAATGTCGATGATGCGTGCACTCATCACCGAAATTATTCTCCAGCGACATAAGTGAGTTTTGGACTTCTATTTTCTTGAAAACTTCTTTGAAATTTCTTCAAAATTATTGGAATTCATTTGAACCCATTTGAAACATTTCTTATTCGGAAAAATACTTTTAAATCGTATTATTTTTATATATTTTCCCAAAATCTTAAAACCAATTTCAAAATATCAGAATTCAATTCTCGAATTTCAAATTTAACCCTTCAGTTATAAATCCTTTTTATATAAATCACTTTCTTATAAATTTTCAAAATTTCCAATCCTTTCAAAACTTTTATATATAGAATAACATTTCTTATTCGTTTTATATATAGGTATATAATCCTTATCGAAAACATTTTCACTTTTATATATAGAATAAAATCATAGTTATCAAAATAATAATTTCGTATAAAACAATTTTAAAATACAACAAACCCGATTTTCAAAGGATGATTCAAGAATGGATTTCAAAACAAAGATAGAGATTTAATTTAGAGGAACTCTAATCAATAGAACCCAGATTCGAAGATAGGCTCAAACAAGGTTGAGAAAATCAAATTACAAAATAGAAGATGGATATACTTCTATAAATCTCGGGCGACCTTAACCGGGTCAACCGTGACTTCAGAAATATAATTGATGCGGAATTCTAAAGCAAATCGACATTCGATTGCCAGAGATAGAATTCAGCATACCAAGATATTGCAGCATCGTAAACCGAGGATACAGAAATCTCCGGTGAATCAATGCCAATTGTAAAGGAGTTTTCACCCCCTTTACAATTCATTCCGTGGAGTTATGGGATACTCCAGAATCAAACGAATATAAATAGGGAGAGACAAGAATGAATTTCGAAACCGAGGGACATTCCAAAATTCAAAGGAAATCAAGTCAAAAAGAAGGGATTCAACTCGAACGAAAGTGATTCTGTAAATGAATTTACCATGTATGTTAGGTTTTGCCTAGAGCCAAAGCTCTGATACCAACTATAACGACCCGCTATTTTGGACCATTCAAATCGACAATAAAACCGTACATGTCCGACTTGAATAATTCAAAATACCGAATTGTTAATAAAATTTGGCAAAACTTAAAATATACAGTAAATAAATCAATCATAGATCACTTACACAGAGTAATACAATGCAGCGGAATAGATAAAGAATAGTAGTTCATGAAGCTACTATATACCTCAGAGTTAGAAATAAAATACAACCGAATAGTTCAAATGCCATGAAGTCTCCAATGCAACAGATGGCTTCTCTGAACCAATCAACTGGATGACTGAAGGGATAGATAGCTGGATCTTCAAGCAAAGCTCCAACTTCGAAGATGAGTCGCAAATGCTGTATCTCTCAGTCTAACCCGAGTGTAAAGCAAAACACAAAACACTCGAGTCAGGATTAACATTCTTATATCTATAAATCTAACTCAAGTGAAATATCAACTGAAATATAATTAACTTAGAGGATGTTTGGGATAACCATCCTCTAAGGGTCCATGGAACTATCTAAAAGATAGAAATATACACTATAACACCGTAGTCTTTTCAACTTAATTTATACTTCAAAACCAAATATCATTTTCACTTCAAATATCTCTATACTTCCCAAATAGTATTTTTATATATTAAATAATTTGTACAGTAAAGAAATTTCAATTCCCTCAACTTAACAAATCGTTTAACATCAACCCGACCACCCCATTTAAATCTATTTCAATCTCAATTTATTAATTTAAATTCAACTCAATTTCTAAAATAACCACTTCAATTTTATCGATCTCAAATTCGGATTTGAAATCACAAAATACCCTTTATGTTCAATATATTTCAAAACTTTAAGTATTCAACGTTTCAAACTAACTTTTTAATCAATTTAGTTTCTAAATAATAAATTCAACTATACTGATTCAAATACATATCCGAATCTCAAAATAAACCATTTAAATCCCAATATAGTTCAAAGCTTTAATATTTAATTAAATGTTCAATTTAATAGTTCCATATAGATCTCGATTTAACCTCATTATTATCTAGTCTTAAAATAATCCCTCATTAGATACAATATCATTTAAGTAACCTTAAATTACATTTTACTCAATATTTTCTTTAATTTATTTAAACGTGAAATATTCATTAAATCACTTAAATAAAAATCCAGTTACAAAATCATACCCTTAAATTTCCCATTCAAAAATTTCAAATTGATTTAATTGAATAAATCCTTATTTAAATACCATTTAGATAAACCCACATTTATCTCCCAATCTTAGTAAATTGTAGAATACTTTTGGAATAAAATTTACATAAATATTTAGCATAATTTATGTATTAAATCAAATTTTGACTAAATTAAATATTATTAAATCTATATATCATTACCGTTTATATATAAATTTTTTTAAGGATTAACATTTAATAAGACCATATATTTCTTTCCAAAACAATGAATTAAATTTCAAAATATTTATATATATGGACCAACGATGTCTGTATATATTTCTTATCATATGGTCAAGTGTTACGGATATTTATCATTTCAATCCGTACACTAAATGTATACGGGTGGATAGCATTTCAACCCTTAATCCCAATTCAATTAAATGAAAATCGCTTGGGTTTATCATTTCAACCCATAACGATTTTCTCCTATTCTAAAGTCTGTTCGGGTATGTATCATTTCAACCCATAGTGATTTCTATACTAACATGGAACTTGCATAGTGATAACAGATATGTAAATAATAATAACAACAGGCATATATCATCAAAATAAATATATAAACAATAGGATATGGTGTCATATCCCATAAGTGAATAGTTACAGATAATAGCATATATAACAATTTAAATAACTACAGCCTCATATTTCAATTGTCGTCTCAACTGAAATCAAATTTAGTAAATAAAAGAATGTTAATCGTGAGTGATTTCTCACCTTTCGAGGCCAGAGAAAAAGAAGTGAGTTATGAAATCCACATCCGAATTCCAAAACAAAGCTAGATGGACACGGTTCAATGATCAAAGCTGATAATAGGAATAGACGAATTCAAATCAGAATTGTATCAAGGAAGATAAATAGGATAAGTGAGCTTATATACAACTAGCCAACATATGCAGACACAGTTTATAAAATATGCAACAAAATATGCATGCCTCGGTTAATATATATACATAGGTGTGCAGACCGACTATATTAATATAACCATATATATACTATATAACATTTCCTCTACCAATTTGTATATGACTATACATATGATTATACTTGAAATCAAAATACACATCCCTTAAAAAAAAATCCAACGTATATCAGTCAGTGCAAACAACCTTAAAGCTGACATGAAATAAACTTTTGAAAGCATATACTGTTGAAATTATAAAATATTGATATAACTTATACTGTAAAACTACCATAGAAAATTTATATATATACCTACATTTAAATATAACTTATGTAACTGTTGAAAATAAAATAAAATATAGTACGGTAGACTCTAAAATACTAAAACAATCATAAAAATAGATATACTATAAATTGACCTATCAAACTTGTACCCACCAATTTTATATAATATATATACCAAAACAGTAACGAAAATTGAAATACTATATTTTATATATCTAACATATGAAAGCTAATAAAATAACATATTTTATTATAGTTGAAACTGTTATAACCAAATATATGAAACATATAAAAATACGTATATTAATAGAAGACTGCCAAACTTATACCATATATACCGTAAGCTATCAATAGTAAAATAAAACACGTATATATATATATATATAACTTATCAACTAGTTAGTAAACCATACGTATCTAAAAGCCGTACGATAACTATATGCTAACAAAAGTCAAAAACTATATACCGTAAAGTCTTAAAATAATATACATAATACAGTATAAATATATACTAACCTTTATATATGAACAGAAGTTAAATATTTATATACACGTTTATAAATATAACAATTATCATATATATACTATTATGAAATATATTATTATTTTTAAAGTTCAACTGTTAGGGAATTCAAAATCCCCATAGTTGCAGTAAACATATAAAACAAAACTTATGCACAATCTATACTGTTCTTAATATATAAAATAGACTTATATCAAATAAAATGCGTACTTACTTTTAAAAACCAGAGAGGAAATGTTTTGCCAACTAATGCATGCGGCCATGGGGAGGAGGCAGGCCAAGGAAAAGAGAGAGCTCATGCTCAGGTTTGGAAGAAATAAGAAAAGATGGAGGGGAGATGAGAACAGGCGATTTTTAAAGGAAGAATGCATGCGTGATTCAAGCAACATGACATGACGAATGGCACTCTTCAGGCAACAGAGAAAATGCTAGTTTCTTAAATATAAAGGTAGGTCTGCATCTGATATGTGAACGTGCTATATGACTTTATATAATATTTACAAAGCTCTCTCCTCTTTTAATATTAATTTGAGGGCAACGAATAGCCTACAGAGAGAAAAGAAGATGCAATCTATGTTATACTATATATATATATATATATATATATATATATATATATATATATATATTCCTAGAAACACGGAAACGAAGAGGTAAAAGAGGGAAGAGAAAGAGGCGTATAAATGAATGGTAAATAAATTTAGATTTCAAATGAAATAAATGGAACAGCGGAGATTAAAGTATAGATGTAAATCCTAGAATAATAAAAAGCAACGGTTATATGTTGATTAAGAAAAATAATTAAAACAATTAATGGCTTAAATGGGGCTGCATGTTTCAAAATTTTGAAATGCAAAAGAAACGTACACTATAAATATAAAGTTTTCAAAAGCAAAAGAAACGTAAAGCTGTCCATTAATTCATCAAAACGTTATTTAAGAAATAAATTGAAATGAAAAAAAAGTAATTGTAACGGTCAATAGTTGATTTAGCTATACACTTAAAGCAATAAATTTTTGTTTGTTTGTACAACACATAATGAGTTTTGAAAGTCAGGGATACAAAAATGGATAAAAGGAAAGAAATCAGGAAATTTTTGTGAGCAATAGCTTTCCAAGGAAAGGTAGGCTTACATTATATATACATGCTGAGATGATTAGGCACGTTCAAAAATTTTGAAGCAATGAAGGAATTGGAAATAAATATAAAATGAAAGAAAATTGAAAAGTCCGTAGCTATAATTTAGCCAAAATTTATTAAAGCCATTTACTAGGAAGGTTGGAACCGAAATAATAGGGAGAGGAAGGAACATTAAATTTGATGACAAAGTTGTGTTCGGATCTATAAGCAAGTGGTTTATATATTATAGGCCTTATGAAAGCGAGGGAAGGAACGGATGCTACTAGCTTGATGATTTGAGATTCTTTCAAGCGTTAAAAACAAAAATAAAGAGAGACCAGAATAAACGCACCACCATAAATATAAATATACGCTTCAATTGCAAAAGAAACGTATAGAGAAAATTATGGGTAGTGGGAAAGGTAAAGTCAGTGCACGAAACTACAAGGAATAATAAAAGCAAGGTCGATGATCTCAAATTTATTAGTGGTTACGAATGGAAAAGTCTACCTGGATTGGAAAAGTATTACGCAATAGAAATCTTTAACGGTAGTAAAAAGAAACCATTACGCACTGATTCAGAAATCAATTAAAGCAATTAATAGCTTGAATTGGACAGCACATTTTCTCAATTAAATAAACTTCCATAAAATTATTTGAAAATTTACAATCTGCTATATCTAAATATACGTATTCTAAATATATAAACATTTTATTTAAAAATTCAATTATTATAAGATTTCACAAATATTCAATTAAATACGTTATAGAATCAATTAAAATTGTTAAAGTTTTTCGGGTCGTTACACGGTGTAAGTTAGAAGGGATATTATAGAGAGCCTTTGTAGGAAAGATAAGCAATGGAAATTTCATATTTTTCCATTGATTATGCGCATATGTTGCTTGCCTTTGTAGAAAGTCCCCATTTGTAGTAAGTTAGAAACTCCTCTAAGGTTAGGTAATTAGAAGAGTAGGAAAGTTGAGCGATTTTTAATAAAATAATCGTTCTTATGTACTCCAGTTTTTAAAATTTTGAAAATCAATGAAATGAAGATGTTTTGAAAATATGTGAGGACATTTTTGGAAGTGAAGAAAAGAAAATTGTTTTAAGAACAAGCAAGACATGTTTTAAAGAAAAATGATTTGGTGAAATAGTAAATAAATTTTTGGAAGAGAAAACTTGGTTAACAATTAAATTTAAAAAGTCCAAAATATTTTTAAGGAAAGTAGTAAAGGTCTTTAAAAGAAAAGGAGGAATAAGTTTTGAAATTAGAATTTGTAAGTTTTCTCCTCTAGGTTTGGGGAATTATTTAAATTCAAAAAGCTGTAAAAATGCAAGTCTAGAAAGATAAAATGTTAAGTATCAAATTGAATTTAATAGAAACTTCAAAGTAACACTTTCAAAAATTTAGAAGCTTTAGCTTTTAAAATGAAATGATAAATACCAAACTAAACTTTTAAATATGTAGTAGATAGGAATCATTTACTAGGTATGATGGGAAAAAGGGTAAGGTTATGCAAGAGATAGCAATGATTACTTTTAGTAGTAATAATAAAAGTTCCCGTAATATGTATAGGACACTAGTGAGAACCTAGGAATGTTGCTTCATGTGTGTAGACTGTAGAAGAATAGTGAAGCGATATTAGTAAGATAGTAAGACATACGTAGTTGGGATAGATAGACCTTAGTTGGGAAAAATGAAAGGTAAAGATAAAGAGAAAATTTGCCAAGCTTAGATAGAGACTGCATAGATTGAAATCCTGATCCATTGCAATTAATGCGACTTAGTTATTCCTTTTTGAGCATGGAATAGAAGAGATGAATAGATCTAATTCATCATGAGTAATACAGCGAAAGTTGGTAATAAGTAATAGATGATAGGAGGAGCATATGAGTTACTTGGATTCCTAGAGTCGGACCTTTCTATTTTAGAGTGGACATGGTCCTAGACCTCCCAACCCTATATGATAGCTGTGTTTAGTTGGTAAAAGCAAATAAACGGTAATTAAAAGAAAAACAGTAAGATCTAAGGAAAGCAACAAAAACGTCAATAGAAATAAAAGAAAATTGCAGAAGAAAAGTACAACTTTCCCATAAATTAAGCTCGGAAAAAAGTTTGAAAAGATTTAGAAAGTTATTTTCATATGTAAACTATGCTTGGAAAAATAAAAAGGAACTGTTATAGGATAGTAACCCAAAATTCTAAGTATGGGGAAAGATGTGAGTAAAGGAAAATCTGAGAAATATTAAGTTTCTCCATTTTCTGTCATCTTTCTAACATAAGAACTTAAATTGAGAAAATTCGATTTTTTTTTGAAATTCGAATAATAAAAGTTGTGTGTTAGGATTTGAATGAAAAATTGTTGAACTATACCCCTATTCAATAGGAGTGTGGGAAAAATTGGGTGAAAAATGTTTTAATTTTTCAAAAAATTGCATTCATATAGAAATTGCAAGTATATTTAGGATGTGTGCATCATGTTTTAAAAATAAATTTTAAGAATAAAAGACATTCATATAGAAGGTACCGCTTAGTAATTTATGTACATGCATATATATTGTCTTGAAAAACACTTTTGCATGAAAGCATGGATGGTTACAAAATTGGATGAACACAAAATGGTTGTAATTACTGCAAGAGATTACATGATTTTTATCCTTATGAAATTTCGAGGACGAAATTTCCTAAGGGTGGGAGAATGTAACACCCCGCATTTTTATACAATTAAAATTTAGTGTATAACAATAAGTAATAAAAAGAAACATTTTTGAAATTATCGGAATATGGCTTCTGAACTTGAACCATTGCGTCTGAGGCGATTTTCTGATCAGTTTGCATATATAACTTGTCAAAATCTAAACCAATATGATGAAGTTATGAACGAAACAAAAACAAGAAACAAAACGAAAATAATAATAATAATAAATATATACGCATATAGGTCGACTATAGGTCGACCAACTAGGCACGCAGGTCGACCGGTGCTTAGAGGCGGTCGACCACTCGGTCGACCCGCGTACGACCTGGATGATTTTCATCCAGGCATGTACAGTGACGTGTTTTCTCGTTTTTGCGCAATCTGAGCCATACGTTCTTCGGTCCTATGGTTCCGAACGACCCCGTGACGTGGTGGCTCCAGGTTCAATCCAAGAATCCAACGGTCTGAGGTCTCCAATCTCCAATATAAGTAGGACCCTAGGCCTAGCTATATTATCACAATTAGATTTTCTTCCATGAGTTCTTTTCCTAAGGCTGAACCCAAAAAAGAAAATAATTTCTAGGGAGAAGATCTTCTAAATTAAAATATTATACACCTTTGAAGAAGGGGATCTAGAAGGACTGTAGAGCCAAGCGGAGCACAAGCGAAGCTAAGGACAACATGTGGGTAGATTTATTTATATATCTTTTAAGATTAAGATATATTATCGTTAGTTTTCCGTTTAGAATTAATCATATTAATCAAATTATGCTGAATTATAAGAAAACTTGAAGTTTATTTATAGTATTAGTATTTATACACTGTTTTCAATGCCTTATTTACATCATTTTCTACGTTTTGGATTTTTACGCAATGGTCGGTTTTCTTCTATCCTATTCTTTTTCTTCACGTATTGATTAGAATAAAACCAACGCGAATATGGATTAAATATTTAAGTATATTAAAATGAAGGAAATTAGATGTAAAATAGCAAAAGGTGAGGAATAGAATTACTGTAATAAATTGCATTAAAACAAGAAAAGTTAATTTGGGAGTAATCATTAGATTAATTGGTTGGTTTTAAATAGGATACATTTTCATAACTTAATATCTAAAAGGTAACGATAAACTTAACTGCCAGAATAAAAGAAATAAAAATAGGGAATTAGTATAAAATAGAGAAACCACTATATTTTGCACTACTCCAAGATAGTAAAAGTGATATCTTGCAGTTACGAATTATTGTTTATAATAATATTCAATATCAGATATGGAAATGGATTATATAGTTTTCATAACAACCAAATAGAATTACTTACTAAAATAGCAGACAATAAAGTAAAGTATGATTTGAAACAAGAAAATTATTAATTTAAGAATATGAGGCTATAAAAAAATTAATGAGGCTAAGTTTGCATTTACTGCGTAGGCTATTTAACTAAGCAATTACTATGATAAGTGAATTATGTAATATTAAAGAATTAAAGAAAATTCTATATCATAATAAAAGAAGGCAGACTAGAGTAGACAAGAAATGCTTGTAATTATATAACGGACTATAAAAGAAGAAAAAGTAACAATTACAAGTAGAATTATAACATAGGTTAAAATTATGAAATAAGAACGGAAAAGCTTATCGTGAGACTTATAATAAATTGGTAAGCAATGATAGTGCAGAATAATGATAGTGGCTTATTTAAACAACGTATATTAAGTCAATAAGCAAATAAAACAGAAATAATAAAAAAGGCTTATTTTATTGAACTTAAGGACTTATATATTAAGTTAAATAAGCAAGATAATGAATGTGGCTCATACTTACAACATTTCTTATTAGACCTATGGTTATCTCACAATAGTTAGAAGTCAGACGAGGGCAAGAATATGCTAATTAAATTAAAACAAGTAGCCAACAGAATAAGAAAGCAAACTAAAACGCAAATTTAAAGATTAGACTTAGAGTCTAATAGAAGAATCGTAATATGTTTGGAGTAGCCCAAAGGATGAAGCGCCTAATGAAGCAGTTCATCGTGGATTTCAGCAATGGAGAAGCACGTCAGACTTAGTAATTTTGCCTTCAAGGAATTAAGAGACTTCAATGGGATGTGAGGATACTCTATGATGGCCCTCCGGGTAGGCCTAACGAAGCTACATCCCTGGAGGCAGGTCTGTAGGTGTTCCATCAAGAGAGTATGCCTTGACTGCATTTGCATTGTAGGCCTAACGTAGAAGACCTTTGTAGGCAGTCATAAGAGCTTGATGTTCAGAGTAGGGTATTCGTATGTCCAGTACTTGCAAGTAAGTTTAAGGATAGTCGCATGCGGACATCGGCTAGCATCAAGACCATGAGCGATTTCGGGAAAGACTAGAGGTAAACCAACATGCCAATGATTCTTTCACTATCGATACATTGGACAGGGGACACCGCCAATTTGATGTTAGATTGTTTACAGTAGGGCACGTCCACTTAACTTTTTAGAAGTCCTTTGATTAGTTGAGGGGTGGCTGCATGCGGCCATAGCCACGATGAGAAAGAGATATACCAACTAAAATATCTGTGTTGTAGGCCCAATGAAGCAGTCCTTTACAGATATAGAAAATCCTCGACCGAGTTCCGTACAAGGTAGACCTTGTTGGCGGGATTTAGATAGTAGGCAAAACGATTACGTAGTCATCAATGTACGCACTGGGTGGTGCACTGTGGATCTCTGAGCACTGGTATAGACTAGTGCAGATGCGATTTACGTTTTCATAGTAAGTAGTAGAGCACTTGTATTGTAGGCCTTACGAAGCAGTCCTTTACCAATATTGCTTTGAAACGCTCGCGGAGCAAAACGATGGAGTATCTGTATTGTAGGCCTTACGAAGTAGTCCTTTACAAAAATAACTATAGAGCAAGATGATGGAGCATCTGTATTGTAGGACTTACGAAGCAGTCCTTTACAGATGTAGTTACGGAACGCTCTTGAAGCAAGACGATGAATCCCTTTTCAAGGAGGATACGGAAGTTACCATGGGTGGTACCTAGGCCAATATGATCATTGGGCATATAGCTACATATAAGTATATATTAATTATTAGGATTTAACCTACTATGGAGTAGATGGGCTCGATTCACGAATAGAGGTGGGAATATTGTAACCTAATGAACCTAATATAAGAGTAAATGGAAATAAAATGATGTATGTAGAATTAAGTCTAGAAGTACATAATCTATCCATTCACCAGAAATTTTGTTCTGACCCCATCCTCATAACATCCTACATGTTAGGTAGATGGCAGAGACATCTCAACTATGTAACATTTGCTTGGAAAGTGTTATTATTTGGGTGAGTATTTACTTACTATTATATTTTAATCAATTTCATTGTGAGATAATTTATTGATCTCTAATATATTTCTCTTTGCCTATTTGCAGGATACCATATACCCAACTTGGACTTCAGTTGGCTTGGGTTTTAGCATTTTTACGAAAAATCCGGACCATACTGAATTCTGGTTGTTGCAAAAGATGTATTCTGCTTCACACATCAAAAGTAAAACACAATTTTGTTTCTTACTAAACCATGATACTAAAGATTTCTTAATGAAGTGACAAGTACCACTTGTACTCTTTCGATCAGTTCAATATCCTCCAAAAATCAGCATGACTATATGATACTAACTTCAAAGGATATTCTTTGGGTAAAATAGACCATAGTCTTTAGTTTTGCTTAAGTAGCGCAAAATTCGTTTCACTGCTCGAAAATGTGATTCTTTGGAATTTGCTGGAAATCAAGCACATAAGCGTACACTCAACATTATGTATGGTCGAATAGTAGTTAAATAAAGTAATGATAGAATCATACTTCGATATAGTTTTTGGCCAATACTTTTACCAATTTCATCTCGATAGAGATATATCGTAGTACTCATAGGTGTTAGTTTAGCAGAAGTATTTTTCATACGAAAAAGAATTTATTAGATTATTACAATATTTTTCTTGATTAATGAAAATTCCATTGTTTAATTGTTTTATTTGTAATCCAAGAAAATATGAAAGTTCTCACATATGACACATTTCAAATTCTCTTATCATAATATTCGAAAATTCTTGATGTAATTTTTCATTCGTGGAACCAAAAATGATGTCATCTACATAAACTTGTATTATTAAAATATCCTTTTTATCTTGTTTATAAAAAGAGTCTGATCTACTTTTCCAATTTTAAAGCCAGAATTTATAAGACAGCTTTTAAGATCATACCAAGCACAAGGTGCTTGTTTTAAACCGTATAATGCTTTCTTTAATTTATAGACATGGTCTGGAATTTTTTCACGTATAAATAGAGGTGATATTTTTACATACACATTTTCTATTGTAAAACCATTTAAAAAAGCACTTTTTACATCCATTTGATATAGTTACATTTATAAAAACATGCAAAAGCTAATAAAATATGTATTTTTTCTAATCGGGACACATGAGCAAATGTTTCTTCATAGTCTTTCTTTCTTCTCTGTTGTATCCTTAAGCAACTAATCTAGTTTTGTTTTTGGCTTTTATTTTATAAACCCATCTAGTAACAATGATTGTTTGATTACTAGGTCTAGGAACTAAGTCCCAAATTTTATTTCATTAAAATTGATTTAATTCTTTTTGCATAACTATAATCCAGTAATCATCAGTTGAGGCTTCTTTAGCATTTTTAGGTTCAATGTTCGATAGGAAATATACATGAACCATTTGATTTAATTGATTTCTTGTTCTTACATCAAAATTTATTTCTCCAATAATATTTTCAATTAGGTGATTTCTCAGTAATCTCGGTGGAGATCGAATCTCATTTTCATTAGGTAAGTTGTTTTAAATTTCAATATTATTTTCAATATTTTCAATGTTATCATCTTCTGTGATATTTGATTTTAAAATTACATCTTCATCTTCATTTTATTATTAAGTTTCAATTTTTTATGGAATGACACATGAAGTGTTTCTTCGATTAATTTAGTTCTTTTGTTATAAATTCTATATGCCTTGCTTCCTTCTGAGTATCAAATGAATATTCCTTTATTGGATTTTGGATTGAATTTACCAATTTGGTCTTTTGTATTTAATAGAAAACATTTTGAACCAAAATTTTTAAAATATGATATATTACGTTTTCTTCCATTAAAAAGTACATATGAAGTATGTTTCATTAATGATCTAATGGAGACTCATTTTAAAACATAACATGCAGCTGCTATAGCTTTTTCCCAAAAATATTTAGGTAGAGTGCTTCCATTTAATAAGGTTCTGATGCATTCTTGAAGTATTCTATTTTTCTTTTTCATAACTCCGTTTTGTTGTGGAGTTCTAGGAAATGGAAATTTGTGAAAAATTCCATTCTTGTTACAACATTTTTCAAAAATATAATGATCAAATTTACCTCCATGATCGCTTCTAATGTTTTCAATTTTTATAATTTTAATATTTTGAACTCTCTTAGCATAATTTTTAAATTTTCAAAAGTATCACTTTTATTGTTTAAAAATATTGTCCAAGTGTATCTTGAAAAATCATCTACAATTACAAAAACATATTTATTATGATTTATAGACTGAACTTGAGTTTGCCCAAAAAGATCTAAATGTAATAACTTAAGCGGTTGTGATGTAGAAATAATTTTATTTGATTAAAGATGATTTGATTAATTTTTCTAACTGAAAAGTATCATAATTGTTGTTTACATTAAAATTCATCTTTGATAAATCTTTTCCTAAATTATTTTTAGATAATTTGCTTGTTGTTTTGAAGTTGATATGATAAAATCTCTTGGACATAACCAAGGATCATTTTCTTTGGCTATTAGACATATATTTGTGTTATGATTAACTTTCATATTTAAGATGCATATATTACGTTCTCTAATTACTTCAAAGATAAGATTTTTATTTAAAACAAATATATTTCATTTATTTTTTGAAAAAGATATATTAAAACCTTTATCGCATAGTTAGCATATACTAAGCAAATTGTGTTTTAAATTTTTAGATAGTAAGACATTTGTAATAAGAGGCAAGTTATATGTACCATCATTGCTCACATCGCCTTTGCCGATGATATATCTTTGGAATTATCTTCAAATGTGACAGATACTCTATCTGAGTAGATAATGTTAGTAAGCATGTTTTTGTTTCATGCCATGTGCTTTGAGCAACCAATATCAAGTATCCACTTTCCTCTTTTCTTAATTGGTACCTGCAAAAAATATAGAAATGATGTTGATACCCACTTTTTGTTAGGGTCTTAAGAGTTAGTTCTTAGAAATCCAAACCCAAGTGGATTTAGAATTCCCTTTATAAGTAAAATTTTCATTTTTATGAACTGTATCTACAAAAGTCTTTATATACATATTATATACTTATTTCTAACCAAATAATTGTTTGTCTTTAGAACCCAAATCTTAATAGGTTTTGGATGATTAAAGCCTTTTAAAACAGGTTTTACAAAAGCATTATCTTTCTTTATAAATTTTGTATATAAAGAACTATTATTTTTAGGAATAGTTTTTGTTATTCCATTATATCCTAATCCCTTCCTATTTGAAGTAGCTTGTGAATTTTCTATAATTCTAGAATGGTTTTCTCTTCCTTTATTAAAATTAGGAAACGATGTTAGCAATATTCTCTAATTTTGATTTAAGACTTGAGATGTCTTATTCAAATATTTTAACAGTAGATTTTAATTCGTGATTCCTAGATAAAAGAATATCATTTTTTTTATTTTTGAGTTTATATTTCCCTACTTAGCATCATAAGCTAAGAAGTTGTATTAGAACAAGATTCATGAGCGATTAAAAGTTCTTCTTCAAAAAATTTATTCTCATATTTTAACATATCCACTTCAATTTCCGTTTTATTTAACTTTCCAATTGTATCTTTATAGTTTCTTTTGATATTCCTTAGTGTATGTAGTAGTTCTAAGTTTATATATACTAATTCATCAAAAGAAAGATCACTTACATCGTCATTTGTAGCCATACAGTATACATTGGATTGTTTTGTGTCACTGTCACTATCACTGTTTGATAAGGAAGATGATTTTGGAACATCCCATGTAACAGAAAATGCTTTCTTCTTCTTATGTTTGTCATTTTGTTCTTGTACCTATCTTTCTTACGATCAAGACCGTTCTTCTTTATGTGACCCTTTTTGTGACATTCATAGCATTCGAGATTTGAAGCTGATGTTTGTTGGCGTTCTTGTTATTTCAAAATTTATTGCTCTTTCTAAATTTCAAAAACTTTTTGAAAGTTTTAGCTATAAATGTCATATCGTCTTCATCCGAATCTGATTCTTTCTTTTCGGCTTGTAATGCTATACTTCCTTTTTGTCTTGTGCCTGAGCTCCTTTTGTCCTGTAAATTTACTTCATATCGCATTAAATTTCCTATCAACTCTTCGGACTTCATGGTTGAATTGTCATTAACTTCTTCAATTGCTAAGACTTTTCATTCCTATTCATCCATAAAAGAGTTGAGGATTTTTGAAATGATATCAAAATCTGCGTATTTTTCTCCTAATGCCAAAAGTGAATGATATATATTTGAAATCTAGAATACATTTAATTTATAGTATCATATTGCTTCATGCTAAAAATTTTGGAACTAGTTCTTAAGCGTAGAAATCTTGCTTTGTTTAACTTTGCTAGTACATTCATGTGTAACTTTAAGTATACATCAAATTTCATACGCTGAATTACACATACTAACTTTGTTAAAACCATTTTTGTCCAATGAACAAAATAATATATTCATGTCTTTAGCATTAGCACCGGCGTCTAATTTTTGTATGTTAGACCATTGTGCATATAATGTAGTAGGTACAATATATTCATTCTAAGTGGTATTCCAAGTATCATATCCATTTGCTTTTATATAAAGTCCCATTCCGGTTGGCCAATAATTATAGTTTAATCCATTAAACAGTGGTGGTAATGCAGTGGATTGACCTTCAATAAAACTTGTGCTAGCTTTATTTTCCATATTATTTGAATATCAAATAACTATGTTATGGTTATATGATGACCTTGCTCTGATACCAAAAAAAAATTACCATGGATCATATAGTATGGAATATTAAATAATCAATCTACTTGTGTAGAATGTAAATAAAAATTAAAGTAAACGACATTAGGAATTTTTATACTAGTTTGAACTTTTTGTTCTATGTCCAGTCCTAGACTCCTTCTGGAATTCAACTATCAACCCTCTTTTAACCCGAAGGAATAGGTATTACACCGTCTGAGCAACCGAACAGGACTTCAACTGCTTAAGCAATAGAGTAGGACTTTTAACCGCCTGAGCGACCGAACATGACTTCAATAATAAAGAAATATCCGACTGATTGTGATCTTTGAATAGCATGGATAAGTCTTTAGAGTACACCCTTTCTATAATATTCTCTTTTGTGGTATATCGTGTATTTCATGAAAAAGAATTTAATTTGATTAGACAAGAATAAACTTGAATATATAAGCGATAAATAGAGTTATTGTGCATAGAAATCCTTTGAGGGTAAATAGCAAGAATGGATAGAATTAAGAAAATAGAAAATTGATTTTATAGACGTTGGATTTCCTTTCTATTTATAGAAATTAAAAGGTTGTATACGTTCGTGAAGAGCAACCATGAAGAGATATATAAGTAATCTTCTGAATCAGGAGTTATTACTGTTCATTAAAGAGAAGCACCTTTTCAAAAACTAGCCTTATGAAGCTTCAGTCATTTGAACTAAATATTCCAGCCAGCTGAATCGAGTGAAATTAAAAAAAAAGCAAAAAATTAGTGCAAAATAGATACAGTTCAGCCTTCTATGTCAGTCAGCTGAATGTTCTTATTTTTTTGGTGCATAGCATTCAGTCGGCCGAGTGGGATAATTCATCTGGCTGAATACAATGTTTGATAGAGTTAGGCATATGCCCTCGGGGCAATTATGTAATTTGTTACATATATCTAACTCGTTGACCAATCTTGTTCGAAATAAAATGTATTTTCTTCCTATTATATACTTGATATAATGTGATTATATTAATTAATTAACTTAATTAAAAGTATATTTAATAGAAAAATCTATAAACGGTATATTTTGTGATAGTAGTTACAAAGTGTTCTAACCATGAGTAATTTATCATAATGAAACAAATATACCATTTTAATTGTTCCTCGTCAAGATGCATCGAGATTAAATATTGATGTATCCGTTGAGACTGGAGTATGTAATGCTCTCTAAATGTTGGGCAGCGTATTACACATGACTGCTGGGGGGACCTAGGATTACGTTCTAATAGTTATTGGATAAAAATGGAACGACTCACTTGATAGTTTTCCATTGGTTAATGTAACTAAGGTCAAACAGAAAAAATTGATGTGACTGATTAACACAGTTCTCTCGACTTGAAAATATTATGGATCTTCAATATGAAAGCCCCACTTTGATTAGAGCCAAATCATGGCATAGCATCCATCGAGTGACTATAGTTGGGTCGAGTGGAAGTATTGGAAGTGAAGCACTATTCAAGAGAGAATTCATCTCCTCAGTTAATGCGATAAGTATCACAGTCAACTCAAGTCAACTTAAAGTCAAAGTCTCTAGCTAGAGCATTTCAGTTAATAATAGTTATTATTATTGAACCAAAAACTTTGTATCTACACTATAAAATTGAATGTTGATGAGGTTGGAATTTTGACCATTACCAAATTCCATAAGTCTAAAGTGATATAGATCTGATAAGAGAATTGGTGTAAACAAATTTCACAACCTGGTAACGCTTATTAAATTAAAATTGGATTTTACCGAAAATGAGTAAGCGATAAATTTGGCCATAATGCCATACCACATACTAAGTGATATGTGAACGTTAATATTAGAATAGTTTGATGTTAACCGCTGACCAAATTTACAGCCAAGAGTTTTATTTTTTAAGGAGAACGGATGTGTAGCATGAAACTACACAGCGGATTAATAATATATATATAGAATTGCTTAGGTCGATCAATAGGCCTGATCGACGGCAAAACAAAAGCAGCATAATCAGTGTTTAAGATACAAAACAGCCTGCCAGCATGAAATTACAGACCAGTAGATTTCAAATATACATAATAAGACCTAGCTTAACCAGCGAAGAGAAGAAGTACTACTGTAGAGAGAGATCCTAAAAAGTCGGCGGCGAAAATAATCAAACCACTAGCTGCAGCCATGGTGATCAGTCGGCGCATCTGGCGTTGCACTGCCTACGGATTCGACCGATGGGGACCGAGCTGATGGAAGCCGAAGTCTGAATGGTGCCGAGAAGGAAGAGCCTGTCCAATACGCAAATATATTAGAAATTTTATTGCATATGTTAAAACACGAGTTGGTAGGTTTGTTGAAGACGAAGGCATTTCTCTCTTTCCAAATGACCCAGCTGAAGATGGCAGAAGGATGTCTAGCTGATGGCTCGTCGCACAGTATTGCCAATGATCAAAAAAGTCTGTGATTGTGTATATTTTCCCTAGGTTGTGTACGCAAACCGAAACCCATATATAGTAATATATATCGCATTCGAAGAAAAGATGGCGGATCGATTCAGCTTCAGTGTTACAGAAGACACAATTCTGGTCAGATGTGATGTTCAAGTGCAAGAGACGATCTTTGGTATTTATGCGTCCATGGATGAGACACCATTGAAAGAATTTGATACGGTGAGGGATGTGGCATTTCCAGACACGAGTGAAGGAAAACAGTCTACCAGGGTGGTTTAGGAAAGAGGAGAATTGGGATACAGAGAAGCCTCTTGAGGGAGATAGTGTCCATATGTGTCTGTCCACCGCTGAGGAGTCAAGGGTTATAGATTGTATTAGGCGGAGGGAGGAAAGGAGTTCCATGAAGGTGTCTTCGGCAAAAAGGGTTGGTGGACATAAACTTGGTAGGCCTAGGGTGATAGCATCCGCCACAGTCGGGAGGGATATGTTGGAGTAGGAAAAAAGGGATGGAAAGGAAAGGCTAAGGGGTGAGAGGCTGTGCCAGGTGTCAAACCAGAAAATACAATTGGAGCCATTGCCTATGTTCACCTGGATTAGGGGTTTGATACGGTCTATAGATGCTAGGATACCTGACCAAAATGGGGAGGGCATGAGACGTGGAGCGAAATGAAGAGCACGGAATGGGTCAGCATATATTCATATAATGGGTCAGCACGGAATGGGTCAGCGAAATGAAGAGCACGGAATGGGTCAGCAAGAGTTATATATAATATGAATTTACAAATTAGAAAATTAATTATCGTACATATATTCATATTTTTAAATTAATATTTATTGAAATTTTGAATTATTTATTATATATTTTATAATTATTACATTAAGAATTCATTTTTATATTTAAAAAATATATTATATTATTTCAGAAAGATTTATAAAAAAAATTAGGAATTTTTCGACAAAGTTTATTAATTTTAAAAATTAATATTATTTCAAAAAAACTGTTTATGATTAATTAAAAATAATAATTTAATTGAAAAATTCTTAAAAAAATTTAGTAACCTTTTATTCATGATCCTAGAATTTTTGAAAATTTAAAATTTGGATTTTTAAAAATATATTATTTTATATTATATAATTATTGACGAAATTAGTGTATTTATTTTTAAAAATAATATTTTGACTTTGAAAAATCCCTAAATTTTTTCTAAGCTCTATTTTATGATCCTAGATTTTTGAAAATTATAAAATTTGAATTTTCATTAACAGATTATTTTATGTAAATTATTTATTGTTGAAAACATTATTTTATTCATAATATATACAAATTAAAATACTAAAATTATTATGTTGGCAAAACTAAGTTTATTTTTAATTATAAATAATTTTCAATAATTGTTCTCTCCTTTTCTATATATATATATATATGTATATATATTTATCTATATATAAATGTCATATGTTCATATATATAATATATTTATACATACATGTGTGTATATGTGTTTTGTAACACATATACATGCACTTATTTGGACAAACATATGACATAGAAAATGTGCTGATATGTCTATTGTAATGTAAATCCCAACATCTACATATGAGCATATTATACCTTTCACAGATTATGATGTTACACACGCACTCACACATATACGTATATGATACATTTATGTATAAACTAAATCAAATAAAATTAATTTCATATCTTAATTTATTTGAATTTAAATAAAATAAATGATTTTTTTTAAATGAAATTTAGAAATGTTCAAATTCATTTGGACTTCATAGGCCCAATAAAAGATCCAATATGGTAAAAATTTTGAAATTCACCCATAACTTCCGCTGCGGGCTATTCCAGTTCCAACAATGGTATCGAAGCCCAATAGCCTATGGGTCTAGATTAGTTACATTTGGGCTAACTAATTAAGCTTGCCCACTTAGTACGGTGTCTAGAAATGTAATGTCTAACATTAGAATTGGGTAATCAAGTACCTTTTCTACTTGGTTACCGGCCTAGAACGAAAGGTGAAGTGAGCCAAAAGGTTGCTTCTAATAGAAAATGTCCAACTTAATTTGGGCATTGGGCTAATCTTCAAAATCATTGTGAAATTTAATGTTAAAAAGTTTAAATTTAATAGTTAAATTTAAAATAAAACATGTTTATTATAAAAATTATAATACTACATAAGTTTTTGAAATGTTTAAAAAGATAACGATATTTTCAAAATGTTTGAAAATATTTATATAATAATTTCAAATTTTAACTTTGTTAATAAGATTAATAAAATAAATTAATTAATTATATTAATTAATTAATGCATATATGCATGTATTACATATGTTGATATATGTTATGTTATTTCAAAATGTTTAAGATAACATAAGTATACATGTGTATATGCAAGATAAATTTTGAAATTAATATATTTTAATAAAAATTGTTTAATTGAATAATTAATTAAAGGTTAATTAATTAAATAAAATACACATATATATGATATTTGTGTATTACACTATAAAGGTCAACGTATACACTATAAATGTTATAGTAGATATGTCCAATATAAAAGTTATATCGGAATACTAGTTTAAAATTAATTGAAGAGTTGATTGATTAAAATTAATTAGATAAGAATTAGTTAATGATATATTATACGTAAGACTATCATATAAGTAATATGAAATATAAAAGTTATATAACAATAAAACTTATATGATATGTGTATAAACTTAATGTGGAACACTAAAGAAACCCAAATGGACTTGAGAAATAAATACATATGTAAATGTATATATACCATGATTTCTGATGTGTTTGACACTTGAACCACTGGGGTATTTCATAAGAAATATATTATTTTATAAGTCGATATAACTCAGTATATATATTGAAGATTGTGAATCTTCAATATAATATATCCTCTACCATTTATATATTGATAAATTACTTAAATACTCCTCAGTTGTTGAGAAAACTCAAACCAAGGATGTTAGGCGTAGTATTATTAATATATTAAACAGATGAGGTAAGATAACTATATGTATTTGTTGAGCAAACTCAATATACATATACTATGCTTAGGCCATCACGATATGGTAGGTATGAGTTAATATTCTCTTTTGATTTGTTGAGCAAACTCAAGGTCGAAATGAGATTAGAATAAGGAAAAATGGGTTAGGAGTTGTATGTGATACAACTAATAAGTAGTTACCCATCATTTGTGGGGCTATGATTTGTTGAGCAAATTCAAGGTCAGAATACCAAAATAAACGAATCCTAACACCCACTAGTGAAGTTCTAAGACTTCTATGTTTCATCTTAGGGTTTGGAGAAATATAAAAGACTAGTGGGAGCCTTATTAGAAAAATGAAATGGTAACATTTAACCTTTCTAATATTGTAAGAACATATGATATAAAATTTTATAATTATTTATAATGATAATTTTTTGCATTTAATATGATTGATAAAACGCTTGTTAATTAGCATATATAAACAAACTGAATTGAAAGTTGACAAATAGAATAGAATATATACTTACTAACAATTCTAATTGCATGTTATATAATGTTTCTATACCCATGCAAGTGCATAATTTCAACTACTTAATATATTTGTAGGTTGGTCACTTATATGTTTATTTGGTTTAGACCGTGTATTGTATTTTATGAGTTTTTGAACTCTAAATGCAATTCAAGACTATGTATATTTGATCCATGTACTTTCATATATAAATGTTATGTGGTGAACAGTCATAGTTTGTGGGGTACAATATTTCAATGAAGTTAGTACATTCGAAGTAAGCCAATATAAGTATTTTAAGATCATATATTCAACTTGAATGATTTCAAAAGGATCATATTGTGTTAGTGTAAACAAGACCATAAATATGAGATACATCTAAGAACTCGATCGTTGAAATGTCATCTTGTTCGTTTTACATAAAGTGCAATATATTTGATGTCCTAAATGTTAAGAATAATCGAATGCACTTTTGTAAAAGGTTTGTTATGATATTTTAGTAAGGTTTTCTATTGAATAGTTTAACCATTTGAAATAAAAATGAATGTATAAGAATCGATGTAATTTAAGGTAAAGTTGGAATGAAGAGAATGAATAGTCACTTCTGCTTCATAGAGGAACATTGGAAACAAGAATTGTAATAATAATTGATACTTAATATTGGAATATGAAACATGATTTTTATTCCAAAATGTATTTTCATATGGAAAATTGTTTTCTATAACATTTATTTCTTTTAATTCATGATATTTGATCAAAGAACTCTCCTTTATGAACTAGTTGTAGCATAAGAAATAAGTAAACAATATTAACAATAATAAGTGAATGGTCGACCTCTAAATTTAGTACGCTATTATAGTGGCGGTGGAAATAGTGGGAGCATGTCATGTAGCACCAAATGATTGCATCAATTTATGAAAATTGTTTTCGTAAAATGTACCGAACATTATTTGTGAAATAATGTTTATTTTTGTTATTGACGTAAAAATAGATATAAATATATTTCAATATGAGTATTATGAATATTCATTATGAAATAGAACTATATTATTGAATTTATTTTCATAGTAAAAGTGATGCAACAAAAATACATATGTACCTAATATTATTTACAGTTGTTTTGGAATTATAGACTAAGCCATAGTTTTGAAAAATAATTTTACTATATGATTATAAATCATATGATACAGGTTAATCATATCTCAAACACCTAGTGGCTATGCACCCATTCAGTGGGAGCATCATAAGAGTTGATGAACTCTTTGAATAAATACATATTGATGTATGCAATCACAAGTCTATTAATACTAAAAGGGTTTCACATACTTTGTTATATTCATCTATAATTTATTACCAATATGAACATGTGTATTAGATACACATGTAGTAAGTTTATGATAAAATCATAGAATATAAAAGAAATGTAAATAAAATAACATGCAATAGAATAAAATGATTTGATTTGGTAAAATAAGTGAGTGTATTGGAAAGAGTTCCAAATGTACCTAAAAATGAATATAGATTCAATCTCAAAATCACTCCTCCATGTGATACATAATGATACATCGATAAGGAGTAACCAGACATTGTTGGACAATTTACGATTAATTGTGAGTGAGGTTGAGTTAGTTTCTTTCAATAAGTTCATGTACTTAATATTAGCACACAAGGTTGATATCATTTCATCTAAACAAAAGTTATCAAAATCATACAAGATAATTGTTTGTAAGAAATACAACATATCCTAGGATAAGAAGTTGGTAGGTTGTGTGAGTCGAAAGATTACACGTAATAATTATTCATAAGGGATCTTGTATGAATATCCAAAAGTTTTTGGAAAGGTCTGCCATCAAATGACATATTTATGCTTTGAACATAATTTTTGTAAACTAAAACCAGTTTTATAAATAAAAAGGTTCATAAAGCATTTATGAATCCCCATTCTATTTGCATTAAGAAACAATTTTTGTTTCAAGATATATCAACTTCATTGTGAAGGAATTTCATTAAGAATTTTGGTAGTTAAATGGAATCAGATCCGATCCATAGATAGAACTGATTATATGAGATGAAATGAAATTAACTAACCTAAATGAACACATAGCATCAGAATGTTTAATAAGTATTCTCATATATCAAAGAGAAGCTATAAGTTTCTTATTAATGTCGAAAATATACATTACCCCCGATTGTTCAATTAAACCATTAAGATTGTTGACTCTATGTGGTATGATGTGCAGATCTAAAAGAATTCCAAGTACGCTATTAAAATATGATTGTGGTGGTCATAACCAAAGAGATGCGATCCATCGGCCGAGATTGTGTCTTTATTAGAAAGGCTAATGTGGTTGGAATTAAATGAGCAATGTCGATGAGAATAATATCTCAAATTTCAATTGTTGAAATTAGCATAACGGATTCGGTTTTCAACATGCTCAAGTTAATTTAGATTTACTCACGAAATTATCTCTCGATAAGACTTAATGTTTGGTACTTATGTATTAAAACAGAAAATTCTAAATAATGGTTTAGAGTAAGTCGTTTATACATATTAACTAAAAATGC
The DNA here is from genome assembly GCA_030765085.1 of Allium cepa. NCBI lineage: Eukaryota > Viridiplantae > Streptophyta > Magnoliopsida > Asparagales > Amaryllidaceae > Allium > Allium cepa. The sequence goes on along the minus strand of CM060940.1, from coordinate 144,787,929 downwards.
CTTAAAGTCAGTGGGAGCGATACTGGGTTTGTGAATCCTTGGGTTTGATCTAAGAAATGATACAAATGTATCATTTTAAGCATCAAGATTGAAGAAGTATCTTGATAGAAATATCAGATAGTTTGCTTTTCAATCAAAGTGCAGATGAAGCGTGTGTTCATAAGAAACAACTTTAAAAGGTACATTGATATTTTTAAACAATAAGTAAACAACACGTTGTTGATTTTAACAATATGCTTGTATTAAAATCAACTTTAGTGGTTTTAACACTCAATTTTGGATTGTAAATGATGTATTTTATGGTGAGTATAAAACATATAGGGATTGTCCAAAACAATATACAAGAGCACCCTATTAAAAAGAGAATATGTAGGTTGGATTCCTTATGCATTAACAATATGAATTATGATACAGGTTATGTTGTGTACGATATTGTGTTTTCTTTATGTATTTGATACATGGAGCAATTATAAAATCCAAATTGATATCACTAAATGGTTGTTTGAGGCATTCTCGTGTATTTATGAAATACTAGAGAATTGTTTATAGAAATAACGAACTCGTTATGATGGAATGTTTGGACACAAACTTTTATAAGTGATATTGAGTATAACATGTAAATAATAAAACTCAAGTTAAAATCTTAATTTTGAAAATGTTTCAAAATAAAAGTGATTGTGGTCGATTCAACGAAATGTTGAGAACATTGATTTGAATAGCGCTACAACAAACCAATGTATATAGATATAAATGCACAAACTTGTAATTGAGCCAAAGGTGATTCCAAAAGTTGAGAATCCCATAATATTGTTATATGATAAAAATGTCATGAAATTGGTCATGATAGAATTTAAAGCTCACTAGAATTCGAAAGACATACTTCGAATCGTTCCACATGATAAATGTCGTTTATCAGTGTTAGGGAGAGTTAATCGACAAAGCAGATAATTAAAACATAATAGTTTACTCATTCACTAAGTGACTGACCTAATTGGTTTTGAGAAAACTAACTGGAGATGTTGGAATTAGATTCCATAATTGACCCCAAGTATAAGTTGGAGATTGATAGAGTTAGGGCTATGCCTTAGGAGCAATTATGCAATTTGTTACATATATCTAACTCGTTGACCAATCTTATTTGAAATAAAAGGTATTTTCTTCATATTATATACTTGATATAATGGTATTATATTAATTAATTAACTTATTTAATAGTATATTTATTATAAAAATCTATAAATTGGTATATTTTGTGATAGTAGTTATAAAGTGTTGTAATCGTGAGTAATTTATCAAAATGAAACAAATATACCATTTTAAATGTTCTTAATCAAGATGCATTGAGACTGGATATCGATGTATCCGTTGAGACTGGAGTACGTAATGCTCTTCAAATGTTGGACAGTGTATTACTCATGACTACTTAGGGCACTTAGGGGTTACATACTTATAATGATTGGATAACTATAGAACGACTCACTCGATAGTTTTCTGTTGATTAATATGACTAAGGTCAAACAGAAAATATCGATGTGACTGATTTACACAGTTCTCTCAACTTGAGAATATTATGGATCTTCAATATGAAAGCTTTATTTTGATTATAGACAAATTGTGGCATGGCGTCTATCGAGTGATTATAGTTGGGTCGAGTGGAAGTATTGGAAGTGAAGCATTGTTCAAGGGAGGATTCGTCTCCTCAGTTATATGCGGTTAGTATCACAGTCAACTCAAGTCAACTCAAAGTTTATTGCCAGAGCATTTCGGTTAATAATAATTGTTATTGTTTAACCAAAGACTTTGTATTTATACTACAATGTTGAATGTGGAGGAGGTTGGAATTTTTACCATTACCAAATTATATAAGTCCAAAGTGATATAGGTTTGACGAAGAGAATTGGTGTAAACAAATGTCATAACCGAGTAACGCTTATTAAACTAAAATTGGATTTTACCAAAAATGAGTAAGCGATAAATTTGGCCATAATGTCACACCAACTGCTAAGTGACATGTGATCTTTAACATTAGAATATTTTGATGTTAACCGCTGGCCAAATTTTCACCCAAGAGTTACACAGCCAAAATGATGAATTCCCTTAAGACCGAATGATTTAATTAGTTTATAATTGTTATAAATTAATTAAATTAATTAATATTTATGAAATATTAATTATAAAATTTGAGTATGATTTGAGAAATAAATAATGTTATATATATTTATAACTGTTATAAATATACCGATTGATATACAACATCGACAAGCGATTAAACTAGATTTAACTGCATAGTATTTTGGCTTGGGATTAGATGGGCTTAAGGCCCATCATTAGGGCTGAAAAATTTCGGTTTTAGGAAGGTTTAGGAGTGGCTAAAACATACGGAGTTGGCTTGGAGATAATGGGTTGAGATAAAATGAGAATGGGTAAAATAGTTTTCCTCGTTTCTCTTTAATACAGCCCTACATATATGTATGGATGTATGTATGTATGTATGTATGAATGTATGTATGTATCTCTAAAAACAATCACTAGCGTTTTTGGCTGCGATTACCTTCTACATTGCTGGTTAAAATACAGCTCTCAATCTACTCCAAAATTCTCAAATATATTTGAAATTAAAATAATACTATTCGATAGTTAGAGGTTGGTGATTCCAGAATTGCAATCTGACGAATCAAGAACAGTAAAAGGAAGGGAAGTCATTGCTTCAACGTGGATTCAAAGGCATCATTAAATTGGTAATTTTAATTTGTATTATAGTAATTAAACTACATTCTATGATCCTATAATGAGCAATTTCATATTTATTTAAATGTGTTGCTACTATATGTTTAGTTAGATGAGATATTTGTAAGTAGATGTGGTTGTCACAAATCAGTTTGGTTATGTGCATAATTTGTTTATTATACTATTTGATATATGTATAGACAAATATTGTTTACTGTACAAAATCGATTTTTGTCATTAATAATTGTTTTATATATGCTTCTTAATAAATTCGTATATATATTAGTTTATATTTCTCTCTCATAATAGCATATATGCATATATAAGATATATATATATATATATATGATTTAAAAAAATTAGTACATTTATTTATATATAATATGAATTTACAAATTCGAAAGTTAATTATCATACATATATTCATATTTTTAAATTAATGTTTATTGAATTTTTGAATTGTTATTTTATATAAAATAATCATTACATCAAAAACTCAATTTTATATTTAAAAAAATATTATATCATTTCAGGAATATATTTAAAAAATTTAGGAATTTTTCAGTTAAGTTTATTAATTTTAATAATTAACATTATTTCAAAAAAAATTTACGACTTATTAAAAATAATAATTTAATCGAAAAATTCTTCAAAATTTTTCATAACCCTTCATTCGTGATCCTAGAATTTATGAAATTTTAAAATTTGAATTTTTAATAATATATTATTTTATATTAATTAATTATTTCCAAAATCAATGTATTTTAAAAAAAAAAATATTTCAACTTTGAAAAATCTTCAAATTTTTCCTAAGCTCTATTTTATGATCGTAGATTTTTGAAAATTGTAAAATTTTAATTTTCATCAATATATTGTATGTGTATGTGTGTATGTGTATTGTACCACATATACATGCACATATTTAGACAACGTACATGACATACAAAATAAGCATATGGGCATCCCAACTATTACATATGTGTGTATGTCTGTTGCGATGTAAATCCCAACTACTACATATGGGCATATTACACCTTTCATGGATTATTATGTTACACATGAACTCACACACACACACACAGATATATATATATATATATATATATATATATATATATGATACATTTATGTATAAACTAAATAAAATAAAATTAATTTCATATCTTAATATATTTGAATTTAAATAAAAGAAATGATTTTATTTAAATGAAATTTAGAAATGTTCTAATTCAGTTAGACTACATAGGCCTAATAAAAGATCCAATAGGGTAAATTTTTTGAAATTCACCCATAACTTCCACCGCGGGCTAGTCCAGTTCCAACAATATTTTTGTCCACTTTCTTTTATTTGCCAATTCTTTTGTTTTGTGTGTATGTGTATACCACTTCAAAGAGAATTTAGCATTTATCTACTTTTAGACTCAGACTCTATACATAAAAATACGTTGCAACAATAATCCGGAATCTGGTTTTCATATGTTTTGCTTATCTTCTCTTGCAAACTGGGTTAGTCCATATATATTTTTACTTATATAGTTGCCACAATCAAAACATCAAAACTCTAAGTTCTAACACTTTTATATTTTAAACTCAGCATTTAAATTTAAAATATCTTTTAAATTTTCAAACAGTTTTTGAAAATTATCCCAAGACCCATAATCAATTTGGACCTATATATTAGGGATACCCTTTCGGCTTATTTAAGGCTAATAGCCAGGTAGAGCAGAGTACTTGTTGTCCAAATTCAACATTCGAATTACTTTTCTAAGCACCCTGCCTAATAGGTATGCTTTAATCAGTTAGCCCAAACAATGCTAATTTTGACCGCATAAATCATTTAGTCTCTGGCTCCAATGAAGGAACCAGGCTAGTCAAAAGTACCTGAAATAGGCAAAAAAAATATTAAAAAAAAAATCATATTTTGAATCTATTTGGCTTATGAAGTCTAAAGGGTTATTAGATCCAATCTTAAATATTTCAAATAAAAATATTTATTTCTATTTAATTTGTTCTAATTTTTTTTTATAATTAAGTGTATCGAATACTTTTATACGTGTATAGTGCATGTGCTACAAATATGAAGTGTACATGGTTAATATAACTAGATGTAAATGTTGAGATTGATGTCACAACACACTCATTTGTACATTTACATATGTCTTTGTGTAACAACCCGCATATTTTACGATTGAATATCTAAATATTTTTGTTTAATATTTTATCGTTAGTCGGATTATAGTCCGAAAAGTTACTTTTTGCATACGGTCGAATTAGGACTCGGGACCACTTCCATTAAGTTCAAAACGCTGTTTACGATCTTTTTGAGTATAAACTTTGATATGTTTGGAGTTAGTGGAATTTGCCACTTTTTCACTTTGGGCTTTGGGTTTGGTTTAGCCCATTAGCCTAAACTATTAACTCTAGCTCAACCCCCTCTTCCCTTCGTTACTTCACTTTCATTTCCTAACACTCAAGCTTCATCAAAAATGGAGAGAGGAATGGAAAATTAAAACTCCAAGCCCTAGTTCATTTGAAAATCCAACATCTAACTCCAAATCCAAAGAGAAGCCATTGATTCAAGTTTCTTGTGTTGAGATTGAAGTGTGGTTGATTCTTCCTTTGCTTTTAAGCTTCTTCTTCATTGATTTTGTGAAAAGGTGAGATTTTTATCTTACATCTTTGTCTATAACTATCTTTGATTGTTGGGTATGAATTCCTAACACTTATTCATGTGTTGCTTTTGGTTTGGATTGAATTGGTGAAAATCCAAATTTTTAGTGTTTTGGGTTCATATCTTTAAAAATCCTAACTTTGACGTTTGAACACGTTTTTTATGCATCGAGGAGCCAATAGGACCGGGTAGCCGATAGGCGTAATCGCCTAGCGTCCGCGCTCGACCGGTTGCAAATTGAGAGAGTTTTTGCATTCCTGTTGCTTAGGTCGCTCGGCCTGTTAAGTCGCACCTGTTATGGGTCGCGCCATGCTTTAAGTCACACCTGCTATGAGTCGGCCATGTTTGATCGCTCGGCTTGCATCAACTTAGGTCGCTCGGCCTGCTCGCACCACTTAGGTCGCATCACTTAGGTCGCTCGGCCTGCTCGCACCATTAAGTCGCACCTGCTATAGGTCGCGCCATGTTAAGCCGCATCTCTTAGGTCATTGTCGCTCGGCCCGCTTGCACCACTTAGGTCGCTCGGCTTGCTCGCACCACTTAGGTCGCATCACTTAGGTCGCTCGGCCTGCTGCTATGGGTCGCGTCATGGTTTAAGTCGCAACCATTTAGGTCGCTCGGCATGCTGCTATATCTCGCACCAACTTAGGTCGCGCCATGCTATAGGTCGTGCCATGCTGTAGGTCACGCCATGTTAAGTTGCTCTGTTAGGCCGCATGCTATTTCTTAAGTCGCTGATCTCTTAGGTCGTATGCCGTGGAGTCGCATGTGTTGAGCCGCTGATTTCTTGTGTTGAATTATGTTAAGTCGTGAGTCGTGGTTGTTAAGTCGCAAGGGTATTTCCACTTTGATGGATTTGGAATCGAATTCTATGGATTTTATTCACGTCTTCGAATGTAAATTTTTATGACTTATTGTTTCTACAATCATTTTTGTGATTTGTCATTTTAAAAATATAAAGGTTTCAATACTAGTAGTAAATATCAAAACTCCTTCATCAAAACGATTTCAACCCTATTTTATTACAAAGCTTGTTTCTTAAACTGTTTTCCAATCTACTAGTATATATAAACCTTTACCTCACTCGTACGAGAAATCTAATTAAATGGCTTAGTAAAACAAGTGGTATGAAACGCTTGCGTTTACTTCGCCGGTTAATTCTTGGACTTGTTCGATTGAATCTCTTGTGACAATTATCGAGTGGAGATCTACAATTTGTTCGTAAATATTTAAGTTAAGCTAGTGGTTATAGGACATGAAGCTAAGCTTATATATTTACTAGCTTACTGTAATCGACACTTCTTGACGATCGTTAATGATCATTTTTGTGATTTTGACTAGCAAATGTGCGATGTCTCTTTGTCTGCGAGGGAGACTAAGCCCCGTTTCTGTGGAGCTTCGGCTCAATTTGGTGGGGTAGCGACCATGGTCTTCGGGCTGTTTTGTGGAGCTTCGGCTCAAAATTAATGGTTAGCAACCATGGAATAAATTTCCATTTTGTGATACACGTGTTGGTGAGTTTTCATGCTCCCGTTTTGTGATAGGCCTCCCCCTTTTTGTGATTTCTGGATTTCCATTGATGATTTCTAGAATTTGTGTTTCACCAATTTTCGTGATTTACATTGTTAAGTCTTATCAATATTTGTGCATTGGTGAATTTGTGTGTCATTAACTTTTGTGATTGGCATTGATATAATGATCAATACTTATGGTTTTAGTAAATAAAAATAAAGAGTATGACATTCTTTTTGACTTTGAGAAGATTCTTGTGATATTGATTAATCTCTTGTTGATTTTCAATTACATACTTATCACAATATGGTTTTATGGTTATCATACATTTTTGTCATATCTCTTATTCTATATCATTTCATCTGATATTTATAGTTAGATTGATCCGTTTATTATTTTCTTATTAAATAATACTCGGGTCAGACCGAGATGTTACAGGTGCTTCTGCTTGACTTCACATCTGGGATTATCACCCTGACTTTTGGCTAACTACTTAGATTAGTATTTTTGTTGTATACATTTGAGATATAGACTCATTGATGTATCCATATTCTTTTGAATAGCACTTGTAGCTATTCTTTTGTGATATTGTGGATCTTGTTTGACCACTACTCTGATACACACTTTTAAGGGTTATAATTCATATCTATTTCCGCCTTTGTGATATGGATGTCTGTGACTGAGTTGTGTTATGTTTAATTTTATATTTGTTTCCGAAGAATATATATAGCCACTGTGTAGTAGCTTTGAGTTGTATCGGTATGTCGGATTTCCTTCTGAAACCAAATGCATGTTGTACTATCTGACATATCGGTGCTCGCACAAAGCAATTACACGGATGGTCGCTCCTCAACAGCCCTATTCTCCGTGCTAGTTGACGGCATTACACCGTAGTGTCCTTGGCTAGAGTGGGTATAGAGGTGGGGCGTCACAACTTGGTATCAGAGCCAAACTTCGGAACAATGTAGAATAATCTAGCAAGGATCATCGTCCTAAGTCCATCTTAGGAGTCGTGCTTTAGGATTTAATTCGAGTCTTCATACCGGTTCATCCTATTTTCTTTATGATTCCTTGTTTATGTATCAAGATTGCTTGATATTCATTTGGTGAATAACCTTTTCCTTCTTCTTTCTTTCTTTCTTTCTAAAGGAAGAGAAATGGTTAGACCATGCCTCCCCAGCGCCGGTCAATCTAGTGCTACTCCCCAAGATGGAGTATTTATGTTTGCCCAGCAACTTCTTGACCTAGTAAAGAATGCTCAAGCAGCCGGATCTAATACGGAGTCTACTCACCCTAAGTCTGGATTTGCACACTTATGCAACGATTATACCAACTTGGGTGGGAAGCCATTTAAAGGTTCTGAAACCATTATTGAAGTCCAGGCTTGGTTAAGATTATGCGATCAAATCTTTTCTCGCATGAATCTTATTGATCTTCACCGTGTTCAGGTGGCCTCTAGTATGCTCCAAGAAAGAGCATTAGATTGCTATGAGCTTCTTATTTCTGAAATAGTTGAAGCGGATCTTACTTGGGAGAAATTCCGAGAACGCTTCGAATTAAAATTTGTGCCATAAGCTGAGAAGGTGACATTGGCTCGTCGTTTTATAGACCTTGTTCAAGGTAAATCCTCTGTGGTAGATTATGTCGCATTCTTCGAGTCACTTTCTAAATACGGGGTCGAATATATAAACACCCCATTGAAGAAGAACCAAAGATTTGTCTATGGCTTGAACAAAAATCTCAAGAAGCCATTACTTCTAAAGTTAGAAGTTTCTTTTGATCAACTCATTGATATCGCTCTTCGTCTTGAAGAGGCAGATAGGAAGAGTGATGTTGAAGTTATGGTTGCCAAACTAAACTTCAACAACAAGAAAAAGCCTAATAAGTTCAAAGGTCCTTATCCCAATAATAAGAAAGGGAAGCAAGCCTCTTCGGCAACTAAGACTTCTACCTCTAGTAGTGGTCAATGCTACAATTGTGGTTCTAAGGACCATTATGCGAATAAATGTTCAAAGCCCCGTGCTTGTCTATTGCAAAAGCCCGGATTATTATATATCTTCGTGTCCCAAACTTCAAAACAGGAAGGAGGGAAAGCTTAATGTGGTGCAAACTCCTAGTAACACTTCTCGTGGTCAAAGTATTTTTCATTCTATCCTTGATGGCATTATTTTATTTCATGATCATCCTATTTGAGTTCTTTTTGTTACGGGTGCGTCCCACTCTTTTATTTCAAAAGAACTTGTTGATACTTTTTCTTTAGATGTTTTGTGTTTAATGACTTCTTTGAGAATTGCGAATCCGGTTGGTGGATCCGCAACAATCAGTTTATTGTGTAAAGATGTCGAGATTATTTTGTGTGATTTTTCTTTCCGAGCCGATTTGCATGTTATGCGCTACTTAGGCTTTGGAATGATTTTGGGAATGGATTGGCTTAACCGCTATGAAGCTCAAATCCTTTGTCCTGAGCGGACATTCATCTTCGACATCCTCAGTCTGTTAACCAGATTACTATTGATCTTAAGGATTCGGATTCCAGCTTGGCAGCATCTTTATATTCTCCCTGAAGCTCAACCTATTACTCGTCCTCCTTATCGTATGTCCAATAAAGAAAATGAGGAGATGCGCAAACAATTATCTGAATTGGAGACGAAGCAATTTATTCGCTCTAGTTCCTCGCCTTGGGGAGCTTCGGCTATTTTTGTGAAGAAATCTGATGGTACACTTAGGCTTTGCGTTGACTACCGCAAGCTTAATGATCTTACTATCAAGAATAAATATCCTTTAGCTCGGATTGATGATCTATTCGATCAACTTAGTGGTGCAAGAGTCTTTTCACAATTAGACTTAGCTACCAGTTTTCATCAGCTTCGTATTGAAGAGGATAGCATTCCTTTGACATCATTCCGTACTCGTTATGGATCTTATGAATGACTTGTTATGCCATTTGGTTTAACGAATGCTCTGGCTTATTTCGTTGACCTTATGAATCGAGTTTTCAAAAATTTCCTCGATCGATTTGTTCTCATCTTCATTGATGATATTCTTGTTATTCAAAAACTGAGGAGGAGCATGAAAAGCATCTTTGAATTGTGTTGGAAACTCTTAGGAGTAATCAATTAAAAGCAAAATTTTCTAAGTGCCACTTTTGGCAATCTCGTGTGAAGTTTCTCGGTCGTATTATTTCCAAATTCGGAATTTCCGTGGATTCTTCAAAGATTGAAGTGATTCAAAATTGAAAGAGACCGGAGAGTGTGACGGAGATCCGTAGTTTTCTTGGATTGGCAGGTTATTACCGCCGTTTCATAAAGGACTTTTCCAAATTTTCCGTGCCTCTTACTAGTTTGATAAATAAGGGAGTTAAATACTTTTGGTCGGACAAATGTGAAGCTTCTTTCCAGAAATTAAAAGAACTCCTTTCCGATGCTCCTATTCTTGTTATTCCCGAGGGGAATCGAGATTTTATTGTTTATACCGATGCTAGTCACATTGGTTTGGGTGTCGTTCTTATGCAAAGAGAACGCGTTATTGCTTATGCTTCTAGGCAATTGAAGCCAGCCGAGACTAGATATGTCACTCATGATTTAGAGCTCGCGGCTATTGTTTTCGCCCTTCGTATTTGGCGTCATTACCTTTTGGGAGAAAAATTTATTCTTTACACCGATCATAAATCTTTGAAGTATCTATTTTCTCAAAAGGAACTTAATTTGCGTCAATAATGTTGGCTCGAATTTCTTGCAGCTTATGATCTTGATATTCTCTATACTCCCGGAAAGTGAAATTGTGTTGCGGACGCACTTAGTCGTAAGCAACAAGCGGTTGTTTCGATGATGATATCTGAATGGAGAGATCTCGGGGATTTATCCACTTGTGAGATTCGAGACCATGTTTTCGATTTATGTTCATCTCTTGCTTTATTTAGCCTTGAGGCTCATCCTTCTCTTATAGACCGCATTTTTGAAGCTCAAAAGCTAGATCCCGAATTGGCTCTTCTTGGCCAAAATTTTAGGGATAAAATGGATATTGAAGGTTTAAAAGACTTTGATATTGATTCTCGTGGCGGTATTTGAAAATTTGGTAGACTTATCGTACCAAATATTAGTGATCTTCGTAAAGACATTTTAGAAAATTCTCATCATTCTAAATTTACCATTCATCCCGGTAGTAGTAAAATGTACGCGGGTATGAAGCGACTTTATTATTGGAAGGGAATGAAATCTGATACTGCTAACTTTGTTAAGTGTTGCATGACTTGCCAACTCATTAAGGCCGAGCATCAAAGGCCCGGTGGGTTATTGCAACCTTTAGAAATTCCAATTTGGAAGTGGGACCAAATTTCCATGGATTTTATAGACGGCCTTCCCCGTTCTCATTCAGGCCATGAAAGCTTATGGGTGATAGTCGATAGACTTACTAAATCCGCCCATTTTATTCCCATTCGATCCAATCGAACCGTGCCTCTTTTGGCCAAACTCTTTATCAAAGAAATTGTTAAATTGCATGGAGTTCCTACTTCTATTGTTAGTGATCGTTATCCATTGTTTACTAGTGGATTTTGGAAGAGTCTTCAAAAAGCTTTGGGAACGAAACTTAATTTTAGCACCGCTTATCATCCCCAGTCCGATGGACAAACCGAGCATGTGAATCAAACTCTTGAAGATCTTCTTCATGCATGTGTTCTTGATTTTGGTGGAAGTTGGGAAGATCATATTTCTCTTGTTGAGTTTTCCTATAATAATAGCTTCCAATCTAGTATTGGTATGGCACCTTTCGAGGCACTCTATGGAAGACCATGCCGATCTCCTTCTTGTTGGCTTGAGGCCGCTGAAAAGCTGGTTTTAGGTCCAGATTTTATTCGTGATTCCACAGAGAAGATTGACCTTATTCGTCATAGGATGAAAGAAGCCCAGAGTAGACAAAAATGCAATGCCGATAACCGAAGAAGGAAATTAGAATTTTCTGTGGGAGATCTTGTGTTTATTCGTGTTTCACCTATGAAGGGTGTTGTACGTTTCAATCGATCAGGAAAGTTAGCGCCTCGATATATTGGGCCATTTCCTATCACCGAACGCATTGGTTCCGTGGCTTATCGCCTTTTATTACCGGCTCAGTTTTCTGCTATTCATGACGTGTTTCACGTTTCTCAATTACGGAAATGCGTTCGAGATTCCGATTCTATTCTTGAGCCCGGTGTTGTGGAAGAAATTGAAGTTTCGCCTAATTTAACTTATGAGCAACATCCTATTCGTATTATTGCTTCGGAGGTCAAACGCCTTCGAAGTAAAGATGTTCCGCTTGTTAAAGTTCGATGGTCCTCAAATCCTTAGGATTGCTCTTGGGAATCTAGAGAGTTCATCGAGCGAACACATCCGGACTTACTTTCCCGTGCTCTTTGAGGTGAATTTCTTATTTTAAATTTCTTCTGTGTTGATATGCTTTCATGGTTGTTACCTTATATTTTCTTCTTAAATATTGCGAGGATGAAATTTCTTTAAGGAGGGGAGTCTGTAACAACCCGCATATTTTACTATTGAATATCTAAATATTTTTGTTTAAATATTTTATCGTTAGTCGGATTATAGTCCGAAAAGTTACTTTTTGCATACGGTCGAATTAGGACTCGGGACCACTTCCATTGAGTTCATAACGTCGTTTGCGATTTTTTTGAGTATAAACTTTGATATGTTTGGAGTTAGTGGAATTTGCCACTTTTCACTTTGGGCTTTGGGTTTGGTTTAGCCCATTAGCCTAAACTATTAACTCTAGCTCAACCCCCTCTTCCCTTTATTACTTCACTCTCATTTCCTAACACTCAAGCTTCATCAAAAATGGAGAGAGGAATGAGAAATTAAAACTCCATGTCCTAGTTCATTTGCAAATCCAACATCTAACTCCAAATCCAAAGAGAAGCCATTGATTCAAGCTTCTTATGTTGAGATTGAAGTGTGGTTGATTCTTCCTTTACTTTTAAGCTTCTTCTTCATTGATTTTGTGAAAAGGTGAGATTTTTATCTCAATCTTTGTCTATAACATTCTTTGATTGTTGGGTATGAATTCCTAACACTTATTCATGTGCATTTGCTTTTGGTTTGGATTGAATTGGTGAAAATCCCAATTTTTAGTGTTTTGGGTTCAAATCTTTAAAAATCCTAACTTTGATGTTTGAACACGTATTTTTTTTGATGCATCGAGGAGCCAATAGGACCGGGTAGCCGATGGGCGTAATCCCCTAACGTCCGTGCTCGACCGGTTGCAAATTGAGAGAGTTTTTGCATTTCTATTGCTTAGGTCGCTCGGCTTGCCCCAGTACCTTAGGTCGCTCGGCCTGTTAAGTCGCACCTGTTATGGGTCGCGCCATGCTTTAAGTCACACCTGCTATGAGTCGGCCATGTTTGGTCGCTCGGCTTGCATCAACTTAGGTCGCTCGGCCTGCTTGCACCACTTAGGTCGCTCGGCTTGCTCGCACCACTTAGGTCGCATCACTTAGGTCGCTCGGCCTGCTCGCACCATTAAGTCTCACCTGCTATAGGTCGCGCCATGTTAAGCCGCATCTCTTAGGTCATTGTCGCTCGGCCCGCTTGCACCACTTAGGTCGCTCGGCTTGCTCGCACCTCTTAGGTCGCATCACTTAGGTCGCTCGGCCTGCTGTTATGGGTCACGTCATGGTTTAAGTCACAACCATTTTGGTCGCTCGGCCTGCTGCTATATCTCGCACCAACTTAGGTCGTGCCATGCTATAGGTCACGCCATGCTATAGGTCGCGCCATGCTATAGGTCGCGCCATGTTAAGTTGCTCTGTTAGGCCGCATGTTATTTCTTAAGTCGCTGATCTCTTTGGTCGTATGCCGTGGAGTCGCATGTGTTGAGCCGCTGATTTCTTGTGTTGAATTATGTTAAGCCGTAAGTCGTAGCTGTTAAGTCGCAAGGGTATTTCCACTTTGATGGATTTGGAATCGAATTATTTGGATTTTATTCACGTCTTCGAATGTGACTTTTTGTGACTTATTGTTTTCTACAATCATTTTTGTGATTTGTCATTTTAAAAATATAAAGGTTTCAATACTAGTAGTAAATATCAAAACTCCTTCATCAAAACGATTTCAACCCTATTTTATTACAAAGCTTGTTTCTTAAACCGTTTTCCAATCTACTAGTATATATAAACCTTTACCTCACTCGTACGAGAAATCTAATTAAACGGCTTAGTAAAACAAGTGGTATGAAACGCTTGCGTTTATTTCGCCGGTTAATTCTTGGACTTGTTCGATTGAATCTCTTGTGACAATTTTTGAGTGGAGATCTACAATTTGTTCGTAAATATTTAAGTTAAGATAGTGGTTATGGGACATGAAGCTAAGCTCACATATTTACTAGCTTAATGTAATTGACACTTCTTGATGATCGTTGATGATCATTTTTGTGATTTAGACTAGCAAATGTGCGATGTCTTTTTTCTACGAGGGAGACTAAACCCCGTTTATGTGGAGCTTCGGCTCAATTTGGTGGGGTAGCGACCCATGGTCTTCGGGCCGTTTTATGGAGCTTCGGCTCAAAGTTAATGGTTAGCAACCATGGAATAGCGTTCCAATTTGCGATACACGTGTTGGTGAGTTTTCATGCTCTCGTTTTGTGATAGGCCTCCCCCTTTTTGTGATTTCTGGATTTCCATTGATGATTTCTAGAATTTGTGTTTCACCAATTTTCGTGATTTACATTGATAAGTCTTATCATTATTTGTGCATTGGTGAATTTGTGTATCATTAACTTTTGTGATTGGCATTGATATAATGATCAATACTTATGGTTTTTGTGAATAAAAATAAAAGTATGGCATTCTTTTTGATCTTTGAGAAGATTCTTGTGATATTGATTAATCTCTTGTTGATTTTCAATTACATACTTATCACAGTATGGTTTTATGGTTATCATACGTTTTTGTCATATCTCTCATTCTATATCATTTCATCCGATATTTATAGTTAGACTGATCCGTTTATTATTTTCTTATTAAATAATACTCGGTCAGACCGAGATGTTACAGGTGCTTCTGCTTGACTTCGTATCTGGGATTATCACCCTGACTTTTGGCTAACTACTTAGATTAGTTGTTTTTGTTGTATACATTTGAGATATAGACTCATTGATATATCCATATTCTTTTGTCTAGCACTTGTAGCTATTATTTTGTGATATTGTGGATCTTGTTTGACCACTACTTTGATACACACTTTTAAGCGTTATATTCATATATATTTCCGCCTTTATGATATGGATGTCTGTGACTGATTTGTGTTATGTTTATTTCTATATTTGTTTTCGAAGAATATATATAGCCACTGTGTAGTATTTTTGAGTTTGTATCGGTATGTCGGATTTCCTCCTGAAACCAAATGCATGTTGTACTATCCGACATATTGGTGATCGCACAAAGCAATTATACGGATGGTCGCTCCTCACAACCTTATTCTCCGCGCTAGTTGACGGCATTACACCGTAGTGTCCTTGGCTAGAGTGGGTATAGAGGTGGGGCGTCACACTTTGTTTTCCAAATTTTTTATTATATATGCTATAAAAATGAAGGGTACATGGTTAATACGACCAGATGTAGATGTTGAGATTTACACCACAATGGACTATTTGTCCCTTTACATATGTCTTTTTTTCCAAAATTTTTACTATACATACATGCATACTTATATATATGTGTGTACGTGTGTGTGTGTGTCTATATACGCGTATGTATGTGTGTATGTGTACACACACACACATATATATGTATATGTGTGTGTGTGTGTGTGTGTGTATATCTGTGTGTCTGTGAGTATATGTGTGTGTGTATTTGTATGTGTGTGTGTGTTAATATTATGTTTGTCTATATTTTATATTTTAGAATCTAAAATTAACAAATATAAATTTAGTTTCAATTTGGGAAATGTTTGAAATTAAGTTTATAGTTTTACAAAATTTCATCTTATGAATTTAAGTTAAAATAATATACACATATATAGATCCATGTATATTAATGATTACAAATTATGTTTTAAATTTAAAACAATAATGTATGTAAAGTTTGAAATTTATTATATGTGTATGTGTTTTCAAATTTAAAGTTAACAAATTTATATCAAACATTTTATTTACAATAGGAAACAAATGATTTATATTTTACATAAAAGCTGAATTATGAAATGTTAATTGAAACAACCTTTACTTTTGTATAAACAATAACCAAAATAACTATATTCAATACGATAATTGCATACCTTAAGAAATAACTGTTAAGTCTAAATGATCAACATAAACAATTTAATTATGTTTACATATACAAACATTACAAAATTATATCACTTAATAAAATAGGTTTTCAATTTAAACTACTCTTTTAAACAGAAATTTCAAAAATAATAACAAAAAACCGGACAACTCAAGCACATGTAAATTCATTAAAAAAGTATTCAGATCTAAATTATACAAAGAATCTAAATATACAAATATATGAGATGTAGCGTGTAAAGAATCTAAATCATGTGAATAAGAGAAACATATAATTGAATCAAATCAGAATGGTACCTTAACTCATAGCCAAATGTTGCACTATGAATGATGAATGAAGTTCCTAGATTTGATTGAATCATCCTCTAGATTTCATAAGAATCAATAGAGATAACAACCACCTTTTATTTTGATTTAGTTTGATTTTATTTTGGGATATTTTTCTTTGTGGTGACATGGAATTTCATCCATGGAAGGGTGAAGAGAAGAGAGGGAAATAAAATGCTAATTGTAAGGAGGAATTCTGTAATGAATGAAGGATAATTCATTTTAAAGGAAATATTGAAACCTTTTATCCCCCCTTTAAATATTCCATATTTAATTTCTCATTAAATCTCATCAACTTCCCCCATTTTCATATTTTTAGCAATAAATAGTCTTAAGAGAAAAGTGCAAAAATCAATTCATAAATGTGTTTTAAGAAAGTCACAAAGAAGAGTAAAAGATGGTGATTTATTTCCTTCTTTTAATTGCTCCTTTGTATTTTCAAGTTACATTTGAAATCTCTTTCCCTTCATCGTGCATGGTCGACCATAAAAGTGGCATGTGGGCCTCAAAAATTTTCCAAAAACACTTAGCAATTAATCTATATAAATCTAGTTAAATATTCTATCACTATCGTATATCGATATGCGTATTTATAACTTTTATATACGCACTTTGTTAATGCTAATGGTATTGAAACATATCAAATAAAATTTGACAATAAATATTTCAGAAATATTAATTAGTTTACAATAATTATAAATTTGCTAAATTATGTAGTTTTTGAAGTATTCATCATTACAGTTGTATGACTCAATGGTTTAAATTCAATCTGGTATTAATATCCAAAATTTTGAATATTAACGTTCACACATCACATGAGTTAGTGTAGTGATATTTTGGTTAAATTTATTACGTAAACATCTTTTCAAAAAATCTTTACTTATTATTAGCAAACTTGGTAGTAACGATTATCTATACCAATTCTCTTCATTAAAACTATATCACACTAGGATTTATGTGATTTGATTTTGGTCCAAATTCCAACATCGTCCGTATTCAACTTGTTAAGTCTAGATACAAAATCCTTGGTTTAACAATAACGATTAGTATCAGCCATACTACTTTGGCCAAAGACTTTGACTTTGAGTTGACTATAACTGACCGTGATACTAATCTCGTATAAATGAGGAAATGAATTCTCCATTGAATAATATTTCCATCTAATGCTTCAACTTAGACCCAACTATAGTCATTCAATGGACGCTATGTCATGATTTAATCATAATCAAGGTGGAGTATCGACAATGAAGTTAAATAGTATTCCTAAATCAAGAGAACTATGTAATATCATCATTTCAAGATTCTTTATTTGATCTTAGTTATTATTAACCAACATCGAGCGAGTCATTTCATAGTTATTCAATAACTATCAATATGTAATCCTTAGTGTCCAAGCATTTATGAGTAATACACCGTCTAATATTTGGAGACCGTTATGCACTCTAGTCTTAAGGATGTATTTATATCTTATTTCAAAACATCTTGACTAGGAATATTTAAAATAATATATTATTTTTAATGTGATAAATATCTCAGGGTTACAACACATTGTAATTACTATCACATAACATACGCTCTAATGAATTTTTTGTTTGATATACTTTTAAATTAATTAATTGATCAATTATCATAATGGAACAAGTATATAATATAAAGAAAACCCCTTTTATTTTGAATAAGATTAATTATCAAGTTAGATATATGTAATAAAGTACTCAACTTTCGCTAAGAAAACCCCTAACTCTATCAAAAATTAACCTAGTAGTGAGAATTTGAAGTCATGAGTTACAGTTACAACCATATCCGTTACTCATAGTTCCTCCTTCCTTTCATAGTATTCATACCTTCTTTGCACTATTTCTTTAGTTATACAAAGAAGAAGTTAACACAACTAATTTTATGTTATTTTCATCAATTAACATATTGAGTAACAAGCAAAATAAATCAACCTCAACCAACATACAACTTTTTTTCTATTTACAACATAAATGGTGGTCCCATAACAAATATTCGTAATATTCTCACTAGAAACAAAATTGTAATGTATATTATTTTGTAAAAAAAAAGGTTTGTATGAAATATCAATTATTCAAATTAATGTGTTTATTATAATTCATTTTATGGTAGCCTGCTACTGCTCTAGCTTCCACAATAACATCATTTGTATTGTGAAGCTCCAATAAACTTCTTATTATAATTAGCTTTCTACTTCCAAGCTTCTACAAACAATTACAAATGGGAGTTTCCTATCCTGTATCAAAAATTAAAGATAATAATTTATAAACAATCTTTTATTCGAAAATAGATTTAGAAAAGGGACCTTATTCCTTCTTTTCAATTAGCATCTTCAAATAATCCGGACAATTCTATTTCTAGTATTCCTTATTCGACCAGTTATGAAATTGAGACGACCCGACTTCCTATCTCCAGGAAATCGCATCATCTTGAAGAAAGAAAGGGATAGAAGAAGAAAAGAAAGAGAAAGAAGAAATACAACAACATCAGAGAACTCACAGCGGAACAAATGAAATATAATATATCATATAAAATATTACATAGTATCATATTACATCAGAGTAGACAACTTATACAGCAGATATTAGACAGTTATAAACATCTGTCTAACTATACAACTCAAGTACACAAGAAACAGATACCAACAAACAGAACACAGCGGAACCATAAATATATCTACACGTAGAAGCCTCCTGCTCCATATCCTCTCCAGAATTCGTCAAGCAAACCTGAATCACTTGACTACTCGTACATAATATGAATACCCAAGAGTTTAATAAAACAGAAAATAAACACTCGGGTCAGACAGGGGTCTGGTGTGAGTAAACGGTTTAAAATTGCTTAACTTTAGGAAAAACCTTTGAAAGAAAAGGTATCACGTAAGACTTCCCACACATAAACATGGAAAAGTTTTTACCTTACGCTAACCAAAACATTTGATAGGAAATCCAGTGATATTATAATAGTGTCTAGGGTTTTCAAATAAATATGAAATAGCCGAAATTGTTACATTATTAAATTCCAGCTACTAGCCACAAAAGTGGGTAATACAAACAAAACCGTAGGGTCTCGTAGAAAGAATGGGTTTCCATCAATGACAGGGCTACTGGGGTACCGCCCGTCACAGTACGTGGCCTAGTTCAACGTACCGAGGAGCCACCCTAACTCCCCTGCAACACAAGGCCGGGACCATTTCTTACTGAACAGTCCCGAACAAGACAACCCCGGAAGTTGTCCGGATCAACCACCCCACACAGCCAAATAAAAAGGGCTTCTGGACAGGGGTAAATCTTGCTCTCCAGTGGGAGCTACCCACGAAGCCTTGCTGCACCTCCCCTGTTTTAGCCATTCCCGATTGATGAGGCTTGAGGCTGCGATTACATTTATAGAACACATCTATCTTAGAATGCTCATCGTCCACCTGACGATGTTCTGAAAGCATTCAATCCATACAAGTTCGTTCCGGGTTCGAACGAAACCGAAGGCACTATCTCGTTGCGCTCATTTTGGAATCACCCTCAGAGTCAACGACCATAGCCCTTGCACTCTAAATCACCATCTCGAACCTATAAGTACTATTCCGTCAAACTCATTATGGAATCACCCATAGAGTTGTACTGACGTATAGCCCTTACACCTCCAGTCTTCACAAAGCTCCACTTGGATTCACGACCTAACGTTTAATTGGAATCGATGTGGTTTTCGGATTCCAAATATGGAAACCCGATCCCGGTCTCACCGAAACCAAATGCCATTTTAATGTCCAAGTTGTACTTAAGGGTTTGAAACAATTAACTTATATTTAGGATGATATAACAGATAGATGAATAACATTATCATAACAGATAATTCATAACAAATTTTCATCTCACAAAGCATATCACATATCAGAGATATCCAAAACATCCAGTATCAACCAAACACCAAATATTAATCATCCAATATCAATTGATCATCCAATATCAATCACCAAATATCAATTAATCATCCAATAGTAGAATTGATTAACACCAAATCAATTGGATTAACCTTAAATCCTTCTTCATTTATTTATCCTAAATAAATAAATTAATCATTCTCAATGATCTTCCTTAATTAATCATCTTTTAGTTACATCCAAGCAATTATCCTTAACCGTAATCAGTAATTAACCTTTAATTACTATCATTAATTACAATAATTAATGATCCATCATTTGCTTCCATTAATTAATCAATTATAATTAATTACATTAAACTTTAATTAATTACAATTAATTAATCACACTTTAATTAATTACTTTTATTAATAAATCTTGATTAATATCATTAATTACATTAATTAATGATCCTTATTAATTAATGATTTCCATAATTAATTAAATAATTAACTTATAATTAATCATCTCATAAATCATAAACAGTAATTAACAATTTGTAATTACTTGTCTCAATTAATTATATAAACTTCTTAACTAATTATATTAACCCTTTGATTAATTAATCTAATTAACTAATCTTCAATTACTTCATTAAGTAATTATTAACCAATTTAAATTTATAAATAAATACATAATTAATTACTTATTAATTATTTACAGTATAATTAATTACACTTAGTAATTAATCTTAAATTAATCACATTCTTTAATTAATAAATCACATTAATTAATTAACTAAGTTAAATTAAGTAATTAACTCTTAATTACTTACATAAGTAATTATCTCTAATTACTTCCATAATAAATCTTGATTACTCTCTTAATTAATTACTTAACAAGTAATTAATTCCATCATTAACAATCCTTAATTCATTAATTAATTAATTACTCCATAATTAATTAACTATAAAACAATTATATTAATCAATTCCTTAATTGATAACAACATGTGATTAACCATTAATCATTTCCATTAATTACTCCTATGAGTAAATTCTACTAATTACTTCCACAAGTAATTATCATTCAATTAAATTCAATAATTCATCATTAATTACTTCATTAAGTAATTACAATTAATTAATCCATAATTAAGTGATTATTTAAAATTAAATAAACAATTTACTAATTATTTAAAATTAATTAAATAATCAATTAATTAACTCCTTATATTTTCAAAATTCTAAATAAATTAAGAAAACATTATTCTTAATCAACTCTTACTTATTAATGAATCATATTACTTAAGTATCCTTAAGTTCAAACAATTTAATCTTAATTATCATCACAATTTAATCATTTGTATTAACTAAATTTTAATAACTTTAAATACAAATTATTTTATTTGGTTTTCAAAATTATAATATTAACCTTTATTTGAAAATAAGGCATTTCGAAACAAATTTCAAAATTTAAAACACATTAATTATCTAAGTTAAACTTATTCATTCAAAATGAAATTTGAAACTTTAGTTTTAAAATCATTACTTAAAAATTTCTTTAAACTTTGATTTAATATTTGAATTCAAGATTTTCTTTAAATTGAACTTCAAAATCTAATTAGATAATTACTTATAAAGAAATCATCTTTAAACAATTAAATTTGAAATAAATTCAATTTATACTTTTAAAAGGTTTGATTAACATTTTTTTTCCAAGAACAAGTCTTTAACTTGTAAACAAATTTTCCTTTATAAAAACTTGAACTCGATTCTATTCATCAGCAGGTTTTAAGTTTGCACTCATTATTAAACAGCACAAAGCAAACGAGCAAACAACCCAACACTCGAGTAAAACATTTCAACAACTCGAATTTCCCCGAAGCAAAATCCTGACGCCACCACTTCGAGACGAACATGGGATGAACACGAGAGCCAACCCAAGCTTCCAACGAAACTTCACCTCACAGAAACGACGTGCACACGGTGCACTTGCACAATCGCCGCTGACCTTCGGCGAACGTCGCGACTACCAACGATAATCTCACAAACGCTCACGAGCACGAAACTAAACCCAGAATCAACCAAAAGAAATCGAATCGAAAATTCAACCTTCAGCTTGAAAATACTATAGAACCACTCGACCCAAATCCATTCACCGCCGATAAACTCGTCGCCGCTACACCTCGCCGTCTTCACTATAGAACCTCCACTACACGAGCTTCATTTTCCCCCATATGCGCCCGACTTCGGTCAATCACTCACGACGAAAATACCAAGACAGTCAAGCCGAAACCCATTACTAGTATAAACCCTAGTTCGATTGATTTCGATCAAATTACTCATTGGAAAATTTAAATTGCATTTTTCCCATAATCCCTGATTCATAAACAAACTTCAAACAAAATTTCAAATCAATTAATTGCGTGAATAATCGGCAATTCGCCATGAACCCAAAAACATTCAAACCCAAAATTCACGATAATTCCTCATCTAAAATTTACAATATGCATATCAAAATTCACGATTCCCCATCGTGATGACATGTATGCAGTCCAAGTTGGAAATTAAAATAGTTGATTTTTAACAAAAATTTAGTTTTCACTGTTATTTTAAAAAAATTCAACCTGAATATTTATTTTGAACACCTGAAAAGATTTAGTAATGAAGTTACATGATTTCAATCATTTCCTGTTTGCAAATTACAGATTAACAATGAATAAAAATGAGATATTGAATTTAAAGAGGGATAAGATCAAAATAACAGAACCTATATTTCAATGTACAGGCATTCAGAACAAACATACTTTCCTGTAAGCTAATATTCATAAATCAAGCCAAATTTTATTGCATGCATCAACAACTAACTACAGATTAATAAATCTGTATTTAAATTAATTTACTCACCTGATTATAAATAATATGTAGAGCATATTTAATTCATTTCCCAGGCTTGAACTATAATTCTGGAAAAAGCTTTGCTGAAGAAATTTAATGTCTTTGCATGCTTTACATTTTGATGAATCAAGGTTGAAATGAATCTTGAAAATCTCTTTAAATTGCAGGTTTTAAACTGATGTGAATCTTTATTTAAATTGCAGTTGAAGGTTGCAGCAGATTTCCAATTTGCAGATTGAAGATTAAAGTTGATTTGTATTTGCAGATTTTCAGGTTTTAATTTGCTTCAGATTTTGATCTGTTGAGAAGAACTTAAATTTTGCAGATTTTTTTTTAAAATTACCGGTTGCCATTGAATTGAATCAAGAAATGAAGACGAGGAAAATAAAAGTGTTTTGTGAAAACTAATTCTCTTCTTAAAACATTTATTAAAAATAAAAATAAAAATATATTGCCACATGGTTCCAAAACTTACATTTGTCAACTATATTGTTTAATAGCTTACAAGTTTTATCAAGAGTGTTAACATGTTTACACATGTTCTATTAGTATTTTAATAAATTTTTATTTAGTTTAAATGTAAATATAAACTTACATATAATTTACTAAATACATAAATACTTATGTATGCATTTTAAAAAAAATCTAAAACATTTATTTTTATACACTTACTTATTTAAATTACTTAGTTAATAAATATTAGTTCACCTTTAAAAGAAAATATGCTAAAACTAATTATAATGTAAACATATCCTTATACATGTATTTTATAAATCTAAAACCTTTATTTTTAGTGTTGAAGAAATAATTTTTAAGAGAAAATTTATTGATAACTTTATACATATATTTATAACCATTTCAAATTTTAAACATTTTAAAACAAAAAAAACTTTGTTTATATCTTTTTAAACGATCTTATTTAAAATAAATAACAATCTTATATTTTTTAAAAACAAACAATTATCTTATAATTGAAAACAATTTGATTAATCTAAATTAACTTTTTGAAAATATAAATTAAAACAAAGCTTTAAATCACAATTCATATATACATAAATTATCAATAGATTAAATTAAATTTCAAAACAACATCAAATTATAACATATACTTTCATATATATTACAATTTGAAGATTTATCTTTATTTAAACAAAAGATATTTCTATCCATAATATATATCAAGTATATATATATATTATAAATAGAATAAAATTTATTAGCCTTGACAAATATCAATATTGCCAGATTAAAATTTGTTAACTTTTAAAAGATTAAATTTACCAATTTAAACTAAAATTATAAAGAAAAATTTATCAAACCAATTTAATTACTATACAGATTATTAAATTGATATTGCTCAAAATTCCGGGTCGTTACAGAAACCTTATCTTTTTCCCTAACCATGTTGGTGTTACAAACAACTTTAAACGTTCACCTTTGTTTCCTAAGGTCTTACCGTCAGAAGAAGAGAAACCTTTTATTACAAACGCTAGACTGACCTCCTTTACAAAAACTCTGATCATCCTTAAAGACTTATAAGATTAATAGCATTGGACTAGTACAAATTCATATTATTGTTCTATAAGACTGAATCAAACTATGACACCAATGATACAGGAATAAGGTATACCTGTAGTTCTTAATTTATGCTCTTTTCCAACTCAACAAGTATCTCATTCTACCTAATCATATTGAGTGTCTTATCTTGAATTTTAGTTTCCCTATCCATTTAAAAGGAAACAATTTCTTCAAGACCTCGTAACTCATGGAGCACGTGTTCACAATACACCTTTTTTAGTTGACTGAATATGAAATGATCATCCATATTCTTGGCTCATCTAATAGACAACATAATATTGAGCAACTTTGTAGTTGAGTGAACAAGAAGGCGACCATATCATTCGGTTCTTTCATGGACTAAGAATATACAACACGCCAAAATATAAAATTTACAAATGAGCATGTATTTCACATTTTCGAGCGAATCTACATAGTTTACTTTGTTTAGTATGTTCTTTTCAAGTAACCATTTTTCCAGGATTCTATTTATGTAAATTAGAATATTATTATTTATGTTCACATATACTTATCAAATAAATTATTTACTCTCCAATGTGTTGGGATCCCTCCTTAGTTGGAGAGTTTCTAGAAAATTCTAGATCTTTCTAGAGAAGTATAGAATTTTCTAGAATATTATGGAGAACTCTCTAGAAGCTTATGGAAGAGTGTGGAACCCTATGGAATATTCTGAAGATGTGTGGAACCTTTCGAAACCTTTCAGAACCTTACGGAAGAGTATGGAAGGATGTAGAAGGGAATGAAAGAGTGTAGAGATTCCTAGAGAGTGTGGAGCATTCTAGAGAATCAATCTCCACCCTTGGATACAAGTAATATCCACCACTCATTGTGGAGGTTGAGTAGTATAAATGGGGGTAGAATCCTTCATTCTTAATTATCCATCAATCAAACAAAAATATCCAAGAATTATAAAAGAGAGCCTCTTTGACAGAAAAAGAGAGATAGCTTGGGAAGTCTCTATCCTCAAGCTTGAGTGAGCCACCGAGTGTGAGTTGCTTTTGTAATCATATTCTTGTAATCCTACTATTCTTTGGTATAGTGGAAGAATCTCCATATTGGAGAATTATAAACTCTTATACTCCCATTACTACTTTCAATCTTAAAGTGCCTATATTAACTTCACGAAGCGGGAAAGCCCAAGATTTCCCAATAGTGATATCAGAGCTAGGTTCATCCATAGCCGTAATCAAGCTCATGTAAGTTCAAGATGGAGGATAATGTCGCTTATGATGGACACATGTTCAAGCTCACATCCAACAACTACTCCTATTGGAAGCCGATGATGGAGGACCACTTGTACTGCAAGGATTTGCCTGAGCCCATCATCTACAAAGACAAGGTAGAAGGAAAGAGTGATGCTTAGTGGGAACTATTGAATCGAAAGGCTTTTGCTATGATCCATAAGTACATTGACAAAACTCTCTTCGAGCATGTTTCTACTTATACAAATGCTTACGAAGTATGGGCAAAACTTGAGTCCATGATTTAGAAGAAAATGCCTCGTAACAACGCTAATTTAGTTCGACGGTTGGTGGGGTTGGAGCATAAGGATGGTCATAGTGTGATTGAGCACTTGAATAATTTGAAGGGGTTCGTAAATAAACTAACAAAATTTGATATGAAGATTGATGATCAGTTACAAGCCCATCTACTCCTTAGTTCCTTATCGGAAAGCTGGGACACACTCATAGTTACACTTAGTAACTCAGCTCCGAAAGGAAAGCTAACCATGGATACCGTCAATGACAGTCTTCTTAGTGAAGAAGCAAGGAGAATGGAATGAGATGAGTCTATCCATCCCGAAGCAAATGTTGTTGAGAATCAGGGTAGGAATGAAACTCGTGGACGTAGTAAGAACCGAGATCTGCATCAATCTTAAGGTAGATCCAAGTCACGCTCGAAGATTGCATGCTATTACTGTGGAAGGATGGGTCATAAGAAAATTGAATGTCAATCCTTCAAAGAAGGACCAAAAGTCCTGTAATGTTAAGCCAAACCAAATAAGCCCAACGAAGAAGCAAAAAGAGAAGAGTACTACTGCCATAGTATTAAAAGAAGATCTGCTATATCTCGTTCGTGAAGGTACGATTCTAAACATTACTTATGATGAGAGCTCTTGGATTGTTGATTCTAGTGCTTCCTTCCATGTTTCTTCACATAAAAGCTTCTTCTCATTCTACCAAAGCGGTGACTTTGGTATGGTGCAAATGGGAAATCAAGATAGGAGCAAGATCATTGGGATAGGAGACATCATTCTGACAACAAGCACTGGGTACAAGCGTGTTCTAAAAGATGTAAGGCATGTCCCGTCCATGTGCCTCAATCTTATCTCCGTTGGAAATCTAGATGAAGATGATATGATAAATTACTTTGGTGAAGGAAAATGGAAGCTCATCAAAGGAAGTTTAATAATGGCTCGAGGAAAGAAGGTAGGATCATTGAACATAATGCAAGCTAAGCTATGCAAAAGAGAGGTAAACATCACCACTGATGAATGGACACATGGCATAAACGACTTGGGCACATCAGTGAGAAGGGTCTTCATATGCTCGCTCGGAAACAACTCCTCCCTTACGTGAAAGGTAAACCACTCGATCCTTGTGCTCATTGTTTAGCTGGAAAACAACACAGAGTTGCTTTCCAAAGATCTTCTCGGTCCACAAGGAGAAAGAACATTCTAGACCTCGTGCACACTGACGTGTGTTCGATGTCTGAGAGATCCATTGGTGGTGCTTTACATATTTTCACCTTCAATGATGACCATTCAGAGAAAGTGTGGTTGTACTTGTTAAAATCAAAGGATCAAGTGCTTGATGCCTTCAAAGAATTTCACGCTTTAGTGGAGCGTGAGACTGGATGGAAGATCCAGTGTGTACGATCAGATAATGGAGGTGAATATAAAGATCCTTTTGAAGCCTATTGCAAGAAATATGGCATTAGGTTAGAGAAGACTCCACCCAAGACATCACAATTGAATGGGCTAGCTGAGAGAATGAACTGTACCATTGAAGAAAGAGTTTGTTGTGTGCTCTCTCATGCTAAGTTATCCAAATCATTCTGGGGAGAAGCTATAATGGCCATGGTTGACATTGTCAACCTCACACCATCAGTTCCTTTGGATGGGGCCATCCCAAAGAAAGTTTGGACGGGCAAGAGGGCTTCATACAATCATCTCAAGGTGTTCGGGTGCAGGGCATTTGTTCACATCCCCAAAGATAAGAGAGCTAAGCTTGAAGCAAAAACAAAGGAGTGTATCTACCTTCGTTCACCCAAGGATGTATTTGGGTACCGGCTCTAGGATCCAACTAACAAGAAGATTGTTCACAGTAAAGACGTTGTATTCTTCGAAGATCAAACAGTTGAAGATATCAAGAATTTAAAGAGGCCAAAATTGAGAAGTAGTAAGAACAACGAATATACTCTAGTTCGACATGAAGATAATAACACACAAGAAAGTAGTGATGCCGAATATCATGAAATTCATTATGAACAAACTCAGGAAGAACCTCAATCTAGCACTCCAACTGCACCAGAGCCGAGACGATCATCGAGGGACAGAAGACTATCCACCCGATACAACACAGAGGAGTACATTATGCTCACTGATGAGGGGGAGCCTCAAATCTATAAAGAAGCAATGAGTGATTGTCATAAAGAAGAGTGGAAAATAGCCATGGAAGAAGAAATGCAATCCTTGCATGAGAATAACACATATGAACCAGTGGAGCTTCCAAAAAGGAGAAGATCTTTGAAGAATAAGTGGGTGTATAGAATCAAGACCGAAGAGAACTGTTCAAAGACTTGCTACAAAGCTCGGCTAGTCGTCAAAGAATTATGACAAGAAAAAGGTATCGACTTTGAAGAGATATTCTCTTCCATGGTAAAGATGTCATCTACACGAGTTGTCCTTGGCCTAGCAACCGTGCAGGATTTATAGATTGAATAGCTCGATGTCAAGACGACATTTCTTCATGGTGACCTAGAGGAAGAGATCTACATGGAGCAGCCTGAGGGATTCAAAGTTCCAGGCAAAGAAAATTTAGTGTGCCGCCTCACGAAGGTCTATACGGGCTTAAGCAAGCACCAAGGCAATGGTACAAGAAGTTTGATTCGCTTATAAAAGAACATGTTTCAAAAAGATGGAAAGCGATCATTGTGTCTTCACAAAGAGGTATGTAAGTGGCGACTTTCTCATATTTCTGCTCTATGTTGATGATATGTTATTTATTGGTCAAGATCGTATAAAGATAGCTGCTTTAAAGAAAGACCTAAGGAAGAGCTTCGCCATAAAAGATTTGAGACCGGCTAAACAAATCCTTGGGATGAGAATAACTCATGACAGATCAAAATGACTATTATGGCTATCCCAAGAAAGGTACATTGAGAAAGTGTTGGAAAGGTTCAACATGCACAAATCAAAGCTGGTTAACACTCCACTTGTCGGACACTTCAAGCTAAGTTCGAAGCAGAGTCCGACAAGTGAAAAAGACATGGAGGAAATGAAGAAGATACCTTACTCATCTGTAGTAGGCAGTCTCATGTATGGAATGATATGCACAAGACCGGATATCGCCTATGTAGTTGGTGTTGTCAGTCGCTTCTTGGCTAACCCATGGAATGAACATTGGGTTGCAGTCAAATTGATCCTCTGATATCTACGTGGAACTACCAAAAGATGTTTATGCTTTGAAAAAGGAAAACCTGTATTAGAAGGATACACAGATGCTGACTTGGCCGGTGACATTGATTCAAGGAAATCAACATCAGGATGCTTAACTACCTTTGTAGGGGGGGAGCTATTTCATGGTAATAAAACTGCAAAACTGTGTTGCATTATCCACTACAGAGGCAGTGTATATCGCAGCTACCAAAGCTTGCAAGGAGATGTTGTGGATAAAGAACTTATTGCATGAGTTTTGAGTAGATCAAGAAAAGTATGTCTTGAAGTGTGACAATCAAAGTGCAATTCATTTGGCAAAGAATTCAACATTTCATTCCCGCACAAAGCACATTGATATAAGATATCACTGAATCCGAGAAGTCCCCGAGGAAAAGCAAAAACATCTTGACAAGGTTCACACTGATGAGAACTGGTCTGACGTGATGACCAAGGTAATACTAAAAAAGAAGTTTGAAGATTGCTGTTAAGGTGTCGGTTTGCTACTACCCCCCAATTAAGTCGGGATGGTGAGAATTGTTGGGATCCCTCCTTAATTGGTGAGTTTCTAGAAAATTCTAGATCTTTCTAGAGAAGTATATAATTTTCTAGAACATTCCGGAGAACTCTCTAGAAGCTTGTGGAAGAGTGTGGAACCCTCTGGAATATTCTGAAGATGTATGGAACCTTCCGGATACTTACAGAAGAGTATGGAAGGATGTAGAAGGGAATGAAAGATTGTAGAGATTCCTAGAGAGTGTGGAGCATTCTAGAGAATCAATCTCCACCCTTGGATACAAGTAATCTCCATCATTCATTGTGAAGGTTGAGTAGTATAAATAGGAGTAGCAGCCTTCATTCTTAATTATTCATCAATCAATCAAAAATATCCAAGAATTATAAAAGAGAGCCTTTTTGAGAGAAAAAGAGAGATAGTGGGAAGTCTCTATCCTCAAGCTTGAGTGAGTCACCGAGTGTGAGTTGCTTTTGTAATCATATTCATGTAATCCAACTATTCTTTGGTATAGTGGAAGAATCTCCATATTGGAGAATTATAAACTCATGTGCTCCCATTACTACTTTCGAACTTAAAGTGCCTATCTTAACTTCACGAAGCGGGAAAGCCCGGGATTTCCCAACACAATGAAGCTCCCATTAAATTTTACATATCTCAAAAATCCATAAGATAGATGTAAATCAAAAATCTCCTTGGGTACGTGCATGGTCGAATTATCATGTTCATACTAGAATACTTTAAAATGAGGGCGGAGCCTGGAGTCGGTCGGAATTGGCTCCCTCTCCACTATGGAGTCGGCTGGGGACGGCCTGCAACGGCCCGAGTCGGCTAGCGTCGACAATTTAATTATTTTCCCAATCTAATTCTTATATACACCTATTTTGTTTGAAAAAATAAAAAACACTACTAAAATGGCCGAAAAAAATAAATTGGCATATATGATTATTAATATTCCCCCAATGATGGGTTGTGATAGGTTAAATGGTATTTGCGATGATATATGTTCGTGTAATTCGAAAAGTTATCATTGTTGAAAATCTAACTCGCACGACCAATCGATGCAACTTTTAGTCGATTCGTTATACAAATTCGATAAAGGTGGTTATATGTAACAGTTTAAAGAATTAAAATAATTATTTAAACCGTTGGGTAATCAATTATGAATTTTTAAATATATTTGGTATAATAAAATTATATAAAATAAAATAAGCGGCGTAAAAATAAATTCTTTGGATCTTATGTCGATCTAAGGTATTTTGGACATGTTTCCATAATATGGTTTAAAAATACATGAATCTGGGGTGTCGATCTTGAATTTCAAATTTATGGCTGTTCCTGGACTTTTGGGCAAAAAACACTTCGTTCGAAGGCCGAACGACCTTTCAATGAGACCAAATTTGAACTAGTGATATTTCGTAGTGTTTTAATTGAATCCGTACGGTTGGATTCGCAAAAACATCATCGCTTACAAAATTATCCAAGAAATATGTCATTTTGTAGGCAATAGTTATCCAAAAAATCATCGCCTACAAACTCCTACAAAATGACATATTTCTTGGATAATTTTATAGGTGATGATTTTTTTACGAATCCAACCATACGGATTCGATTAAAACACAACGAAGCATCACTGGTTCAAATTTGGTCTCGTTGGAAGGTCATTCGGGCTTCGAACGAAGTGTTTTTTGCCCGGAAGTCCATGGACAACCATAAATTTAAAATTCAAGAACAACATCCCAGATTCGTGTATTTTTAAACATTTTCTGGAAACATGTCCAAAATATCTTAGAACAACATAAGATCCAAAGAACTTTTTTTTTACGCCGCTTATTTTATTTTATAAAATTTTATTATGCCAAATACATTTAAAAATTCATAACTAATTACTCAACGGTTTAAAAAATTATTTTAATTCTTTAAAATGTTACATATAACCATCTTTATCAAATTTGTATAACGGATCGACTAAAAGTTGCATCGATTGATCGTGCGAGTTAGATTTTCAATAACGAAAATTTTCGAATTAGACGAACATATATCATCGAAAATACCAATTTAATCTATCATGACCCGTCATTGGATCAATAATAATAATAATAAATGTCAGTTTTTATATTATAGTAGTTTTTTTTGTTTTTTTAAGCGAAATAGGTGTAAAAAAAGAATTAAAAAAAATAAAATATACGGGCCGACCCTAACCGACTGATGCCGTCACTAATCGGGAAGATGCTAGCCGACGCCAACGGACTCCATATCGAGTATACAAGTTTCAACTGAGACCTTCTTCTTCACTTTCTTTGCTTAATAAAAAAATGATTTTTTTTCTTCCTCATCACCGATTCCGACCCTCTCCATCCGTCACCCTCCGTCGTCGTCGTCGTAGAAACCTAGAACTCGTCGGAACTCGCCGGAATCTTCTCTTCTTCTTGAGTTTGATAATTTTATAAACCCTAATTTCAAATTAAATTGTTTAATTAAGTTTTAATTTACATTATTGTGATGATAGTTGGGTGTAGGTATTGCTAATTTAGTGTATTACGTTATTTTAGTATAAATCGTTGAATTTGAAAGTGTGAATTAGGAATAATTGGGTGTAGGTATTTAGAATTGAAAGTGTGAAAGTGTGAATTAGGAATTTGAAAGTGTGAAAGTGTGAATTAGGAATTTGAAAGTGTGAAAGTGTGAATTTTAATTTTATTCTCGATAGATGCCTTATATTTTATATATGGATTGAGTGAGGACGACTTGGTCGTCGAGTGTTGTTTAACTGGCATGTGCGCCTTGTATTTGGAATGAGTGAGGACGACTTTGTAGTTGAGTATTGTTTGACTGGCCTGTGCGCCGTGTGTTTGGGTATTTATACCTAGAAAGTCTCAATAGCCAGTCCATTCGGGCTGTGCCGATATTATACGAAGGGCGTATCGCCTCGATACGCTACCGTTTATTTCTGGCGCCTAGGTAAAGCGACTATTTGGATGTTTATTGTTTTGTATGCAGTAGACATCTTAATATAAATGATTTAAAGGAAATAATTTGTAAATAAACGTCTTAATTATTTTATTCCATCTCTAATTAATATAAATAATTTAAACGAAAATAAGACAGCAACAAAGCCTTTAGTCCCAAAAGGCTTTGGTAGATTTGAAAATATGATTATAATCACATAAAACTTCAGATGCAACTATATGCATATAGGAATAGAAAAGAAATGCGCTCGAAATTTCTAATATATATATTTAAATTATAAAAAATGTTCAACTATCTTCTCGGCCGTACCTGGATGTATGAAAGTCGAACAGGAATGAAAGGTTCAATGAAAAAACATTTTAAGGATGGTGTACATGAATTTGTTAAATTCGCTAAAGCTAATAATGAAGAAGGCGGCACACAAATTCGTTATCTGTATCGTAAATGTCAACATTTGCATTATTGGAAACCGGATTTAGTTATTGTACATTTGTGTAAATCCGGTTTTGTGCCAAACTATAATTTTCTGGGATCGTCATGGAGAAAAAATTAGTGCATCTAATTCTATAGTGCCTGAGGCTGAGGTGAATAACAATAACGTTACGACAAATCCAATAGTAGATATGGTGGAAAATGCAGCACGGTCAATGTTCCCTACTGTTTAAGTTAATGATGTAAATGTCGAAGAAGAACCGACCAATGGGGTGAAAAGAATTTTTGATTTACTGGATTCTACGAAAAGACCGCTGTGGGAAGGTTGTAGTAGCGGAACAGAATTGTCAATTACTGCCGAATACATTATATGAAATCAAAATTCAATTTTACAAAAGCTGAATTTACAGCAGTTGTACAAGCTGCAAAACAACATATGTCACCCAATAATCTGATGTGCGATAGTCATTATATAGTGAAAAAACTAATGTCTGCTTTCGGTTTGCCCTACCAGAAGATAGATACATGTATAAAAGGCTATATGTTGTATTGGAAAGATGACATTAATCTTAAGAAATGCAGAATATGTAATGAGGAAAGATACAAACCAAGAAAAAAAAGGAAAGAAAGTTCCATACAAGAGAATGCATTATTTATCCATCGCTCCCAGACTTCAAAGGTTATATGCATTGTCTGCGACAGCATCACATATGAGATGGCATCGTGTGAGAACGCAGGAAGATAGGACTTTGATATATCCATCGGACGGAGAAGCATGCAAAAATTTCGATAAGACTTATCTTGCGTTTACCGTAGAGAGTCGTAATGTGAGACTTGGTTTATGTGCAGAAGGATTTTCACCATTCTTTCAATTTGGTAGTAAATATTCGTCTTGGCCTATTATCGTTACACCTTATAATTTACCTCCATAGATGTGTATGAAAACTTCATATATGTTTCTTATGATTGTCGTCCCTGGTCCTGATGATCCGACACAAGGAATCAATGTTTATCTACATCCATTGATCAAAGAGTTGAAAACATTATGGTATGAAGGGGTAGATACATACGATGTGTCGGAAAAAAAGAATTTACATATGTTTGCATCTTTGTTATGGATATTGGTGATTTTTCAATGCTTTCAGGCTGGAGTACGGCCGGTCATCTGGCTTGTCCTTACTGCATGGAAGATACACCGGCATTTTCATTATTGCATAGAAGGAAACGTGCATGGTTTGATTATCATCGATATTTTCTCCATGTTAATCATACATTTAGAAGAAATAAGAAATTTTTTGTAGTAAATAGAGCAGAGACGAAAGTATATTTTGGGAGTAAATTCGACAGGTAAATTGAACTGGCATAATTGGTGCAAACAAAAGTATATTTTGGGAGTTACCTTATTGGAAGCATCTCTTACTGCGACATAATATTGATGTAATGCGCAACAAAAAAACATGTTTGATAATGTGTTTAATACAGTTTTTAATGTCAAGGGTAATACTAAGGACAATCTCAATTCAAAAGGTGATATAGAACAATATTGTAAACGTCCCGAACTTCATATATACCCTAATGACTGTAAAAAAACCCAAAGCATTCTATGAGATAAACAACAATCAAGTAAAACTTGTGTTGAAGTGGATTGAAGTCTGAGATGTCCTGATGGGATTTCTTCAAATCTCCTTAGATGTGTTGACTTAAAAAACAATAAATTGAATGGGATGAAAAGTCACGATTGCCATGTCATGATGGAAAATTTCTTACCTGTCGTTATCAAAGAACCATTGCCCGTAAAAGTGTGGAGTGCTATAGCAGAATTAAGTCTATTTTATAAAGAGTTTTGTTCGACCACATTAAAAGTTGAGCATATTCGTAAACTTGAAAATGACATCCCTATACTGCTTTACAAACTTGAGAAAATATTTCCTCTAGAATTATTTAATGTAATGGAGCATTTACCTGTTCATCTTCTATATGAAACACTTCTTCGAGGTCCTGTGCAATATGGATGAATGTATCCATTTGAGAGGTAATTTTGAATATTTGAAATAATAATTAAATTTGAATTTGATGTAAGTAAATTTTAATCGAATAAATTTTGTAATAGGTACTTAAATCATCTCAAGAAATAATTTAGACAAAAAATACGAGTTGAAGGTTCGATTTGCAAATCATATATTGAAGAAGAAGCTTCATTCTTTTTCTCTCACTATTTCGGTGACCATGTGAACTTATCGTTTGCAAGTGTTTCGCGTAATGATGAAGCCATTGAACAAGATTGTTCTGATTTATGTTTTCTATTTTCAGATAGAATGGCCGAGCTGCTGGAAAATGTGTGGAAATATGGATAGATGATAGAGATTACCATATAGCACACACATACGTTCTTCTTAATTATGCTAAATTTTCACCATTTATTAGGTAAATATTGAATGATAATTCTCGATAATAGTACATATTTGCATTATTTACGAGTTACCCAATTTAAATTGATTTTGCATTTAATATATGTATACATATATTTGCAGTATTTACGAATCAGA
Source organism: Allium cepa (assembly GCA_030765085.1). Classification (NCBI taxonomy): domain Eukaryota; kingdom Viridiplantae; phylum Streptophyta; class Magnoliopsida; order Asparagales; family Amaryllidaceae; genus Allium; species Allium cepa. Next base: position 144,751,954 of record CM060940.1, on the reverse strand, counting down.
ACATCCACTTGGCGATCTCAGCAAAGAATTTGCTAACTGGTTTACGAAATACGTTATGATCAAAGAAATTGTGTCGGTGATGAAACATTGAAACGTCTTGCGATAGGACCAAAAAGAAATGTCAATACTTATCTAATATTCTTCGTGAATGGATTTAAATTCAACACCAAGGAATACGGTGCTGAAAAAATGACTTATAACAGTGGTGTATTTGTCAAAGGGACTGATGATCCAAATGAACATATAAAAGATTTTTACGGCATCTTAACACAGATTTTGGAATTGACATATTCTTTCCAATCTGCAGAAAAAGTACTTTTATTCAGATGCAGTTGGTTTAGCAACGTTCCGGGCTCTAGTATCAACGTGCACAAAGACTATAAATTTATTGAAATAAACCATGAATCACGTTACTCAAAGTATGAACCTTTCGTGTTAGCCAAACAAGAATTACAGGTTTATTTTGCTCCGTATCCATCACTAAAACGAGATAAAGCAGACTGGTTGGTTGTTTTTAAAACAAAGGCAAGATTTACACTTGACGGAAATAATATTCCGGACGAAGCAGCTTATCAAGCAGATCTTGATCCAAATAATGAATTAATAATAACTGATGATCATGCTGATATAGGGACTTGGAACGATGATCAAATATTCTAATAGAAGCATTTGAGACTTTAGAGGGAAATGACGATATAGAGTGCGAGACCGAGTCAGAATCAAAAAACGACGAAGATTGATTATTAATTAGTGATGATGTAATGTATATAAGATGAAAATTTGTATTGTTTGTTGTATAACGTCAATTCTAAAACCTATGTTAATGTAATGGAAATTAGTATCGTTTGTTGTATTATTCTTTTATTATTCTGCTGTGAGCTATATGTATGTGATTACTAATTAGGCATGTTTTCTAATTATAAAATGATAAATGTTTTTTTCATTATATGAAATGATATATATATATATATATATATATATATGCATGTTTCTAGCAGATATTATGTCATACAACAGGCAGTCCCAAGGTTCACGATGCCCTGCTCTTGGCGAGGGTAGTAGTGGTACGGCCGATAATTGCCAAAGAGCATACTTAGTGTCGAAGACCGATGAATGGTAAGTATTTAATTTACAGCAACTTCATTATATTATTTAGTTCATGCTACTAGTATATTTATGATTTATTAACTGACAATATCAAAATGTATTCATGGGTTTCGATTTACAGCCGTCCGAGCCCATTCTAGCTGTGTCTCGCAACAGCTACCGTGGTAGGATTACGGACTTATGGGAGCATTGATCCGAACCGCAGGAGATAGTTGCCCATCATACGACTCACCAACTTCACTTGCCTCTAAGGGCTCCGGGCAGGTTCGGATCACTTACAATCCACGGCTCTGGGGTGAGGAGCGTTTTCAAGATGATTCTTTGTCGAGACCTTCGGTCTATCGCTTTTGTTTTGTGGAACCTTTGAATATGGATATCAATTACTAACTCTTCCCACGGGGCTAGGCTAAGCCCGAAAGAAAAAGAAAGAGAGTTAGATCCGAGAGTGAATTAGAGACATTCTCTCACAGATGAAAGAAAAGAGGTCACTTGTTTAAGTCAAGCAGTAGATTAATAGGGAGACCCGTAGGATCCCACTTGTGGAAATTAGCCACAAGGGCCTCTTTAGCAAGTGGAATTAGTTTCTAGGACACACAACTGAAATAATTACTTTCAAGGACAAAACACAAATTAATTAGTTTGTAGGGCCTAAAAACCTATGAAATTATGTCCTTGAAAGTAATTGGACTGCTAACTTTGTCCTTGAAAGTAATTATTCTGCTGACTTTGGCCTTGAAAGTAATTTATTTGAATGTGTGTCCTAGAAACTAATTGGACTGCAAAGTTTGTCCTTCTGGTGAAATGCCCCATCCCACTTTATATCAGAGATGCCATATAGGCTGACATCCAGGTAAGTATAAAATTCTAATTAATTTGAGATTGGCATATTTGATCTTTGAAAGTTTATATACAAATTATATAATTCATTTAAATTTCAACGTGCTGGCGTCCTTTACTGTGGATCCCGAAGATCTCGGAACATTCAGGACGTACTGGGATAGGAAGATGAGAAAAAACTATAGAGGTACACTCTCCAAGATGAATGAGGCCGGTAAAAAGCCAAACTGGATGAGTGAAAATTTGTATGCGCGGTTTGTGCAATATTGGAAATGCGAAGACGCGAAGGTAAATTTTCTACTTTCATATGTCTGTAATTGTAATTCGTTTAAATGTTTATATAATAGTTAAATTATACAGGCGGTAGCATCGAGGAACTCCGCAAACATGCTTAGGAATCATACAACATACCGCGGTGGATCCAAGTCTTTTCAGCAATATAGAGAAGAAATGGTAAACATAAAAATTGTTGTTTGCAATTTACTTATAACATTGTTTAGTTATATATATGTATATATGTTTATATATATACATTCTTTAATCATATCTAATTTCAGACGTGGGAGAGAGGTGGTGTTGCACCATCTCATTTGGACGTCTTCGCCCGAACACACACCGTCGAGCATACAGATGAAGATGGCAGGTAACATATGAATGGTTAGACGCCAAATCAACGAATATCCGGGTATAAAGACTATAAATTTTTTCTCTTATTTAACAATGCATTAAATTGAATATTCATCTTCTCAAAATTATATTTCTAAACACAAGAGAGATGCGATCAGGAGATTGCTCGCGTGCTTGTAGAGTCTGGCAGGGAGCAGTTGACTATTGAGGAGACGGACATGATATTCGCTCGTATTACCGATCCGTTGACCAGAATTAGACAGTATGGATATGGCAATCAAGCGGTAATGTTTATTGAATTTGATTAATTCATTAACCAGTTTATAAATTTTATTATATATTACGTATAAAGTATAACTATGAATTTATTAATACACAGGCCGCGACGCAAGCCGCTTACAATAAACAACAGCTTGAAGAAACAATAGCTTCCCTGCAAGCACAAGTCGCTGAGTTGAACGGTTGAAGGAAGACTGGATTGAAGCAGCAACTAGACGAGGCGATTGCTGCTTACTTGGCAAAGCACGGGACAAATATGCCCCATCACAGGGATCTGGCGCTGCTGATGATTGTGGCAAGTGGTAATATGTTTTTATATATGTTTTCTGATGAACTTTGAATGTCTTTTATATTTGATGAACTTTTGGTTGAATTTTGTAAATATTATGAATATTTGTTATGATGGACGTTTGGAGATGTATATTGATGTTTTGTGGTTCTTAGTTGGGTATATATGTGATGTATATTGTTTTTTGGTGAAGTATATTTGAAGAATTTATATGATTGTGTGGATGGAAGATAGAAATGGCTGTTGGAAATGCGGAAAAATTTACTCAGATTAGCGTCGGCTGTAGTCGGCTCGGGTCGGCCTATGGATCATTTATTATTTTGCATGTGTACTACGTTAAGCGTCGGCCGGAGTCGGCTAGCCGATTCTAGTCGACGCTAAACTAGGGGACGTACCCGTCCCCATTACCGTCACCATTTCACTTGACGACGAGCTATTTAGCATCGACATATAGCATCGTCTTGAATCGGTCGAAGTTGGCTCGAGACGGCTATATGCCGATGCTAAAGAATCTTCTCCTTGTAGTCTTGAATGTGCTTAACAAAAATGGCTAATAACCATATTATTTGTTAGTGATTTTAAAAATTCTTAAAATGTCACAAAATATATTAAAATTAATGATATATTATTTTTGATTGCGTAAGCGAAATCTTATAACCTTCAATAAAGTTATTAAATATCTTTCCAACTTATAAGAATTCAGAGTATAAAATTATATTTTCTTACCAACGTATAAACAAAAATGTTGTTTTTTATTTCAGTAGCGAGACATTAAATTATTCTATATGCTAAGTATTCTTTCAAGGATCACCAAGATAATAACGTGAATAAGTTTCAAGATATCATAAAAAGGATAACTTAGAGAGAAATAATGGCTGCTATAAGAGATCATATCTCAGAGCGTCTTTCTACCACAACCGTCGGCTCTTTGCCAAATCACAACCCTACATTTACCAGTCACCACCTTTCTAAACGTGATGAAGAGGGATTTAGATGGTCGGAAACCACCGGAAGAACTATCGCTCTTTTCATATATTTGAATAAAACCTAATAACTTAGGCATTTCGCTGAAACTTCACAAAGACAATATAACAGCAAGATTTAAGAATCAAAACTGCCATTTCACAATAGCCTAGCTAGTTCTGCAAAACCTTCTTCTTGGGTGGATATGCTTAAAAATGGAGGGATTCGGTACAAATTTGATGCAAATTACATGGTTCCCACTCTCATTGACAACAAGAACATGGTAATAGTGAATAAAGAGGTCAGCCAGAGAATCGGCAACAAGTGGGGTAGTTCTATAGCTTCCTATATGCTAGACAACTACCCCTTCACTACAAGGAAAATGGGTATTTGCGTCGGCAGAAAACCGACGCCGACCGATTCTAGCCGACGCAAGCCGATTCTAAAAACCGGCGTAAAAATAGACATCACCACCAAACATTTGAGTCGGGTTTTGCGTCATCTTCGTCACTACTTTAGTGTCGGGAGGCGACGGCTAAATCCACGTGGCCATTTTTTTCAAAATTCTGTTGGCCGTAACTAGCCGATTCCAGCCGACGCAATCCTGTAACCAAACAGCTAATTCTAGCCGATTCTAGCCGACGCAATCCTGTAACCAAACGGCCGACGCAAGCTGATTCTAACCGACGCAAGCATGTGTTCTGCTGTTTGTAAACAGCTGCTGTTTGTAAACAGCTGCTGTTTGTAAACAGCTGCTGTTTGCGCCCTCAAACCACAATATAAACAATTTCCGTCGAACTATAATAACATTCAATCTTCCAACACAAGTATAACACCAACCTCTCATCAATCAAACATAACATTCACAATTTTCCATCAAACAACAACTATATATCCCAAAACTCATCAATCAAACACAACGTTCACTAATATATATCATACTCAATAATACATATAAGTACTATCAAACAAATCATACATCATTGTCCTACTCATCATCATACATCAAACAACAATAAGTTCAACACAAAACGATGAAAAAAATGTAACAAGCACAACCTTACCTACTCATCATCTCCAGACGCATCCTCTCCAGGCATTCTTCCATGCTCTGCCAGGTATGCCGCGATATGCGCATCGAGCTGCTGTGCAAAAGCATTGCTCTTCCGCCAGTCATTGATCTCCGCAACCTGCTGACGCAACAAAGCAATCTCCTCCTCTGTCTAGGATCTCCTGTAAGCCCTCTGGGACGATATCGCCTGTGAAATAGCTAATATCTAGTTATAATTTATGCTTCATATCATATTAAATGTATATATTAGTTAATGAAGCAGTTTATGTAACAACCCGAATTTTGGAGATTACCGTTAATATTAAATTATTAACCACAATTTTAAACAATCTGAGTCAATTAAAAATTATTTCTTAACTCAAATAAGTGTAAATTAGCAGTTTATTGGGAAACTAATATTTTTAAGTGTTAAAACATTTACAACACTATTTTTAATCATTAATACACTTCGAAAAATTCATTTTTTTCTCATTTGCCATTTTTATTCACTATAAAAGGCTATTATTGGAATAAAATCTCAATACTTCCCATTTTGACTCAATAAATAACTAACATCATTTATTTCTAACCCACTTTCACAAATAAAATATTCTATGCTTATTTTCACTCATTTGTATTTAATTCAACCATCAATATGTTGAAATAACATCTTATGAGATAAATTAACTCACATAAATTCAAAATCCAAGTTTTATTCATCAAAATATTGTTTATATAAAATAAACAATATTAACTCACATTTCATTCTTCTAATTCATTCATCTCGAGATGTATTTGATTTGAGATATTTTAAAAATCTCATAATCATTTATACCTCATCTCATCGGTATAATTATAAATACATCTCAAATCCACTATTAAAACTCCTTATAAAAGAATTTCCATAATTTATACCTCATCTCATTGATATAAATATAAAATGCCTCAAATCCATCTTAATAGAACCCGGAAAGAGTTCAAAACATCATATTCAAAAACACCATAAAACCATGTATATAATAAGCCCTTTTCTTACATAAGGCTATAATAAAGCATCATCATCAAAATAAGGAAAACGAAACATCTAAACTTCATGGAAAACAGCACGTGCATTTACATCTTGACTAGTACTACCATTATTTGGTACCATTCATCGTGATGACTTGGGGTCACATAACATCATAACATCGTGATCATCTTGATTGACTATAGTCGAAAACATCTTGATGACACCCAGTCACAAAAACTCGAGTAATAACATCGCGATGACTGGAGTCGAGTAATAACTTCATGAACATCGTGATGACTCCAATCGAGTACTCGGTTTGTAGCACTAGTAACATCGTGAATGTGTATCAACTTCTCGAGTAGGAACCCAGTAGGCGTCAACGTACGTCCCATACCATACGTTCGTACTAATTGGTTTACTAATCGTTAGTCGATGCCACATTAGAAAACCATCATAAAACATCATCAAATAAACACTGCCCCATCTCATCGGTGAGTGTAAGATACCTAAATAGTCTTATCTCTTACTTGGACGAGTTTTGAGTAACATCGAGACTTGTCTCATTTCATCGACAAGTAAAAATTCATCATAAATATCGAAATCATCATCAATCCATCATAACAACTTGCCTCATCTCCTAGGCAAGTAAAAGAATATCGTGATGGTTATTTCTAACCATAGTTGCAAATTAAAATTTAACATCAATATTGCCTCATTTCATCGGCCATCACAAAATGCATCTAGATTGGTTCGTCGTCGAATGTACTCAAAGAGTAATTCTCAAACCAATAATCTTCACCAAAATTTGGTAACTTCTAAATCAACTCAAAATAACACTTCAAATTGGTTTCGATGAAAACCGTGCTCGAAAACAATGAAAACTAATAGGGATATCTCAAAACCGATAACTTGAATTCAATACGAATTCAATTCAAATTTAACCCAAAATCAATTCAAATTCCATTTAAAATTTGAATTTCAAATTCTCCAAATATAGCTAGCCTACTGATAGGCATCATAGCTCTGAAAATTTCTCTAAAACATCAATAAAACCGGAGAGAATGAGAGCAAAATGAGCTAATACAATTCTAAGGTCAACGATTGTTGTTGCTGTCATTTTGCTATCAGGACAGCAGCATACAACCATAATTTCGACCAAACAACCTTCAAAATTTCAGAAATCACAATGAATGAAACTTGTAGCACATTACCTAAGCTTTCCGAAACATCCAAAATTATCAAAATTGGTTAAGAAACGAAGAAGTTATGGTCAAATTCGTTTCGGTTTCTAACACCGAGCAAATATTGATTTTGCTCTCGGGTTAGCAGTAGAAAAATTAGATTTTGACATAGCTAACCTATAAATTACAGAAAACTCAAATCATAAAAGTTGTAACACATGATTTATTATTTCTAGAAGATCTAAAATTATCAAAATCGGTTAAGAAACGAAAAAGTTATGGCCAATTTCGTTTCAGCTTCAAGGACAGAGCAAATATTGGTTTTGCTCTCGGGATATAGAATAAAAATTCGATTTTGACATAGCTAACCACAAAATCACAGAAAAATCAATGCATGAAAGTTGTAGCACATAATTTATGCTTTGATACCAAAATGTAACGGGCCGCGCCAGTGGGGTAACGCCCACCGTAGCATACATTGGTACCTGTGTTCTGCCTTTACGGCCAGCCTCTCGACTGCACCACCAACCCCTGCGGGGACGTGTTGGAGTAAGAGTCAACCGTTCGCTACCAAACCAGGAAGCGAGAACCCCCTACCATGCTGCACCCTCCAAGTGCAATGGCAGACACACATGTCGATATATGTTCGAATCACGCTACACAAGAAGGATATGAGTTTGACCAACAAAGTTTTAACAATAAGAATTCTTTTTTAGTTCTACTCTACATCTTACTTCAATTGAAGCAAACATGAAGGCAACAAATGGAACCCATCCAAACAACGCAAGTGATAACCGCACAAAATTCGGGTTGTTACAGTTTATCTCCATATTTCCGTAACTATATCGCCTATTTCGCGCAGGCGGATCTACAATGGCGTCCCAAATATGGTTTGACTCCTCAACGGTCAACTCCTCACGTCCGATGGTCTGCGCCACACATGTCCGCTCCGCCTCATATGACTCCTGCGATTATAAATAAAAGTTTGACATGAAAAAAATTTAATTTATGATTTTTTTAGCTGTGAAATAAAGTATTATCAAACACTGTCATTGCGGATAAGCATGTTTACCATTATAGATTGAGACTTGGCATCTATCCATCCATACGAAACATTTCCTTCCTCGTCTGTCTCCTCCACAACATGTGTTGCAGTAAACAACTTAGTCATCGTAGGCTCGTGATTGTACTTCTTAGACTAAAAATATACATATAAATAAACAATGTTACCAATATGATTAAATAATGTTACAGATATTTATAAACACAAATTATAAATTTACCAATTCGTTTTTATGTTGCTGAAAAGATTTCGAGCCACCACGATGTACAGCAGGATTCTTATTCCTGTTTTTGCGATTCCGCGCTGATATTTCCTATACATTTAAACACAATGTTAACTATATTAATGCAACGAAATCTTAAAAATTTTAAATTATAATTCGAAAGTGGATAGCTTACTTTGAATTCAGGAGTATCCCAGAGCCGAAGAAGCTCACTATATACATTAGCGCTCATCCAACTTGGCTTTTTTCCCGCACTCTTTGCTTTAGTTATCGTGTTTCTATAATTTTTTCTCGTTCTTTGATTCTAATGATTTCTAAACACATCCAAATCCTGGGGCTCAACACGTACGGCAGCCTGCATGTTGAAATTAACTTGAATTATAAACATTCTATTGACATTCAAATCAAATAAAAATTTATACTTAATTACCATCAAATCTGCCCATATTGCGTTCTTTACAGGCGCTGAGATGTCGTCCCACCGTGGCCAACTGCCGGACATCCTACTCATAAACGCCTGTCTCGACGTTTGTAAAATGAATCTGAAGGCTCCACCTCAAAGCCCCTGTATAAATTTTGATGTACATATTTAATATATTTTAAATAACATACTTGAAATATATTTGTTACTTACCCAGCCGTCTTCGGAACAAACTCAGCAACGAGGCGTAAATCCGACGCACTGCCACTGGCACCTGCGTCGGGAGAAGGAGAAGGCCCAGACCTACTGCCGTGTCTCTTGTAAGACATATGTGCAACAAACATATCATATCATATATCGTACATCATATATCACATCAGAACATACCATATCATATCAGAACATATCATATCAGAACATACCATATCATATCAGAACATATCATATCATATATTGTTTATCATATCAGAACATGTCATATCATATCAGAACATATCATATCATATCATCGCGTAAAACATTCCACTTAATTCAGACTTTAAATATTACATATGTCATAAAAATACATTATACAACATGCAATTAAAATATTTACATATGTCATATTCAGACTCTAAATATTACATATGTCATAAAAATACATTATACAATATGCAATTCAAATATTTAAAATTATCAGTCTTCGTCGTTCTTTGATTTAGACTCAGTCTCGTACTCTATATCGTTTTCTTCAACACTTTCAAATGCAGCTACCAAAATATTTGATTCATCATTCAACAACCCTACATCAATGTCATCGGTTATTATTACTTCAGTATTTGCTCAAGATCTGCTTGATATGTAGTTTCGTCTAGAATATTATTTCCGTCAAATGTAAATTTTGCCTTTGTTTTAAAAACAGCCGACCAATCCGCTTTATCTCTTTTCAAGGATGGATACGGAGCAAAATAAACCTGTAACGCTTGCTTGGCCAATACGAAAGGATCATACTTATAGTAATGTGAGGTATGTTTTATTTCGAGGTATGTTTTATTTCAATAAGTTTATAATCTTTATGCACGTTGATTCCAGTATCAGGAACATTGCTAAACCAGTTGCATTTGAATAAAAAACTTTTTCTGCATGTTATATGTGATATGTCAACTCTAAAACCCGTGTTAAGACGCCGTAAAAATCTTTTATATGCTCATCTGGATCGTCACTACCTTTGACAAATACACTGTTGTTATATGTCATTTCGGCAGCATAATCTTTGGTGCTGAATTTAAATCCATTGACAAAGAATATTAGATACGTCTTGACATTTCTTTTTGATCTAATCGCAAGATGTCGTAATCCTTCGTCAACGACACAGTTTATTGGATCGTAAACGTAATTTGAAAACCATTTAGCAAATTCTTTACTGAGATCGCCAGATGGATGCAGTGATTCGGATATACTGCAAATATGTAATATGTTTTAATATAATTAATATGTAAGTATAATTGAATTATATATGAATTTATTATTACCTGACAAATAGTGCAACTTCCGGACAATTTAGAAGAACATATGCGTGTGCTACATGGTGATCTCTATCGTCTAACCATATTTCCACACATTTTCCAGCATGTCAGCCATGTTGTCTAAAAATAGATAACATTGTTTGAGACGAATCATGTTCAACGACTTCTTCATTACGAGGAACACTTACAAACGATAAGTTCACATGATCACCAAAATAATGAGAGAAAAAGAATGAAGCTTCTTCTTCAAGATATGCTTTGCAAATCGAACCTTCAACTCGTGATTTTTTCCTAATTTTTGTCTTCGGACGATTCAAGTACCTATTACAAATTTAATTTAAATTTAGGTATATAAAACTGAATTTTAAACTAACATAAATATTGTCGATATTCAATATTACCTCTCAAATGGTTACGTCCAAGCATATTGAACAGGATCTCTAAGAAGTGCTTCGAATGGAAGATGAAAGGTAGATGCTCTATTACATTAAAGAAACCTGGCGGAAATATTTTTTCCAGCTGGCAGAGAAGTGTAGAAATTTCTACTTCAAGTCTACGTATATGGTTGACTTTTAACGTCGTTGAACAAAGTTTTTTATAAAACAAACTTAATTCTGTTATAACGCTTCATACTTTTACGGGAAACAGTTCTTTGAGAATCACAGGTAATAGATATTCCATCATGATATGGAAATCGTGACTTTTCATCCTACTCAATTTATTGTTTTTAAAGTCAACACATCTACGAAGATTAGAAGCAAACCCATCAGGACTTCTTAGTGCTTCCACCCTCGTTAGCATGAGTTTTACTAGCTTATTGTCTAGCTCATACCATGCTTTGGGTTTTTTTTTACGGTCACTGGGTTTCATATGAAGTTCGGGACGTTTACAAAAGTTTGCTACATCAAGTCTTGAATTCAAATCGTCCTTTGTTTTCCCCTTTACATTCATAACTGTATTAAACACATTATCAAACACGTTTTTTTCGTTGTGCATCACGTCAATATTATGTCAGAGTAGGAGATCTTTCCAGTAGGGTAACTCCCAAAATATACTTTGTATGCACCAATTATGAATGTCTGATTTACCTGGAATTTCAGTCTGCACTCCAGTTTCATGTATCTTCGGATACTCCTTTACAATTTCATATATTTCTTCGCGTGACCAAATCTTCGGTGGTTGCATACTCTCTTCTCTGTTAGCTATAAAGCTTTTTCTATCTCTTCTAAAAGTATGATTGAGATGGAGAAAACACCGATGACAATGAAACCAAGAAATTTTCTTTCCGTGCCGTAGCGAAAACGCCCGTGTTTCTTTCATACAATAAGGACAAGCTAGACGACCAGCCGTACTCCAACCTAAAAACATCTCGTATGCAGTAAAATCACTAATAGTCCACAATAAAGAAGCAAGCATACGAAAATTCTTTTTTCTCGAAATGTCATAAGTTTCAACTCTTTCATTCCATAGCGTTTTCAACTCTTCGATCAATGGTTGTAAATAAAAATCGATTCCTTGTGTTGGATCATCAGGCCTAGGGACGATAGTAGTGAGAAACATATATGGAGTTTTCATACACATCCATGGAGGTAAATTATAAGGAGTTACGATAATAGGCCATGATGAATATTTACTACCAAACTGAGAGAATGGTGCAAATCCATCCGTACATAAACCGAGTCTGACATTACGGCTTTCGGCAGCAAATACGGGATAAGTTCTATCAAATTTTTTCCATACTTTTCCATCAAATGGATGTATCAAAGTTCCTTCTTTCAGCGTTCTCACACTGTGCCATCGCATATGGCACACCGTAGCAGAAGATGCATATAACCTTTGAAGTCTGGAAGTGATGGGTAAATAATGCATCCTCTTGTATGGAATTTCTTTACCTTTTTTTCTTGGTTTGTATCTTTCTTTGTTACATATTCTGCATTTTCTAAGCTCAACATCATCTTTCCATTACAACATGCAACCTTTAACACATGTATCTATCTTCTGGTACGGCAGACCGAAAGCGGACATAAGTTTTTTCACTTTATAATGACTATCGCACATCAGATTATTGGGTGGCATGTGTCGTTTTGCTGCTTGTACAACTGCTGTAAATGCAACTTCTGTAAGGTTGAATTTTGATTTCATAGTAATGTATTCGGCAGTTACTAATAATTCGGTTCCACTTTTACAACCATCCCACAACGGCCTTTTAGCAGAGTCCAATAAATCGTATATTTTTTAAGCTCCCACAGTCGGTTCTTCTGCGACATTTACATCTTCATCGTCATCTTGATCAAACATTGGAAACATTGATCATGTTGCATCTACCACCATATTTTCTACTGGATTCGTCATAACATTATTGTCATCTAACACTACAGGATTAGGTGTGGGTGCAAGATGTTCTCCATGATGATCGCACAAGTAATAATTTGGCACAAAACCATTTTTATACAAATGTACTTCAACTATATCTATTTTCCAATGCTTCAAATGTTTGCACTTACTACACGGGCAACGAAGTTCTTCGTTAGTACGATTATTAGATTTAGCGAATCTAATAAATTCGTGTACATCGTTGCAGAAATATTTCTTTATTGAACCTTTCATACCAGTTCTGACTTCTTACATCCAACTACAGTCGAGAAAATAATCAAACATTTTTCCTGATTTGAAAATATATGTTAGAAACACAATAAAGTTTATCGTTTATTAATCCAAATAATCAATTCCATTTATTTTTTCTTTTTACTTTATTGTTTTAACTTTGATGGTCGACCATCCTACTTCCCATTACGAATACATAAAGTAATTACATTTCGTAAATCATATCATTTTAAACGGTTCACAAAATTTCGGCAGAACTTCTCCTTTGTTCCCTGTATCGTACACAAATACGTGTACACAGAGAACAAAATGGAAGTGCTATCAAAATTTTGTGAACCATTTAAAATGATATGATTTACAAAATGTAATTATACTTTATTGTATTCGTAACTTGTCCAATACAGGGACAAATCCGACAAATATTGTATCAGATGAATATAGATGTCCGTTCTGTGAAAAACCGAGCAGCTATATAACGATCATATACAACACTTGTCAGACGGGGCCAAAAATTCTCTAAGGGGTTTAAAAAATAAAAATTTATTAATTAACAATATTTATTCAACTATTTAAATATTTATTAACTAAATTTTAAATTTTACAACGTAATTTAACTTTTTAATTTGCCGATTATGTAAACTTAAATAAGTTGTTCACAAATATAATTAGTAAAAATAGATTTTTTTATACTAAATCAACTAATACCTTTTATCATCAACTAATGTACACCATTAACATCAACGCATACGCAATAATCAACAATTACAAATTAATAATCAACTCTTTTCCCTAATTTCCCTAATTTCAAGCTGACAATGTCAAAAATATATTTCCAAACAAATCTAAAATAGTAACATCATCGAATAATACCAACCAATCATCAATTTCTAATCTACCATCAACTAATTTCAAAATTTAGGGTTTAAATCATATCTCAAATAAACTAAAATCGGTGAGAAAGGAGATATCGGAGAGCGTCGGGGGCTAGATGTTGACTTGAAAAGGTGGTGACGGCAGGCGGCTGCGGCGGGTGACGAGGAGGAGGGTTTTGACGTGAAAATGGGAAGGAAAAAAAAGATGAGAATCTGCTCGTGGGTTTTTTCTTCTGTAATGCGATATTGCATCGGCTAGAATCGGCTGGAATCTGCTGCGTTTTTTGGCTGATTCTCGCTGACGCAAAGCCTGGACACTATACAGGCCGATTCTAGTAGTGCTTCTATCATCATTTCAGAGCATTCGTTATAAAAAATTGGAACCCAATAGATAATTTTGAAATATGCACAAGAAATAATGACTTCTTCGTTATAAGATTTACAAACATGACTAATTGCGAAAAGGCAATCAATAGAGGATTATACTTCATTAATGTAAAACTTGTTATCTTGAGAAAATGGAGCAATGAAATGATGCTTGACAAAGAATTGCTTACTACACTTTCGATATGGATTAGAATGTTGGAATTAAACCAGAAATTATGGGACAAAGAGGCATTCAGCGCTATTAGCAGTGTAGTAAGGATGCTGTTGAAGTTAGATAAATCAACAGCTAAAGAATCTCGACTCATCTATGCAAGAATTCTTCTTGAAATTATTGCAAATGTTGTTCTATTCGAAGAAGCCTTTATTTCTATGCATGATAATGAAATCTTAGTATAGAAAATATAGTATAAATGGATCAACCAAGATGTATGATATGTGCATGTTTTGTGCATTCTATAAAAAACTGTTTTGCAAATAAAGTATGGGTGGTGGAAGGTAAAACAATAGCTGAAGAGCCAAGCTCGAAAATTCTTTGTGAACATTTGGAAAATGGAAATGTTGTCACTGAAGCAACAATAGTTAAAGGAAGAATGTATTAATACTACAAAGATAATTTTAAAGTAGATGCATTTCTTGAAGATAATACAGTTTCTGATACAGTTTTTGAAAAGGAAGCTGCAGACAATAAAAGTAATATTGAAGCAATTGCACTTCTTAAAAAATGCAGTTTCTGAAACAGCTCTTGAGAAAAATAGATGCAACCAATGATAAAGCAAATACATATGATGCAATGCCAGATGCTAATTTTGGAAATCACTTGCAATTTCTGTAGAACTTTTAGAGACTGCTCAAAATCAAGAAATAGTAAATCAGAGTAGCATTCGACCTATTCAACACTCTGTTGGACAGAATGATGCATGTTTTTTCGAAAAATTCAATCTTCAAATACACAATAGAATAAAGGGGATTTTGGTCAACACGAAAATACAGGATTAGGCAATTCGGCAACACAAGAAACTACTGTAAGTAGTGCTAAGACATCAGCTCTCTTGGAATTACACGATTTAATGGAGAAGGCAAGTGCTGATGAATCAGCTCCCCATGATTTAATCTCTCCCACAAGCAAAAGCAAGAGGAAGAAAAGAAGATTAAAATAACTTAATGAATCATTTCTAGCAAAAGTGAACCAAAAGTCTTCAAAGAAAAAAATATCACAAAAATCCATAATGGGATGAGAAGCTAAAAATGCAAAAAAGAGGGCAGAAGGCAGCTGAGGATGTAGATGGCAGTTAAAGTAATACACTGTAACTATCAAATGTATCTTTTGGGTATCCTTTATAATTTTTTATTTTTTGACATACATCATTTCATATTAGGTGTTTAAATTTCCCTAAAAGAAAGTTAGATTTAATAAATCTATACAAGCTCATAGGCTTATTAGAAAACAAGATGGATAATAGCAAAATTAAGGAATTCTACATTAGATACCAAAGTCTTTGGAGCACTATTAACAACAACTCTATGGGGTAATGGTAGAATACTATTATTATGGGATCATAACATTTGGAAAATTAAACAATATTTTATAAACTTTCATATATACACTATAAGTGTGTAAATAAAGGAGGCCTCAAAATAGAAATCGCCTTTATGCTTTTAACAGTCAAAAAAAAGAACACTACTTTGGAGTCACTTGGAGCAAATAAATAAAAATATTTCAAACTTGGATAATTTGAGGTGATTGTTTGTAGATTGTTTATAGAATATGGAGATAAAGATAGCTCAGATTTCAGCTTAGTTAATAAAATTTTCCAATCTTAGAATAAGCTTATAAGTTCTCTTCATGTGCAAACAATGAACTAGAGGCAAAAAGCTAAAGTGGAATGACTAATTAATGGGGATGAAGCAAGCAATTTTTTTATGCTATAGTGTCCAATAGAAGATCTAAGAATAATATAGGAAAATTATACGACACAAATGGGAAAACTATATATGTGGCTTCTCAAATTGAACAAAAGGCCATCACTTATTTCAAATCTTTATATAATACTGATTTTTGTAAATAGCTACATACAAATATAATCACAAAATATTTACTAAATAACGATGGTCAAGAAATTTTACTTGCCTTCATTTATATGGAAGAAATTAGAAATACATTTAATGCAAATAACGATAAAAACCCCGGCCCTAATGGTTTTGGAGCTAAGTTTTATAAAACTCACCGGGATGATATTAAAATTAATATTTTGAAGCTATTAATGAATTTTTTATATCTAAATTTTTTTAAAAAGCATCAATCACACTTTTATTACTCTTGTCTCAAAAGTAAAGACTCCTAATGGGTTAGGGGACTATATGCCTATAGCTTGTTATAATTTTTGATAGAAATAGGGGTATGCCATAGGTGAAGTTATGTAATTTGTTACATATATCTAACTCGCTGACCAATCTTGTTTGAAATAAAGGTGTTTTCTTTCTATTATATACCTGATATAATGTGGTTATATTAATTAATCAATTTAATCAAAATTATATTTAATAGAAAATCCATGAATAGTTTGTTTTGTGATAGTGGTTACAAAGTGTTGTAACCGTGAGTAATTTATCACAATGAAACAAATATACCATTTTAAATGTTCCCAGTCAAGATACATCGAGACTGGATATCGATGTATCTGTTGAGACTAGAATACGTAATGCTTTCCAAATGAAGGACAGTGTATTACTCATGACTGCTGTGGGCACTTAGAGGTTACATACTGATAGTTATTAGATAACTATGGAACGACTCACTTGATAATTTTTTGTTGGTTAAAATAACTAAGGTTAAACATAAAATATCGATGTGACGGATTTACACAGTTCTCTCAACTTGAGAATAAAGCTCCGCTTTGATTTTGTCAAATCATGGCATGACGTTCCAACGAGTGACTATAGTCGGGTCGAGTGAAAGTATTAAAAGTGAAGCACTATTCATGAGAGGATTCGTCTCCTCGGTTATATGGGGTTAATATCATGGTCAACTCAAGTCAAGTCATAGTTAAAGTTTCTAGTCAGAGTATTTTGGTTAACAATAATTGTTATTATTGAGCTAAGGACTTTGTGTTTGGACTATAAATTTGAATGTAGACGACATTGAAATTTTGACCATTACCCAGTTTCAGAGATCCAAAGTGATATAGTTTTGATGAAGAGAATTAGTGTAAATAATTGTCACTATTAGGTACCGCTTATAATAAGTAAAATTGGATTTTACCAAAAACCAAAAGATGTGTAAGCGATGAATTTAGCCAAAATATCACACCATCTGCTAAGTGACGTGTGAACGTTAATATTTGAATTGTTCAATACTAATCACTGATTGAATTACACCTTTGATTCGCACAACCGTAATGACGAATTCTTGAAAAAACCACATGATTCGGTTAATTTATAAAAAGTTGTAAATCAATTAGTATTTGATAAATATTAATTATTGTTTATCTTATTTGATGTTTGGAAGTTATTTGTAATTTTTTGAAGGCATCTATAAAAGTTATATTTGCGCGCATTGATATATGTTATCATTGTAATTAAATAAAAGATAATTACACATGTTAATTTATGGAGTCTTATGTCATTTAATGGCATGTAATTTTCAATCATACCTATAAAGAAATAGGAGTGAAAATAGAAAGTTGATTAAGAGAATTAATTTGAGAAGTTTTAATTAAAGAATGGAAAGGTTTCATTCTTTCAAATAAAACATATTCTAATTCATTCTATACATACAATTATGTGCATAAGGGTAAATCAATATACTCTAATTTACATACACATTAAATTAAAGTAAAAGTTTATTTATAAAATTAAATAAAGTATTGATTTTATTTAAAAGAAATTTAGAAAAGTTTTAAATATATTTAGACTTTATAGGCTCATTAAAGATCCAAAAGGGTAATTTTTTTAAATCCACCCATTTCTTCCGCTGCGGGTGGGCCCAGTTCCTTCTACGGTTATAAAAACATGTTTGTACATAAATTTAGAATAAAACATGTTTATTATAAAAGGTTATAATAGAACATACATTCTCAAAATGTTTGAAAAGGTAATGAAAACTTCAAAATGTTTGAAACCATTTAAATATTAATTTAAAATTTTAAAAACTTAATAATAAGATTAATAAAATTAATAAATTAAATGAGTTAATTAATTAATACTTATATGCATGTATTATATATGTTGATATATGTTATGTTATTTGAAAGTGTTAAGATAACGTAAGTATACGTGTATGTAAGATAAATTTTGAAATTGATATAATTTTATTTAAATTGTTTAATTAAATAAATTAAGTAAAATTCAATTAATTAAATAAAAAATACGCATATATAAGATATATCTATTATACTATAAAGGTTATAGCATACACTATAAAGGTTATAATAGATATGTCTAATATAAAAGTTGTATTGGAATACTAATTTAAAATTAATTAAAGAGTTATTTAATTAAAATTAATCAAATAATATTTAATTAATAAAATTTTATACATAAGATTATTGTATGAGTTAACTAAAAAATAAAAGTTATATGATATTGAAACTTATATAATATGAGTGTATAAACTAAAGGTGGAACATTAAAAAACCCAAATAGACTTAAGGAACAAATACATATGTAAATGTACGTATACTGTGATTTCTGATGTGTATGACATTTAAATCACGAGGATATTTCATAAAAAATACATTATTCCATAAGTCGATATCACTCAATATAATATATTGAAGATTATGAATCTTCAATATAATGTTGTCCTCTACCATATATATATATTAATAAATTACTTGCATACTCCTTAGTTGTTGAGTAAACTCAAGCTAGGGATGTTATGCGTAGTATTGTTAGTATTATGAACAGATGAGGTAAGATAACTATATGTATTTGTTGAGCAAACTCAAGGCACATACTCTATACTTAGGCAATCACGATATTGTAGGTACGAATAAATAATCTCCTTCGATTTGTTGAGCAAACTCAAGGTTGGAATAAGATTAAGACAAGGAAAAATAGGTTAGGAGTTGTTTGTGATACAACCGATAAGGAGTTATCCATCGTTTGTCGGACTATGATTTGTTGAGGAAATTCAAGGTTAGAATACCAAGACAGATGAATCCTAACATCCACTAATTAATTCAAAAGACTTCTATGTTTCATTTAGGGTTTGGAGAAATATAAAAGACTAGTGGGAGCCTTATTGGGAAAATAAAATGGTAACATTTAACCTTTCTAATATTTGAAGGACATATGCTAAATAATGTTATAATTATCTACAACGATAAATTTATGCATTTAATATGATTGATAAAATGTTTATCGATTAACATATACAAACAAACTGAATTGAAAGTTGACAAGTGGAAATATAATGCCAATATTAAATTCCTATTGCATGTTAACGTTTCAACAGCCATGCAAGTACCTGATTTTATGACTACTGAATGTATTTGTAGTTTGGTCACTTATACATTTATTGCTCAAGACTTTATATTGCATTCTATGAGTTTCGAACTCTAAAAGCAATACAGGACAATGGATATTTGATCCATATACAATTGCATATAAATGTAATATGGCGAATGGTCAAAGTTTGTAATGTACAATATTTCGATGAAATCAGTTCATCTGAAAGCCCAAATAAACCTTAGTGTGAGATCGAGTATACGATCTGATTGATTACAAAAGGAATCATACAGTGTTAATGTAACACAAGAACAAAAACTACAAGATAGATATAAGAACTCAATCACTGAAATGTCATTTTGATCGGTTTACATAAAGTGCAACATATTTGACGTTCTTAAATGTCAAGGATAATCAAATGCGCTTTTGTAAAGAGTTTATTATGATATTGTAATATGGTTTTCTTTTGAATTATTTGACCATATGAAAGGAAAACAAATTTATAAGAATAGATGTAATTTAAGGTACAGTTGGGATGAAAAGAATGAATGAACGCTCCTGCTTCATAGAGAACCATTGGAAGCGGAAATTATAATATAATTGATACTTAATATTGGAATAAGGAATATGATTTCTATTCCAAAATGTATTTTCATACAGAAAATTATTTTCTATGAGATTTATTTCTTTGAGCTCAAGATATTTGATCAACGAACTCTCTACTGTAAATAGTTGCGGTGTATGAAATAAAAAAAATTATATTAGATGGACCTTCAAATTTAGTACACTATTATAGTAATGGTGAAATAGTGGGAGCTGCTATATAGCACTTATTAATTGTATCATAGTACGAAAATTGTTTTTGTAAAACTTACCATACATTATTTACGAAATAATAATTATTTTTCGGTATCGATTGAAAAAATAGACATAGCTATCTTTCAATATTAATATTCCGAATATTCTTTATGAATAAAACTATAACGTGGTAATTTTTTTATAACAAAAGTGATGCATTGGAAAATACAAAAGTATCTAATATTATT
Organism: Allium cepa; assembly: GCA_030765085.1. Lineage (NCBI taxonomy): Eukaryota > Viridiplantae > Streptophyta > Magnoliopsida > Asparagales > Amaryllidaceae > Allium > Allium cepa. The sequence continues at coordinate 144,731,042 of CM060940.1, read as the reverse complement.
TATAGTTATTTTGGAATTATAGACTAAACTGTAGTTTTGGGAAATAATTTTATTGTATGATTTTAAACCATATGATACTTGTTAATTATATCTTAAACGATAAAGAGCTATGCACCCATTTAGTGGGAGTATCATAAGGGTTGATGAATTCTTTGGATTGATACATATAGATATATGCAATCGTAATTCTATAAATACCAAAACGGTTCCATGTACTTCGTTATATTCACCGATAAGTTATCGTCGATATGGACATGTGTAGTTGATACACATGTAGTATGTTTATGGAAAACTTATAGAATATGAAATAGAAGTAGATAAAATAACATGCAATAGAAATGATTCGATTTGATCTAATGAGTAAGTATATTGGAAAATTTTCCGAACGTACCTAAAATGAATAAAGATTCAATCTCAAAATTACTCCTCCATGTCATACATAATGATGCATCGATATGGAATAATCTAAATTTGTTGGATAATGTATTATTTAGTTATGAGTGGAGTTGAGTTAGTTTCTTTCTATAAGGTAATGTACTTAAGGGTATTACACAATGTTAATACTATTTCATCTCAATAACAGTTTATAAATTTTTACAAGATACTCCAACATATTATAAGCCTAGTAATTGGCAGATTGTGCGAGTCGAAAGATTGAACGTAATAATTGTTCATAAGGGATCTTGTATGAATCTCTTCAAAAGGATATTGAAAAGACTGTCATTGGATGACATATTTATGTTTCAAACATAATTTTGTAAATTAAAACCAAATCTATTTTATAAATAAAGAAATTCTTAAAATGTTTATAAATACCTATTCTATTGCACTGAGAAACAATTGTTGTTTCAAGATTGTAATGACCCGTAATTCTCGAAAACAAATAGTTAATTTAATAAGATTTTGTGATTTAAGATTTGGAGAAATAAAAATTAGTGATTTATTACTAAAACAACAACTAGAATGAAATATAAGTTAATTATTAACAATTTTAATGAAAGTTCAGTTAGTTGAAATAATTTAAATGTTATACTTGGTTACATATTGAATATAAGAAAACAAATGTAAATATTGAATTAATCAATGAAATTGTACATAATTAAGGGTAATTGAATAAAATCAGTGTTATGTAAGTTTTTATAACATTTGTTTGCTAATAATAAAATAAAAAATAGTATTAAATGCAGAAATGATGACAATTGTTATTTGTTACCAATTTAATTAATCAATTACAAATAAATGTAAATAAATGTTACATTTATGTGAGTTAATACAATAACTGCAAATTGGGAATGTAATAAAATGTACTGAAATATCAATTACACTCATATGGCAATAAATTTATTTAATAATAAAAATGAAACCAAGATAAATGAAGTTGTGGGATTTGAACTATAATTAATGGCAAAGTCAACAAATTCAATGTACTTGGAATACTGCAACTAATATGGTAAAAGATGACAATTGAAGAATATTAGTGTGATAAGATACAAATAAATGTGGACTAGATCTATAAAGTAATAATTGATTGAATAAAAAGATTGAAATCAAATTAAATCAAATTTATAGGAATCGAATCATAATTAATTGGATTTAATTACTGTTAAAATTGAACACTTTAATTAGCGTAATATTTAACATTAAATTGACATGTAAATTTGTTTTAAATTATTATAAATGTCTAAGTAATCAAAAATGATAAAATTTCTTAGTTATCAAAAGTGGAATTAGAAAGTGATTTATCCAATTTAATAATAATTTATTTAATTAACGTGAAAATAGCCATTTTGGCTACTGTCTCGGATTTCGACGAAACCATTTTCATCAGATCCATAACAGTGAATTATTGTAAGGTTTCAAGTTTTGCAGCGATCGAATTTGTCGTTTGATCGCATGTGCTCGAAGCGTGTAGAAATCAATTTTATTAAATTCAGTTGAAATCAATTTGAAATAAAGCTGATTTTATAGCTAACTTCTTCATACAATGGAATTAGGGCTTGAAACATGTTCCATTGAGTTTTAAATTATCAAAAACATCTATTTTAATATATGGAATGGCTCTTTTTAATTCCGGAGGCAAAACGGGCTTTTTGGGTCGTTATTGTTAATTCAAACAAATTCGGTATACGTTTATTTCTCTTATCGGGCTTTAGTAATATAAAGCAATTCTTACAAACCCTGGCAGCCTCTCATTTCCCAGTTCAGTATGTACAATTCTATTTACTTCTCTCTTGTCAATGGCAGAAACCAATCCAAACTCGAAACCCTAACTCCCAAATTTGCAAATTCAATCTCAAATTCGATTCCAAAATCAAACTCCTCAAAACCCTAGCAAATTATATATCGATTTGGAGCTCTCGATGACCATAAGTCAAATTTACAGTTTGTCTTCTCGATTTGGGTTTTTGTGTGGTCAGGATTAGGCAAATTTTTCTTGGTTGTCTATTGATCATCGCTTCGTTTAATGGCGGATTTGCGACGAGAGGTCGATTAGAGGATGGCGTTAGGAAGGTGTTGTCGAGCAGAGCAGGTCACATCCACACGGCTTATTTATGCTAAAAGTCATTAAAATCGCCAAAATTGGCCAAGAAACGTGGACGGCGGCGGAGCTAAACGTGTTACCGGAGACGACCACGTGGTTACTGAAGGGGAGGCCTTGGATGGTGAGCTCGTCGGTGTTCTTCGATCTGGATGCAGCAAGCCGTAGGGATGGTAGTTGGTCGTTGATCAGAAATGGTGGCTGGTGGTTAGGGTTTGAGGTTTAGGTTCGTATGTTCAGGAAGGTGAGCGGTGATGGAAATTTACGTATTTACCCTTGATTTGTTTATTTTAATTTCAATTTAAAATTTTAATCATTCTAACTATAATAAATTTTACATATGAGGTCAGATTCACGCGCGATTTGTTCCGTTGAGATCGTATTGAAATTCCAGACATTTTGACCGTTGTTTGGTCGAATTATGAAACTGTTGAAATTTGGACCTTTATTTGGATTTCAAATCGATTTAAAATCAAAGGTGAGCGTTTTAACCCACTCAAAATTACTGAAGTATCTTATGTTACTTAAATTACCTTTATGATGTGATTAGAAATTAATTGATTGATGTTTGGTATATTTAAATTGTCATTCTAGTTAAATTTGACTTTTATTTCATTTAATCATCGTTTAATTTAATATTGAATTTAAACTCTCAATTTAATACATGTTATTTATTATTAGTTATCTATTGATGTTTATTGATTGATTTGGACGATGATTTTGATGGATGTTTGATTTGTTGATATTGGATGACTGGATGTTGTATTTTATATTGTTATAACACTACAACTTCCTTATGGGTTGAAATGATACATACTCGAACGATCTATAGATTAGGAAAAAAATCGTTATGGGTTGAAACGATAGACTCGAGCGATTTTATGGATTTTTTTTCAATTCGGGAGTGCAGTTAGAAATGATATATAACTGTAAAAAAATTTAGTTACGGATCGAAATGATAAATATCTGTACCACTTGACCATAGGGTAGAAAATTATACGTGGACACCAGATTGGTTAAATTATATTATTTTAATTCCTTAAATTTAGAATTCAGTTAACTGGCATTTTGAAATAGAAATTGATTTGTATAAACTGAATTATTTTCGATAATCCAAATGTTAAATGTTGAAATTAAAATTGGTTTGATGAATTGCTCAAAGAATTTAAATTGGAATTTCAAAAGTTGAACTGTCAAATATAAATGAAATTATTAGGATTGAGTTATTGAAAATATTTGGATATAACTTTGTAATCTATTTTAAATTAATTTGAACTATTTTAATCAATTAAAATAATTTTAATTTATTTTAATCTATTATAACCTATTTAATCCAATTTCTCTATTTTACCTATTTAAAACTAATTAAATTTATTAACCTATTTTAAATCTATTTAATATAATTTAAATCTATTTAATCTATTTTAAATTTATTTAATCTATTTAAAATCTACTCAATATAATTTAAATCTATTGAATCAATAATTAATCTATTTAAATCATTTTAAATTTTATTAAATTTATTTAATCTATATTTAATCTATTAAATCAATTTAAATCTAGTTAAATAAAATTTAAACCTAATTAAACTATTTTACTATTTAAACTATTTTTAAAACTATCCAAACTATTTTTGACTACCTAAACTATTTTCAAAAATTTCAAACTATGTAAAGCTAAAGTATTTATATTTAAATCCTTGATGATGATACAACCTAAGTTTGAATTTGAAATTGATACCTTTTTTGCAATGACATATTAGGGTAAATATGATTTTGGAAGTGAATGTGATTTTGAAAGTGAATTTTATTTGAAAATGATATGGTTTTGAGAATATGATATTTTTATATCAATTGTAAATTGACTTTTCGAAGTGTAAAAGAACCATCCGGTGTGAAATAAGCATTTGGTTGTTAAAGAGATCGAGATCAAATATTGTGATACTCTCTGCCAATACCGAAAACAACTTTAACAACTGTGTACGTGGTGGAGATTCCAGAAATAAAGTAGGATGGTTTGACGAACTATTTTGCATGAGGTATTTACGTGATCCTAACTCCCGTGAGTTAGTTGATGTGGCTAAAACAGGAGCTATGCCGGGCCAAGTGATGTCATTCCTCCTATCGGATACATTTTTTCGATACCATTCCATTGCTTTGTGATTGATTTGATGGCCACCCCTTGATTTTGATTTGGAAGTGTATTCCGAGGTGGGCGGTAGTAGCTGCTATGCGTTACTGCCAGTCCGGATCCGCAATTGGTATATCTACCCTAGGCATTGCCATGAGTGTCTTGTCCCATGCCTTATTGCATCTTCTACGAGTTTGTTTTGTACCATACCTATGGAGTGCCCTCTGATAGCCCTTCAGTTTATGGCGGAATTACGATACTGTATAGACTATAGGAATATATAAAAATGTGTTAAGGGGGATATGAGTAACGCCTTAATGCTATTTTAATACTTTACTTTACTATAGACATATTATAATAGCGTATTGTACTACATAGTAGATAGTTTAACGGATCTTTAGGAGATGGAAATCCCGAATATCACTAAAGTTATTGCACTCACGTTGACACTGGATAGGAGATGTCAAACCCCGTAAACATCTCCAACGCCGTTGCACTCATATTTATTTACTGTCGATTTAACTTACATAAGACCTTTTAGTTCTGACTCGAGTGTTTTGCCTTTTCAATTCGCTCGGGTCAGTTTGAGCTTTTCAGTTATCTAAGCCTGTTGAAATTTGGGACTTTATTTTGGTTTCGAATTGATTTAAAATCAAAGATGAGCGTTTAACCCACTCACAATTACTAAATTATCTTATGTTAGTTAAATTACCTTTATGATGTGATTAGAAATTAATTGATTGACGTATAGTATGTTTAAATTGTCATTCTAGTTAAATTTGACTTTTACTGCATTTAATCATCGTTTAATTTAGTATTGAAATTAAACTCTCAATTTAATACCAGTCATTTACTATCAATTATCTACTGATGTTTATTGATTGATTTGGATGATGATTTTGTTGGATGTTTGATTGTTGATATTGGATGACTGGATGTTGTATATTTTATAACACTGCAAGTTCCCTATGGGTTGAAATGATACGTACCTGAACGCTCTATAGATTAGGGAAAAATCATTATGGATTGAAATGATAGGCTCCAGCGATTTTATGAATTTTTTTATCTAATTCGGGATTGCGGTTTGAAATGATATATAACCATAAAATTTTAAATTGCGGATTGAAATGATAAATATCCATACCACTTGACCCTAGAGTAGAAAATTATATACGGACACCGGATTGGTTAAATTAGATGATTTTAATTCCCTAAATTTCGAATTCACTTAATTGACATTTTGAAATATAAATTGATTTATATAAAATGAATTATTTTCGACAATCCAAGTGTTAAATGTTGAAATTGGAATTGGTTTAATGTATTGCTCAAAAAAATTAAATTGGAATTTCTAAAGTTGAAATGTCAAATATAAATGGAATTATTGGAATTGAGTTATTAAAAATGTTTGAATATAACTTTGCAATCTATTTTAAATTAATTTAAACTATTTTAATTTATTTGACTCTATTATAGCCTATTTAATCCAATTTAATCTATTTTACCTATTTTAAACTAATTAAATTTATTTAATCTATTTTAAATTTATTTAATCTATTTTAAATTTATTTAATATAATTTAAATCTATTTAATCTATTTAAAAATCTACTCAATAGAATTTAAATCTATTGAATCTATAATTAATCTATTTAAATCATTTTAAATCTAATTAAATTATTTAATCTATAATCTATTTAAATCAAGTTAAATCAAATTTAAATCTAATTAAACTATTTTACTATTTAAACTATTTTTAAAACTATCCAAACTATTTATGACTACCTAAACTATTTTCAAAAATTTCAGACCGTGTAAAGCTAAAGTATTTATATTTAAATCCATGATGATGATACAACCTAATCTGAATTTTGAATTGATACCTTTTGTGAAATGGCATGTTTGAGTGAATATGATTTTGGAAGTGAATGTTTTTGAAATTGAATATGATTTGAAAATGATATGGTTTTGAGAATATGATATTTTGATATCAAATGTAAATTGACTATTCGAAGTGTAACAAGACCATCCGGTGTGAAATAAGCGTTTGGTTGTTAAAGAGATCGGGATCAGATATTGTCGTACTCTTTTCCAATACCGAAAAACACTTTAACAACTGTGTACGTTGTGGTGACTCTATAAATGAAGTAGGATGATTTGGCGAACGAATCTGCATGAGGTATTTACGTGACCCTGACTCCCGTGAGTCAGCTTGATGTGGCTAAAATAGGAGCTACGCCGGACCAAGTGAGGTCATTCCTCCTATCGAACACATTTCTTTGATACCATTCTATTGCTTTGTAATGATTTGGTGGCCACCCCTTGATTTTGATTTGGGAGTGTGTTCCGAGGTGGGCGGTAGTAGCTGTTATGCGTTAGCGCCAATTCAGATCTGCAATTTGTATATTTACCATGGGCATTGTCTCGAGTGCCTTGTCACATGCCATATCGGACCTTATACGAGTTTATTTTGTACCATACCTATGGAGTTCCCTCTGATAGCCCTCCAGTTTACGGAGGAATTAAGGTACTGTATAGACTATGGAAATATATAAAATGTGTTGAGGGGGATATGGGTAACGCCTTAACGCTATTTTAATACTTTACTTTACTATAGATATATTATAATAGCGTATTGACTACATAGTAGATAGTATAACGGATCCTTAAGAGATAGAAATCCTAAACATCTCTTAAGTTATTACACTTATGTTGACACTGGATAGGAGATGTCAAACCTCGTAAACATCTCCAACGCCGTTGCACTCATATTTATTTACTATCATTTAACTTACAGAAGATCTTTTAGTTCTGACTCGAGTGTTTTGTCTTTTCAATTTGCTCGGATCAATCTGAGCTTTTCAATTATCTAAGGCTGATTTCTAGAGGATGAAGATGAAGATTTTGCACTAATATTATTTATTATATTTATTCCACTGCATCATGTTGTTCCGTTGCATTTATTTATTATTTATTCCTATTTTTCTGTGACTTTGGTTTTGTGTTGTAAAAGAATAATCAAATGTATTTATAAAACAGCTTCATGGACCATTATTTGGTTATTATATTTTGTCATTCCACTTCAAGATTCTATTTTTTTTTTTACTTCTTTTTTTTTTTCTTACTTACCCCATAAAAATCTGTTCCTTTTAATAGTTTGAGTCTGGTGTGTGTGGTTTATCGTCGATTTAAACCATCCAAAAAGGCAGGTCGTTACAAAGATAAACCAACTTCATTGTGAAGAAATTTCTTTGAGGAATTATTGGTAGTAAAATAGAATTGGATATGATCCATGGATAGAACCGATTATATGAGATGAAATGAAATTAACTAACCTAAATGAACACATAACATTAGACAATGTCACATACTTTAGTATCATTAATGGTCTCCTAGTGGTTTCGTTCGTAGCAATAAGGAAATTAGACAAGGAGACCCTCTTTCTTCATATTTTTTCACTATTTCTATATAATTCTTATCCATACAAATGGTGTTAGAGCAAACAATTAGAAATATTAAGCTTATTAACAGAAATAAACCATGTATTACACATCTTCTATATGTTGATGATTTATTGTTGTTTTCTAGCGCATAAAAATAGTGCAAGCAACTTTATGAAATTATTTGGAAAAATGAGTGATCTTGCTGGACTGCAAATCGACAAAGGAAAAATTAAAATTTATTTCAAAAACAGCTATACAAGCAAGTCAGAAATTCTTAGCATTTTAAAACTTCAAGAAGGAAATTTTCCAGTTGAATATTTGGGCTGCCACCTAGTATAAACCAAATAATGACAGATACTGCTCTAGGCTATTTGATACTTTACCATGCGAGCTAGAGGGGTGGTCATGTAAACTGCTTACATTGGCAGGAAGGCTAGAACGTACGCACACTGTCATCACTACTATTAAACTGACTGCAAACACATAACATTCCTTCAAATACAATTTACAAAAAATAGAAAATGTGTGCCAATTTTATATGGAGAGGGAAACATCATAAAATTTCTAGGTAAACAATTTGTAGGTCATAATTTTTTTGAAGGATTGGGCTTAAGATATACTAGAGATATAAATGAAGTCTACAAACTCAAATTATTTTGGAAATTCTTAGAAGGTAATTCAATATGGACTAAGTGGATGAAAGAAAAGCGTGCTAATTTTTTTTTGGATTATGCTATTAGAAAGCCACTTCTCATATACTCGAAAAAATATTCTAAATAGCTGGGAGATTGGAATAAAATTAATTGAAAGGAAAATTCAAAGAAGGAAAATAGACAAATCTTTGGTTTTATCCAAGGATTTATGTTAATTCTCTTGTCAATTTTTTGGGTTGGAAAAATCTTCATCGGTTTGAAAATTCAAAGGAAAAAGTAGAAAATATAATCCAAAAGCGCAATTGAAAGGCAAATCTGAATACTAAAGCTTCAATATTCAGAACAACTATCAATAAAATCATAATAGATCCAAGCTTGCAAACTGATGAATGGGTTTGGAAATTAAGTACAAAGGGCAAATTCTCTTTTAAACATGCTTAGTATATCAAAGGGGCAGAAGTTGAAATTGATTAGCTTAATGTTATTGGGAATAGAGCCAATTGCCCAAAAAAGTCAAATTTCACATATTTTGGTTTATTAAATAGATCACCAACCATGGAAATATGCATAAAATGGAACAAAAACGGAGAAATTCAATGCTTATTCTGTAAAACAGTTTCAAAAAGCATAGAGCATCCTTATTTCGATTGTAATTTTACAAAGCATATTTGAGCAATTGTAAAAACAAAACCGCACTTTGAACATTCTCAACAATCACAAAGCATAAGATCCAACATACAGCAAATCCAGAATAAATTCAGAAACAAATTAAGAAAATCTTATTAGCATGCATAGCACTAGCTGTAGTAATCTATCACATTTGGAAAGAAAGAAACACAATATAACATCAACACAAGGAGACCGACAACACAAAATTATGGGAATTTGCAGCTGAAAGTCAAATTATCTTCAAAAAATCAATCGGAGATTTAAATCACCCAAATAAACATATTCAAGAATACTGGATATCTGACAATTTCGATGAACAAGTAGAAGCACACTTGCAAAGCGGGAAATATCAAACAGATATTCGTCAAATACACCAATCTATTTTCGACTACCCTGGGGTTGAATGGACATCATGTGGTGTCTTCTTGCCAATCTAGAAGAAGTTCCTGCATAGTAAATAATGTCAATAAAAGTGATGCGATAGCTAAAGGGGAAGAGAAGATAAAGAGAAACTCACTTAATTTAGGGGAGGATTACCGCGCTACCTCCATGCCACCTCCCCTAGGCTCTATTCTGCAAATAATTGAAGAGTCAGCTATTGATTTAATAGCGAACGATTATTATAGAAACCAAAGAATTTACCATGTATTACATTGGCAAATGGGGGAAACTAGCGGCACAAAAGAGTATAACACTCTGATCTGGAGTGCATGTCCACCTCAAATGAAAGTAGAACCTACTACTGAAGATCATGAGACGAAGAAAGCTAGGGTTTGGCAACCTTCGGAGGAAAAAGTGGATCGTCTTTTTTTTAATGTTTTTAACTGAAAGTGTATTATATGGCTAGGGTTTGCAAATACACTGAGATAAATATGAAAAGCGGTGTGTAATAAGCGCGTATTAGCCCTAGTCCACTTGTTTCTATATGGGCTTTAAGCCCAGATTGTTTATCCACTTTTCAAAAAGAAAAAAAAAAAAAAAAAAGAGTATCTAAATGCTAAAGTATGGAGCGAGTTAATTGTTTATCATGAGTTTGGTATTTAATCTCCCTATATAATCAAAGCTCCAAAGCCAAAAGCAAAACTCCCAATCTCTCCATCTTCCACTCTCATCAAAAAGAAAGAAAAATAATCTCCATCACCCACAAATCCAAAGCAGCATACAAAGTTACAAACATGAAAATTTCGGTCTTTACCTATCTTCTGCCCTCCATCTAATCAACGCCCCCTCAAACACAAATCATAGTCTACACACACATAAACAACTACTACTTCATAGATGGATGAAGAATCACTAAAATCTCTATCAATGGACTACCTAAACCTCCTCATAAACGGGCAAGCCTTCAGCGACGTCACCTTCAGCCTGGAAAATGGGGCCCGACTGGTCCACGCCCACCGCTGCATCCTCGCAGCCCGCAGCCTCTTCTTCCGTAAATTCTTCTGCGGTCCAGTTGAATCCCAGACATCCACGTCGTCCCTAGGCTCCCCCAGAGGCGGCGGTGCCGGAGTCGTTATTCCGGTCAACTCGGTTGGGTACGAAGTCTTCATGCTCATGCTGCAGTTTCTGTACAGCGGCAGCACATCGGTGCTGCCTCAGAAACACGAAGCGAGGGCTAATTGTAACGAGAGAGGGTGCTGGCATACGCATTGTGCTGCTGCTGTCGATCTCGCTCTTGATGTTCTCGCTGCTGCTAGCGCTTTTGGGGTCGAACAGCTTATGCTTCTTACTCAGGTTGGTTTATTTTTTAAAAGTTTTTAGTGTTTTTCGATTGATATATTTTGAATTTGGTTTCACTGATTTTGTTTTGTGGTGACAATCATGATTTCGAAATAACATGTTGAGAGCGAGTACTTTGAAAACTGTTGAGCATTTGACTTTTTATGGTTTTGGTGGGTTCATATCATACCTGTTTGGTGTTCATTTTTTTCTGCTCCTACTTGATTTAATCATTGATTTTTTTGTTGCATTATTGATTTGATATAACTAGCTTTAATTTATGGTAGCATTATTGATGTTATTATGATTTAGGGTTAGGGATTCATGAACTCTATATATTTGCTACTTATTGCTCAGAAAAGGTAAATTTAATATATGTTTCTATTTCTCTTTATAATTTCGAAAGTTCGTTCTTAATATTGAACATATCATTTGCTTATTTCGTATCATTCAATTTCATTAATAAATCCTTCTATCACAGTTCTTTTGTTTTTTCGAACAAAAAGAAAAAGGAAAAAAAAAAACGGCATATGCATTTTCATAATTAGTCTTTGCTTTATCACCTTCAACCAATTCTGATTAATCTCCGTAATTTAATGTTTGTTACTATTCTATGTCTGATACTGTAGACACTGAATTTCTTTTTTTCTTTTTGGTGTCAATAATTGAGCTTGATCAACATGCAGCAGCATTTCAATAAACCATTTTCAATAAAAAAAAATGCTAAATTAAAACGGCCAACTGATTGATTAAAAAAAAAAATTATATTTTTAATGCATTTCCCTACCTATTTCTTCTGCTACAAACCTGCAAACGAAAGGTTTCTCGAACAGCTTCTTTAACTTTTGGAATCTATATCACAGTGCAAAAAGTCCATATAGCTACTAAGTTTATGAATCTCCATTTGTGATTCCAACATAAAGTGGTTATGATTGATAATTTGTTCATTTAAATTTAATGCTAACAACCCTAATCTTGATTAATAGCCTATACCTTATATAAAACTACTACCTAGACCATATCCATATATATCATGCATAGCTACACACTCGCATTACAAAGCAAAATCATATATGAATAATTTTTCTTGATTTGATGTAGAAACAATTGGCAATCATGGTAGAAAAAGCATCAATTGAAGATGTAATGAGAGTGCTAATAGCGTCTCGCAAGCAAGAGATGCAACAACTGTGGACTACTTGCTCACACCTAGTTGCAAAGTCTGGACTACCCCCTGAAGTTCTAGCCAAACATCTCCCTATCGATGTAGTTGCGAAGATTGAGGAGCTACGTCTTAAATCAACTCTTGCTCGAAGATCTCCCTTTTTAGCACATCATCATTCGCTAGACATTGGTTGTCACCCTTCATCTAGTGAGATTGAGGATCATCAACAAAAGATTCATCGTATGCGCCGTGCACTTGATTCTTCTGACGTTGAACTGGTAATCTGGTATTCTTCTTTATTATATATATATATATATATATATATATATATATATATATATATATATATATATATATATATATATAGGGGGAGTATGAAACATTATTTGTAGGGGTACCTATAATTAGGCACTATCCATAATTTTAAAAACAAATAGGATAAAACCTACACAACGGTTTTTTCTTTAAACCTAGAAAATCAAGCTAGTATTTCTTGAAGCTATGTGTTTTGTCTCTAAAACACATGCTGTTAATATATAAACTATTATTTTACAATGTTAAGGTACTTCCGAATCATTAAAAAGTGATCCAGATGGTGCTACCATATCGAATTACACCCTTCATAAATTATATGCATTAATCCTATAGTGCATACTCCAGACAGAGAACAGTTTTGTTATCGTCGTTAGAGTTTAACTATTTGCATATTTCATTGACATTTCTCATTGGCATTTCATTGCTTTAAATAGAAGTTCCACCCTCGAAAGAGTTTCTAGGATAATCATTTGATTTATTCTATTTATTTTTTGAAGCAGGTAAGTTGGCTTTATTGTTGAACTATAGGAATCACAAATAGTTGCAACAAAATAGGAAAAACGAAATAAAATGAAAAGGCTAGAAAATTATCATTTGATTCAAAACACATCTTCTACAATGATATAAAATAGTCACGTATAAACTAACATTACTAACACAGCATATCAAAAGATGAACTCTTAATTTCAAACACCAATTTTATGATAACACATACATGTACAAACTAATTTGGCAGGTAAAATTAATGGTAATGGGAGAAGGTCTAAACCTAGATGATGCCCTAGCCCTCCACTACGCAGTCGAAAACTGCAGCCGGGAAGTGGTCAAAGCCCTCCTAGAGCTAGGAGCAGCCGACGTAAACTGCCCTGCAGGATCCTCCGGTAAGACACCCCTACACATAGCATCCGAAATGGTATGCCCAGACATGGTAGCGGTGCTCCTAGACCACCATGCAGACCCCAACATTCGTACTACAGATGGAGTCACTCCTTTAGACATCCTTCGATCTCTGACCTCCGACTTCTTGTTCAAAGGTGCTGTCCCTGGGCTAACTCACATAGAGCCCAATAAGCTTAGGCTGTGCCTTGAGCTCGTGCAGTCTGCTGCTTTGGTTATGTCTAGAGAAGACGCTATGAATGCGAATGCCAGTAATAATGCTAGTAATAGCAGTGGGAGTAATATGAACTTGAGCTTGGATTCTAGGATGGTTTATTTGAACCTTGGTATGGTTGATCATCCTCATGTCCAAATGGATCATGATGATCATCATAACAGTAATAGGCCTGGAACTTCTTTGTATTCTTCTCGCGATCATCATTTTCCATAAATTTCATGTCGGTCTTATAGCATATCAATGGAAAGATGTAGTGCCCTTAATCTTGAATTATTATTATTATTTTTTTCTTTTTAAATTTGTATTTACATATCGGCAATGGATGTTTCTAATGTGTATTATATTTTATTTTTGCATTAAATTTTGATGGATGTTGCAATATATGTGCATGAGACAAGTTGTTTTTCATTAGATTTCGGAAATTTGATATAATTTAATGTTGGGGGATGTTGGTTATATTGGAATGTTTATTATAGTGGTGCCTTTGATCTTTATTTTTCTCTTTTCTTTTCTAAATTTTTATTTACATATTGGCAATGGGCGAATATTCTAATGTGTATTATACATGTAATTTTTGTATTAAATTTTGAAGGAGATGTTAAATTATGTGCATTAGACAAGAGTTGTTCTTGATTAGTTTTTGGAAATTTTTTATGAATTAATGTTGTGGGATGTTGATGATATTGCAATGTTTATTAGGTGTTAGGGAGGCATAAGCATGTGAAGATATGAAGAGGGAGACAGCAAGAATCTAAGTAATTTCATTGAGTGATGGAGGATAGGTCAATATTTTCCACTTTTTATTGCCTGCGACAACACATCTTTTGTTTTTATTGCTCTCTTTATTTCCATTCATGTTACTCATTTTTCAAGAATTCTATCATTGTTTCTTCTTGTGTAATTCTTCTTTTCTACAAAAACTATTTTCACTGACTGTCAAATTTGCATTGATTTACTTTAGGGCCTGTATCACAAGATTGAAACTAGCCTATTGAAAAGTAGTCTACCGCGCGGGTGTGTGTAGCTCCAAAAAGATTATTTAAATTTGAGTACTTATAACATTATAGGGGCTTAAATTTGATATTTTGATCTAGCCTAAGTAATGATCTTTGAAACTGATTTTTGTTATAAAGTAAAATGAAGTGTCTCTTTCTGGGTACATTTATATAATTTTATTGCATTTATGTTTCATTGACGATACTTGTTTTTTTCCGACTTTGTATGGATGAGAGGATAGTAGTAGTCTATTTATTTTTCCAGGCATGAAGTCACTACAAGGAAAATACTTAATAGCGACATGATCGATTTAATTCTCCATCGTCCATTATTAATGCAAATTAATTCTTTTTATCTCCTTGTACAAATACTATCTCGGACTCAGAAAAAACTGACATGTGCATTTTGAACTTTTATTGTTTAAAAAAATACAGAAAGCTTTGAAGTTAAAAAGAATAATTTTCCAAATTTAGTAGAGGCATCTAAATGTATGTGTACCTTTTTTTGTTGTAATTGTTGAATGGAAACCCCAATATATACATATGATTTGAACGTAGTGGTAGCTTGTGAGTGGCAAATTTTGAGTGTAGTGTCCATTTATGGAGGGGCAAGTCTCCTCCTCTCATTGCATTTAATTTGTATTTTGCTTTCATCCATCCAATTGTAGACCCTTTTGTTTGCATGTGTGCATCAAAGCTACTTCTGACTTGTCACTTTGCTGCTACAGAATACATTTATTTACTGTTCATGATTCTTTCCTTTTCTTATTTACCTTTCCTTTTTACTCATTTTGAAGTTTAGGATTGGCACAAAAAACTCCCTTACTTTGTTTATCATACCAAAATCTCTGTTCAAAAAATCTTAAATGGGTAACTTCGAAAAGATGGTTCAGTTAAAAAATAATTAAATCTCAAAGAATGTAAACAAAATTATAAAAAAGAAAATATGATGTATAAAGCCAAGAACACAGAAAGATCCTAAGCAGATCCTTAATCAATACTCATCTTTAGGACAAATATAATATGTTTCTTGTATGCATGAACAAACCAACATATATTAATACAGAATGTGACAAGACAATATACAAACATGAACAAATAAAATAGAAAACCAGAATTGATCAGTGTTATTTCTCTTCTCTACTGCCAAATCTACTTACAAATGAGCAGTACAAAGTACCAAAAGTTTTAGTTTTTGCTACTTCTTTTATATTTGTTTTCAAAAGAAATGATAATGAAAAGCAAATAGGGTAGTCTGCTTCTTCTTTAGACAGACATATAAATATCGATACTATTAATGTGTCAGTACTACCAGTACTTAATCTTTACTTCTTCTGGAATTTTTATAATATGATTGGATCAATACATTTTGACTACTGTAAGTAGATGTGTTTGCTTGTGAATGAAACTATTACTTCTATTAATTGTGTAGGCCACACCAACTTTATAGGTGCATTATTAATACAAGCATCCAACGTGCGTGCATGCCTGTTAACAAGTTACATCTATGATCTTTTGAAGCTTTCTAATTATTGACCTTGTGGAAAAATGCGCAAACGGCTATTCTAATTTGTATATTTAGTGATTTTAGCTTATGAGTAATTGGTACTTTATGTGAAATTTTCAGTTGAAAAATAAAAATAACTTTACTCAGTTAATTACTACCTCTTTGCGGTATTTACTATAATATTTAATTGGATACACATGGTGAACTTCTGAATAATATTTGCTGACAGTGTAAGAAGTTACAGGACTTTTGACTAAATTGCAGGTACATGTTTGTGATCACATATAATTGAAATGTACTATCTATAAAGCTGTGAAAAAAAAGTGTAGTATCATCAATTTATGTCACGAATATAATTTTGTGGATAAATATACTATACAGTGTACATATAGTTTGAAGGCGGTTATTATCAACATGAGGGAAGACATATCTACAACAGTTATGATAAATAGTTAAAATTTGCATAGTTCAAATTAACAAACATGTATAGGCTCAATCAAAAGTGTACATTTGTTTCACTTTTTTCTATGTATGACAGTTATTTGAGATATTCCATTGATACATTCCATCTTTAGATATAATATGAACTCTTTACCATTTTGATGAAACTTAAGTTATTGCTGTGGAAGCTAAGATCAAATTCCATTCGCAAAACAACAGTACTTCGGAAAATTAGACCAACAGTACAAGAATATATCTTAACTCAAACAAAACAGTAGATAACTATTCCATATTTTTTATAAACGTTTTTTTCTGTCAGGGAAGAGACTATAAGTCAAGCAATTAATGCATATATCATTTTATAGTACCATTCTTGTCTTCTGTCTTATGATACAAAACATAGTAAAGACCCATAAATCATTTACTGGCAGTAATGGCATTAGATATATGTCGGGGCATTTTTCATTTCCTATTAAAGATCAATATATTATAGATACTCCGTATGCTCCTTGTTTTATTGAAACATGGTTTTGCTCATAATGCCAGTGAAGCATCATATGCTTACGCACAGAAATTTTGACAATGGATTACAAAGATGTTACTGCTTTCTAATTAGCTCGGTACTCTATCAACAATTATCTAACATCGGAAGAAAAAAATGTCATTTCAATGTTAAAAAATTAGCATTTTTTTACACTGCTCCAAATCTTATTAAGCAGGTATAAACTGATCAACGCATATTGCAGGCTAATCAAATGGGTTAACAATTTTATTGAAAATCGATCGTTGCACCTTTAATTTGGTATTTAGCGTCTTGAAGATGAGCTACCATTCAGGTATGCAATAAGCATAGTATAAACATATTAACATGAATTCTTACTTATTTTGATCGACCTATCGACAAATCTGATTTTCCGTGCAGTGATGCATTCACAATGTGTATCAGACACGGGTGTGAACAAAGCGATACGTACATGCTTACCATCTGGGGTACATTCAACAGTGATTTTGATGGCCAAGTACTTGCCAGATGCAACCCAGCGTGTGTATTACTGTTCGGTTACCTCTTTTATTGGTGATTTCAGTGTGTTTCTCAGCTGTGTATATTTATTCCTTCTTGTAATATATGTGTGTGCCCTATGAAACAGAATCAAACTTATTCGGTGCCATCCACAAACATTTATGGCCAGTAGATTGCACTAACGAGTTAAAATGGTATCTTAGACTCATAAAAATTGAAATAAAATATATGTTTGTAGGAGCTTATCTATGGAGTAGTAGTCAGTATTAGGAATATGAATGAAAGCATCAATTCTACAGTTATACATAAAAAAGCAATTTAATAAGAAAACATTGTAACTTGAAATACCATTTTGAACTTTGAATATCTGCTGTAGATGGGCAAACCAACTTTATTGAACTAGAATGCACGTGTATTGTAGAAATATACGCGTGCACACACACAGAGACAGTGCCAGTATTTATCTGGTTGTTGGTTGTAAAAGTATTGTGTTATATTACTATAATCAACTTAGCTTCAAATTTCATTATCAGGATTTACCTTTTTTCCAGACTCTTCATTTGCATACACACTTGGAATATAATTCAAATACAGTCAAAGATTATTTCTTTTTCTCTTTAACTTTGGTTGAGTGAAAAAAATTCTACATGATTAATGCTGAATTTGCTAAGAAAACTGCACCTTTACAGGAATAATACTGCTTAAATTCTGTTTGATTAAGGCTGAACTTCAAAGCATAGTGAAGAAATACAGTGCATAGTGAAGATTATTTTGCATATGATTCAGAAAGAATTTTCTATCAAGGTACTACTGTAACTTCTGATCATTATAGTATAGAAATATACTTGTTTATTGATAAAACAAGTATTTATCTGTTGCTACAGATTAATCTGTTCAGATACCAAGAACAGTTAAATGTTGATTAGACATTCAAAGAATGAATCAAATCAATTAGGAGCCAATATGTGCGTGTGTAGAATTTTAATCCAATATTTTGTTTAATTGTCAAAAGGGAGAAGGCATCTGATCTTTTACTACTTTATTATCCATCAGGTAAGAATCCGATCCCTGACCCAAGGCACTGCGTAAAGAAAATGGGTGCTGGCATTTTCATTGTAAGTTGTAGACCTTAATTTAAAATTAAGATTTCTTAATCCTTCTTCGTACGAAAATATTGGAAATGCTGTCTTTGTGCGTTCCCACGGTCATATTGCTGAATGTCATCCAAAAAGAATAAGCACTTAGTTGCAGCTTCTGCATCGACACACGTGTGAATGCAAACAATGTTCTTCTCCATAATTTTTTTATTATCAACATTGTGCTGCGATATCTTTATTTTAATGTTCACATTTGGGCAAAGCATCAAGATATGCTTACTTTACTTTGAGTATATATAGAGGTAGTTTATCAACTAAATCTTACATCAATTAGTTTAGTCTTTCTTTAACATTAGTTCTCTGATTTCTCTCTGTGTTTCCACGAAATTAAAAGATATGGATGGTCACAAAACGAAACAGCAACGTCCTCCTCCTCCTCCAGGTATCTATGTCATTAATTTATTGTGCATATTATTCACAATTATTAAAGTTTATGTGATTAATCATATGCTGTCACAAAGGGTATCCAACTGGGAAGGCACCAAAGAAGAAGCCATGCTGCCCACGTACAAAGAAGAAGGATGACAAGGGTTTCATCGAAGGATGGTAATTTTCTTGCTTATAATTGACTTTCAGATTTGTTTAGTTGATATAAGAAAGTTTGGTGCACTGGATTCTGTTGATCTCCTTTTGTTAACAGTTTTATAATTTCCCATACACCCTTTTTACAGCCTTGCCGCGCTATGCTGCTGCTGGATATGTGAAGAATGCTGCATGTAGATTGAGATATAAGGTATAGGTATGCTTTATTAGTATTGAAAGTAATCTGAGTGGGAATAAAATGAGAAGACTGGTACTTTGAGCTTGACACCTGTAACTTAGTATCCTTTTTTATGTACTGGATATGATGTGTAAGATTACAGTATGAAAGCATTACAAGTAATGTAAGCAAATTTTAGATATCCTTGTTATGAATTAAACTCATCTAGCATAGCAATTACTTTTTAACTTGACTGTCATGTCTAGAAAAATCGAATATAAAACGTTGATCTAAACAATTGTAACATTTGTTTTATCAGTGGTCTTTTTGCTTTCAAAGGCAAGTGTATTGAATAGACCCATATCATTTCTAGTTCAGAAATAAAACGAGAAAATATGTAGGTGAGGAGTATGCTCATTCATATAAGAATTAAGAAAGTGTTGAACTGCACTAACAACTAAAAGTTGCATACAAAAACAACTAACACAAAGTATCTGCGTTACGATATTCTACAAATAAAGTAAAACCTCTATCAATTTAATTGTCTATAACCCTTCGCATTGTCCCCAATCCACATTACAAGTTCAAGAAAATAGATAGCCACATTCTTTCAAAAAATACAACATATATCCCAATAAACATTTAAAAAAGCTTTCTTCGTTTTTTTTTCTACCTAGCAAACTAAGACAACGAGAATCTCTTGCATGTATGTAATAGAGCATATGAACATCATTTCAATTCCAGTAACAAATTTGTTATAGCACATATGTACCAAAGAGAAACACATATCAATCACATGATGCATCAAAACATTCTCAGCCTCAATCCATTCAACTTGTAGAACTTCCACCGTATATAGGTCCATGGGATGCTGTGAGATATTGTCAATGGTTGTGTTATGACCTAAGGCCTTACAGTCGACACAAAGGTCAAGTTTCTAGTCATAGGAAACCTCTACATTGGTTATATGCTCATGGATGAGACGAATGAGACAATGAAAGTTTTACGTACTCAAATCAATCTAATTTTTTTGGATGGATCAGTCAAAACTGACTAAATTTCCAATATGACATGATTAATAAATTATACTGAGTGGTGATAAAACGTTTTCTCTGATAATGATAGGATCTTTTCCAACAATTTGTTGTTCGTCTTCAAAGCTGAATAAATCAAAGAATAACGTCTACTTATCAAATTCCATTTTGATAAAGTTAGTTAGCTTCCAGTCTCTTCTCAAATGGTTGGACCCGTTAATATAATATAAAGACTAGTTCTGTTTCCACTCCACTTTCCTCCTTTAACATTCCATTCAGTTTCAAAAATTATCACACCCCACTTTTTTCTTTTCGTTCCCCAATTCGTATCGAAAACGCGTTTCAAATACGAACCTAGTTTATTATAGAAATTTCGCTCGGCCTTAACTAGGTTACTATACGAACCTAGGTCAGTTGGAGCGAGGTTAGTACACAAACCTTCCTTGGATCGAGTGAGGATTTTATAAGAACCTAGCTCTATCGGAGCTTGTTTTCATGATTGTTTCTCTTAAACATGATCTATTGGAAATTGTGTTTAAAAATTAAATGAATTATTAAAAAAATGACTAAGTGTGAAGAGTGGCTTTTTGAATAGTCCCACATTGTAGGATTTTATGAAATAATCAAGTATTTATACTTGATTCTTAGAGGCTACGTTCATGTTTGACCACCACACGCGCGCGCGCCGACCGACCGACTCGACTCGACCCGACCCGGGCTCGGGTTCGGGCTTGTAGTGGTGTAACACTTATATTTTTGCTACAAATTTATTAACCGTTTTTTGACCGGCCCGGAAACCGTATTGAAGAACGTTACACAACGTTCATTGCTTGACCTGTTATTTCTCAGATTCGTTTTTTATGACCACGTTTCCCCCAAACAGTAACGTTCTTTTACTACTCCGTCTTCTTAACTGATAGAAGATGGAAAAAAAACAAAAAGAACAACATTTTTTCGTATCTCTTTTTCATAAAATTCGAGCAGTATTTTGAGAGTGCAAACTGAACCGTTTCGTCCGTGCAAACGAATCGGTACCACAAACTTTGAGAGGCTGTTTTATCCTACAGGCGGCGGTGATTGATCCGAACTGCTTGCACCATTGAGTAGATCGCCGAAACGTCTTCAAGAAAGTGACTTTATCCATAACTCAGCCGAAGTTAGCCGTTGTTTCCAACAATTTGAAGACGACCGACAACAATGACTTCTACTGCAGATCTAGATGCCGCCGCTCCCGCTTACGCTTCCTTCTTCCAACTCCCGATGGTCTCTGCTGCTCCCTTCAGATTCGTGGGCCTCCACTTCAAACGCTGGAAACAGAAGATGGAATTCTTCCTGACCACCAGAAAAGTGGTGGCTGTGCTGACAACCGACAAACTGCAGCTACCCGATAGACCAGACAACGAAGCAGACGCAGATCAGATGCGAGCCTGGACAGAAAAATCAAAGGAGTTGCAGAACTGGACAGAGCAAGATTACATGTGCCGAAACTTCATACTCAACGGCCTCAGTGATGACCTGTACGACTACTACAATTCTAACAAGTCAGCCAAAGAGATCTGGGAAGCACTGCAAAAGAAGTACGATACCGAAGAGGCTGGAGCGAAGAAATATGCAGTCAGCCGCTACCTGAAATACCAGATGACAGATGACAGGTCAGTAGAGATGCAGTCTCATGAGCTTCAGAAAATTGCTCATGAGATCATCTCCGAAGGTATGAGTTTGGATGAACAGTTTCAGATTGCTGTTATTGATAAACTGCCCCTAGGTTGGAAAGACTTTAAGAATGTGCTTAGGCACAAGACTAAGGAATTCTCCTTAGAGAGCTTGATCACTCGCCTCCGTATTGAGGAGGAGGCTCGGAAACAGAACCAGAAAGAGGAAGTGCTTGTTGTCACCAACAACAACACTAAAAAGTCCAAGCCATCAGTTCTGAAACCAAATCCGAAAAACTTTAAGAATCAGAACCGCAACCGCAACAAACAGATTTGGAACCCGCAAGGGAACCAAAAAGGATAGCAGAAACCGACCCAAAAGAATGAATCTGGACAGTTGTTTCTGTGCTACAACTGTGGAAAACCGGGTCATATGGCACGCAAGTGTAGGAACAGACCAGGCCCTGCACCGTAGGCTAACCTAGCTGAGGAGCCTTTGACGGCTATGATTTCTGAGATTCACCTTGTTGGTGGATCAGAGGGTTGGTGGGTAGACACTGGTGCATCCCGCCATGTCTGCTATGATCATGCTATGTTTAGTACATACACGGCTGCCGATGATCAGAAAGTGCTGTTGGGAGATTCTCACACCACTATAGTTGCAGGCATTGGAAATGTGGAAATAAAGTTTACCTCTGGAAGACAGTTCTTCTGAAAGATGTGATGCGTACTCCAGAGATGAGAAAGAATCTGGTTTCTGGTTTTCTCCTTAATAAGTCTGGCTTTACTCAAGTTATAGGGGTTGATTTGTATACTTTGACTTGTAAGGGGATGTTTGTAGGGAAGGGTTATGCTTGTGAGGGTATGTTTAAACTTAATGTTGAATCTAATAAAGTAACCAGTTCCGCTTATATGTTGTGTAACTTTAATATTTGGCACTCTAGATTATGTCATGTAAATAAGCGTATAATTCATAACATGATAACATTAGATTTGATTCCTAAAATGTCACAAACTGATTTTGATAAATGTGAATTCTGTAGTCAAGCAAAAATCACTAAGAAACCCCATAAATCAGTTGATAGATTTCTGAACCCTTAGACTTGATTCATTCTGACATATGTGAGCTAGATGGTATTTTGACTAGACATAGACACCGTTATTTTATCACTTTCATAGATGATACCTCTGATTTCACTTATGTATATCTTATGAGAAATAAAAGTGATGCATTTGATATGTTTAAATTATTTAAAACTGAAATCGAGAATCAATCAAATAAGAAAATTAAGAGACTTCGTAGTGATAGAGGAACAGAATATGAATCTAGTCCATTTCTTGATTTCTGTAAATTGAATGGTATAATTCATGAGAGAACTGCACCTTATTCACCTGAAATGAACGGTAAAGCTGAAAGAAAGAATATGACATTTACCGAATTAGTTGTAGCTATTTTGTTAAATTCAGGTGCAGCAAAACATTGGTGGGGGGATATTTTGTTGACTATATGCTATGTATTGAATAGAATCTCTAAATCAAAAAGTAAAATTCCCCCTTTTGAAATTTTAAGAAATTATAAACCGAATGTATCTTACTTTAGAACTTGGGAATGTTTGGCATATGTTCGTATACCCGACCCTAAGAGAATAAAATTAGCAAGTAGAACATACGAATGTGTATTTATTGGCTATGCTATTAATAGCAAAGCATATAGATTTTATGACCTGAATACACATAATATAGTAGAATCTATTGATGCTGATTTTTATGAAAGTAAATTTCCTTTTAAATTGAGGAATAGTGGGGGCACGTCAAATAACACCGTGCCTATTAGAACAGAACTTAATGAATCTTCTTAAATTGAACCTAGAAGAAGTAAAAGAGCAAGAGTTGATAAAGATTTTGGCTCGGATTTTTGCACTTTTACTATAGAGGAGGATCCAACAAACCTCCAAGAAGCCTTATCTTCTTTAGATGCCGATTTTTGGCAAGAGGCTATAAATGATGAGATGGATTCCTTGGAATCCAATAAGACTTGACACTTAGTAGATTTACCACCTGGTTGTAAGTCTATAGGTTGTAAATGGGTACTTAAAAAGAAATTAAAACCTGATGGAACAGTTGAAAAATATAAAGCCCGTTTGGTAGCTAAAGGTTTTAGGCAAAGAGAAAATATAGACATTTTTGATACTTTTTCACCTGTAACTAGAATCACATCCATTCGAGTACTAATTCCATTAGCATCTATTTATAATTTAATTATACACCAAATGGATGTTAAAACTGCTATTTTAAATGGTGAATTAGAAGAAGAAATTTATATGGACCAACCTGAAAGCTTTGTAATTCATGGTCAAGAACATAAAGTTTGCAAATTAGATAAATCATTATATGGTTCAAAACAAAGACCTAAACAATGGAATGAAAATTTGATAATTTAATAATCTCAAATGGTTTCAAAATTAATGAAAATGACAAATGCATTTATTATAAATCTGAGAATGACATTTGCACTATAATATGTTTGTATGTAGATGATCTACTTATTTTTGGATCAAACATTCATACCATAAACACTGTTAAATCTTTGTTAAGTGCCAATTTTGATATGAAAGATCTAGGTGAAGCGAGTATAATCCTTGGTATTAGATTACTAGGTCCGAAAAGGGACTTTCTTTGGATCAATCTCATTATATTGAGAAGATCTTAAATAAATACAATTACTTTGGCTATAAACCTGCATGTACACTATATGATCCTAGCGTAAAACTTTTTAAGAACACTGGTGAAGGTGTAAGACAGTCTGATTATGCGAGCATCATTGGCAGCCTTCGGTATGCCACTGATTGTACTAGACCCGACATTGCCTGTGTCGTGGGATTATTATGCAAGTTTACTAGTAGACCTAGTATAGAGCATTGGCACACTATTGAGAGGGTCATGAGATACCTAAAACGAACCATGAACCTTGGATTACATTATGAAAAGTTTCCAGCTGTTCTTGAAGGTTACACCGATGCAGACTGGAATACTTTATCTGATGACTCAAAGGCAACCAGTGGCTATATCTTTAGCATTGCTGGAGGAGCTGTTTCTTGAAAATCCAAGAAACAGACTATTTTGGCTCAGTCTACTATGGAGTCTGAGATGATAGCACTAGCCACAGCTAGTGAGGAAGCAGAGTACTTAAGAAATCTTCTAGCTGAGATTCCTTTATGGGAAAAACCGATACCAGCTGTGTTGATCCATTGCGATAGTACCGCGGCTATTGCAAAAGTTCAGAACCGTTATTACAACAGCAAGAGACGACAGATACGTCGTAAGTACAGCACTGTTAGAGAGCTACTCTCTTCAAGAGCTGTTAGAGTGGATCACATACGCAGTGTCGAGAATTTGGCAGATCCTTTGACGAAAGGATTGGCCAGAGAGAAAGTCCTTACGACTTCTAGAAAAATGGGACTATTGCCCTTAGATTGTTGAGTCACGCACAATGGTAACCCGACCTAATGACTGGAGATCCCAAGAACTAGGTTCAATGGGTAAGAACATGTTGTGAAGTGATATGAGTTGAACATGCTATTTTTCATATATATAGAAGCATGTATTCCTGAAGTGATTAGAGGATGAGTTAATATAAACTCTTAATGAGATCTATACTCCATTTGGAGTGGAGTACCTACCTTCAGGAGTACTCTTGATAGACTCACCCGTGTGAATGTGGAAATTTGGCCATTTCCTATGGAGTTTTGGACAAAACTCCTAAAGCATTCACTAAACTGGGATAGACGTGCATGACCATAAATGCACGGGCTTACTTGATTGCACTCTAGAAAGATTGTGTGTGGTCTGAAGTCAGGAATAGAGTTCAAGACTACGTGTCACTCTAGTAAAAACTGAATCTTATCCACTATGCAAAGGTTCAAGTCGAAAGACACCTTTATTTATGCACAATCTTATGTTTTTTTGAAATTGCTCGAAAATATTTTTTAAAAATTCAAGTGGGGGATTGTTGGAAATTGTGTTTAAAAATTAAGTGAACTATTAAAAAAATGACTAAGTGTGAAGAGTGGCTTTTTGAATAGTCCCACATTGTAGGATTTTATGAAAGAATCGCGTATTTATACTTGATTTTTAGAGGCTATGTTGGGCCCTTTGGGCACCCAATGATGCTCTTTTGTGAGGAGGGAGGCCATGCTTGACCACCACACGCGCGCGCGCGCTGACCGACCGAGTCGACTCGACCTGACCCGACCCGAGCCAGGCTCGGGTTCGGGCTTGTAGTGGTGTAACACTTATATTTTTGCTACAAATTTATTAACCATTTTTGACCGGGACGGAAACCGTATTGAAGAACGTTACACAGCGTTCATTGCTTGACCCGTTATTTCTCAGATCCGTTTTTTAAGACCACGTTTCCCCCAACCAGTAACGTTCTTTTACTACTCCGTCTTCTTAACTGATAGAAGACGAAAAAAAACAAAAAGAACAACATTTTTTCGTATCTCTTTTTCATAAAATTCGAGCAGTATTTTGAGAGTGCAAACTGAACCGTTTCGTCCGTGCAAACGAATCGGTACCACAAACTTTAAGAGGCTGTTTTATCCTACAGGCGGCGGTGATTGATTGAACTGCTTGCACCATTGAGCAGATCGCCGAAACGTCTTCAAGAAAGTGACTTTATCCACGACTCAGCCGAAGTTAGCCATTGTTTCCAACATGATCTGTTATAATTTGAAGATAGGGGCAGTTTAGAAATATTAAAAATTTATAAAGTATCGAGATGTGAAAGGAGGAAAGTGAGGTGCAAATAGAACCAGCCTAATATAGATTCTGATCAAGCAAGAACCCATTAAATGATCATTTCGGTAGAAAAAAGAAAATTTCCTTATTGGATTGCAAATAGTGCAAACTAATGAACCTTAACCATAAAGAGGTGCCTGAAAGTAATAAATAATAAACGACTTTTTTTCCCTTGTATTACAGATGTATGTGTGTGTGTGTTACAATAGGAAACATAGAAATATTCTTTAACATCCTATCTCAAACCCACAATGTGGATGCTATGATCATTGAGAGTTTGCCAACAAAAAATGAAAAAGGGAAAACTGAGTGTGACTTGGTAATCTGCAATATGCAAAGAAGGAGGTACAAAAGGAAAAAATGGTGTCTTTCTCATGGTGATGACATGTAAGATGATTAATTTCAATATGAATGGTTCGCTTCCATAATACATAGGAGTGGGAGGATGAAGAAATACTCTCATATCCTCCAGTAACTATTGTAACCAAACAATCTTAGCATGAAATTCTGCTTCAATTGAAGCATAAGAAACAACAGAATATTTCCTACTCTTTCAAGAGATAAGAGAATCATCCAAAAAGATACAGTAACTAGTAATTGACCTACGATTAGTGGGATCGCTGCATAATTAACATCAAAGTATAGACGCAACTCCAAAGAAAAGGTGGAAGAAAGTAGAAAGCTAGAAAAATTGTACCACTAAGGTATCTCGATATACAAAAAACAACAGCACTATAGACTGTAGTGGGATAAGCTACAAACTGACTAGAAATATGAATAACATATGAAATATCTTGATGAGTAATAATAAGATAAACTAAACTTCCAACAACAATACGATATAATGTATGACCTGATAAAGATTCACCATCAGAAGATGAATACTTTATATTAAATGCAATGGATGAGTCGACAGTCTTATTATCTATAAGCCTAACCCATCCTAGAATACCTGTAATATGTTACGATTGAGAAACAAGATAACCTTTGAATGAATATGCTACCTCAATACCCAAGAAATATCTCGATGGATCCAAATCCGTCACTTCAAACCGTCTAGCTAACTCAAAAATATCATCAACGTCATCATAGGTAATAACTAATAGAGATAGAGGTATGCCCTGAGGAAATTCTGTAATTTATTGTAAATTATTAACTTTATAGTAAAATCTCATTTTATATAAAGGCATGTTTCTTTCTATTATATAGTTATCGTATTATGATATGTTAATTAAAGATTTAATATAAGTATATTAAATAGAAAATCCTCAAGCGATGTCTTATATGATGGTAATTACAATGTGTTCAAATCATGAGAAATTTATCACATTAAAATAATATATTATTTTAAATATTTCTAGTCAAGATATTTCGAGACATGATATCGATACATCCATTGACATCAGAGTACATAGCATTCTCTAAATATAGGATAGTGTATTACTCATGATTATTGGAAAGACTAAAGGGTTACGTATTGATAGTTATTGGATAACTATGGAAAGACTCACTTGAAAATTTTCAATTAGTTAGTATAACTAACGTCTAACAAAGAATCTTGAAATGATGATATTACATAGTTCTCTCGACTTGAGAATATCGTTGAACTTCAAAGTGGACATTCTACTTCAATTATTGTTAAAATGTGGCATGATGTTCATTGAGTGACTATAATTGGGTTTGAATTGAAGCATTGGAAGTGAAACACTATTCTGTAAAGAATCTTTTGCCCGGTTATATGATGTTAATATCATGGTCAATTGCAGTTAACTCATACTCAAAGTCTTCAGCCAGAGCAGTACATTTAATAATAATTGTTATTGTTAAACAAAAACTTTGTGTTTGACTAATCAAGTTAAATATGGATGACATTAGAATTTTGACTAAAACTAAATTCTATAAGTCGTAATGTGATATAGTTTTGACCAAAAAAATGATGTAAATAATCATTACAATCGAGTATCTCTTATAATAGTAAAATTAGATTTTACCAAAAAGATATGTAAGTGAGATAAATTCGAAGAAAATGTCACACCACAAGCTAAGATGATGTATGAACATAAATATTCGAGCTTTTCGATGTGAATCACTGACTGAATTTACATCTTTGAGTTACATAACCATAATGATGAATACTCTAAAAACCACACAATTTAATTAGTTTATGATCGTTGTAAATTAAATAATTAATTAGTATTTACAAAATATTAATTATTTTATTTTATTTGATGTTTTAATACCATTAGTATTTAATGAATGTATATACAAAAGAGTTATGTATGTGCATATTGATATACGATATTGATAATATATTTGAATTTAATTTAAATAGATTAATTATTAAATGTGTTTAGGAATTTTTGAAGGCCTGTTTTGCTTCTATCTTGGTCGGCCAAAAGGGGAAGAGGAAAGGATTCAAATGCTATTTGAAAAGGCAAAGAGGTAACTAACAGAAGGCAAAAAATCTCTGACCTTTATTCTCCTTTATTAACTACTTCAAATAAATTTATTCAGTTGTTTTTGTTCCTCTTCTTCATCATACTACTATCAAAAATCCATTGTTCCATAGCCGGAAAAATTCCTAAAATAAATACAAATAAAATAAAAAATATTCAGGGTGATGTTTGTTTGAAGATCCTTAGAAAATCCCGAGACTCATTCAATCAAGTCTAGGAGTTTTACTTTATTCAAGTTATGATTTATTGGCTACATCTTAAAGTAATTTTATAATCTTATTTAATTATGTAATACATGATGTTAATACAGTTTAAATCCATTTATGTTTCATCTCAGTTGATTATGTGTTTATATTGAATGTATAGTTTAGATCCCAAACTTTTTTCAACAAATTTATGTATGCGTGGGTTGTACGATTTAATTTTGTTATTGTTTTGGACATTAATGTTTAGAAAACTTTTTTATTTTGGAAACCATTTTAAATTAATTAATATAAGTTTTGAAGTTATTATATACACAAACACAAGTAAGCTACATATGTTGATTACTTGAAATCATTTTGAGATTGAATACATGTATTACATGTTTGTTGGTTTTATATGTAAATACATTTGATTATTATTTGTATATGTTTAAAATTTGTTTGAATTCAAAATTCATAAGTGGACTATTGTGCAAAATTATAATATATTTTTAATCATTCTTAAGTTAAAATTAGATTTCTATTTGTTAGCTTTAAATTTAAAGCATGTAAAATTATGAACTATATCCATACATACACACACAGACACACACACACATGTGTGTGTGTGTGTGTTTGTGTGTGTTATTTTAAATTTAAAATATTATTTGCAATTATTGTACATGTGTGTATTATTTCAACTGTATCAGAGCCCAATGGTCTATGTCGTCTAAATTAGCAAGTAAGGGTGAACCTATTAAAACCTACACGTTTAGTCGGGTGTCTGGAAAGGCAACGTCTAAGGTTGGTTTTGAGTAACAAGTACTCTACTCTACCTAGCTACTAGCCTGACCCAAAGGATGAAGTAAGCCCAAAGTTTATCTCTAAAACAAAGGCTTGAACTTGTTGTGGGTCTTGGGCTAGTTTTTAAAATCTTTTTGAAAATTTAAAAGATAGTTTGATTTTAAATGTTAGTTGTAAAATATGAAATAAATTTTATAAATGATATAAAACATTTTTCAAAAATTATTTTGAAAATTAATAAATTTACTTTGAATTTCTATCTTAATTATCTAATTTATTGGGATAATTAATTAAATAATTTATTAAATCAAAACATACACAACAATATATGTGAATTTATCATAAATGTTTAAGGTTAAAAAAAGTAATAATTTTTTTGAAATCATTAGATTTTATATTAACTAAAATTGTGTGATTATTTAAAAATAATTAAATGTTAATTATTAAAATAAAATTTACATATATATTGATATATGTATATACATAATATCAGGCCCGACCCAATTAGTAGGTAACAGAGGTCATTGGCCAGGGCTATGCGAGAGAGGGGGGCAAAAGGAAAGAAAAGGCCGATTTTCCCAAATTGCGACAGCTGAAAAAAAGTGAAGAGGATCGCACCTAAGCTACGACGCCGCCACCACTCCACCCACCTGCGCCGCCCTTTATTCCCACTGCCTACCTACTTGTGCGGTTGTCCTGAGTCTTCTACAGTTACCCACCTGCTAGCAGCGATGTGAGTAAGGAGTATAATTGGATAATTAATTTAGGGTTAAGTGTAATTTACTCATTTTATTGTTAAAACCAATGTTTATTTGGTTATTTGATTACTTATTTGATTTCTGCTTACACTATACCAATATTGAAAATAATTAGGTAAGCCCTAATTTGTTTTTTTCCCCTAGTTTTATTTGCCCTAATTTGATGTTGCCTATATTTGATTGCACCAAAAGGCTAAAAATTTAATTTAAGCCACTTAAACCATGTTAAATAGAAACTTATTGTTTGATTGTTAAAATAAATTTTATTGAAAAATAACCGGTAAAAGTTTATTAAGATTATTGTAGATAGGAATATGTTAATGGTTTAAGTACAATTGATCTTGAAAAGGATGTCAGTATCAATTATGATCCGGGATTGTGGGGAATAATTAGCGATACTGAAATAATAATGCTAACTCAACATGGTCCAATTAAAATTATAAAAGAAAATGAGTGTTTCCAAAAAGCAAGATTGATGGTAGACACATTTCTTCTAGATATTACATTTGCGGTTATACACGTAGAGAAGAGCATTAAAGAAAATGGCTTATGTACTCAAATGAATGCAATAAAGTTTATCGTTTTCATTGTAGGCTTTTAAGCTACACAAAAGGTATCCAATTGGTTGGTGAAGGATGTAGTATTTGGCATAATTTATCTAAGAAGCTGCAATGCAAATCTTATAAAATGGGTTGACATGCACATGAGACTTCAACAAAAGAAAACTACTAATAAAGCAATGGATGCTCAAATTGATAAAAAGAGACAACATTGGAGAAAAGTGCTTCTGCGTATAATTGGTGTACTTAAAATCCTTTCTAGAAATAACTTGCCAATTCATAGATCAAATGAGAAGACTTATGAGAAAAACAATGGTCTTTTTGCCAACTTATAGAATTTATAGCCGAGTTTGATAAAATTATGGAAGATCATCTTAGACGTGTGGTAAACAATGAAATAAATAATCATTATGCCAGCTACAATATTCAAAATGAATTAATAAGTTTGTTAGCCAACAAGATCAAAATAACAATGCTTACAAAAATAAAAAATCAAAGTATTTTTCCATCATCCTTGATTGCACTCTAGATTCGAGCAATAAGGAGAAAATGTCCATTATTATAAGATGTGTGAAGGTTGATGATGCAATTGATATCAAGGTGGAAGAATATTTTCTAAGATTCATAATTGTCGATGATACATCCGGACTTGGCCTTTTTAAAGAACTTAAAAATGGTTTTGATAATCTTCAACTTCAAATTAATGATGTGAGAGGACATGGATATGATAATAGTGCAAATATGAAAGACATATAATTAAATTAAATAGGATAATCCTAAACTTGATTTTAAACTCTTGATTACTAATGTATTAATATTTTTATTTAGTTTGCCATAGGTAAACATCAAGTGGTACAAAAAAAAGTTACTTGATGTTAATCCTAGAGTCTTCTACATTTAACGTGGATGCCATAGTCTAAATCTTACTTTATGTGATATGGTCAAATTATGTATGCAAGTTATAAACTTTTTTTCATATGTGCAAAAGATTTGTACTTTATTTTCCGGCTCAACTCATTCATGAGAAATACTTCGAACTCATGTAAAAGGTTTGACTCCAAAATCATTATCCGTAACTCATTTGGAAAGTCATATTGAAAGTATTATAGCAGTAAGATTTCAATCATCGGAGCTAAGAGATGCAAATAATTCCAAAGATGATGTTGTGATAATGAACGCTAAAGGATTATGGCAAAATGCTTTGGAAAATTTTGATTTTCTAATTAGCTTGTGTCTTTAGTACAAGATATTAGATAACATTAATCGAGTAAGTAAAATTCTTCAATGAGAGAAAATGAACATTGAAGATGCAATCTCAAAAATTAAAGAGCTTATTCCTTTTTTAAAAAAACTAAGAAAAGATGGATTTGAACACACGATGGAGGAGGCTAAAGAAGTTGTAACTGATGTTAGCATTGATCCTAATTTTTTTGAAAAGAGGATTATACGTAGAAAAAGAAATTTGATGAAGATATTGTAGAGAATGATGATAAATAACCACTCAAAGAACATTTTAGAGTTAATTATTTTCTATATAAAATGGATCAAGCTTTAACTTCACTTAGAGACCGATTTGAGAAATTTAAACATTATGAAGGAAATTTTGGCTTTCATTTAAATTTGAAATTCAAATTTCTTAATGATGAGGAATTGAAGGAGTATTGTATGAATTTAGAAGGCTTTTTCATACATGATGAAGAGCAAGATATTGGTGGTAAGGAATTGTTCTATGAGCTTCGATAATTAAAAGGAATTCTTCCATCAGAAGTAACCACATCAATTGGTATTCTTAATTTCTTAAGGTCTTATTGACGTATAAGTGGATTTCTCAATGTTTGGTTGCTTATCGAATTTTATTGACTATTCCCGTTACGGTTGCTTTGGCGGAAAGAAGCTTTTTAAAATTGAAACTAATAAAAATATATCTTCGGACTATTATTTCACAAGAGAGATTAAGTGAACTAGCTATGATTTCAACTGAAAATGAGTGATGGGATATACTAATTATAAAGGAATAATAAATGAGTTTGCTTATAAAAATGCAAGAAGTTGCTTCCATTGATATCTATTGATATGTTGGTATATCAAGTTGAAATTTTGATTTTTTGATATGTAATCTATATGATTTTGCTAACCTATATTTTGTAATTGAAGTTAAATTTTATAACAGAATTTGCATTTTGTTTTTCACATATAAACGTATTACTGTTTATTAAATAATGGGGCAACAATAACAATTTTTTTATAGGACTAGGAGATCAAATATGCTTGGGTCGGCCACGCATAAAACTATAAGTGTTATAATTAATATTCATTTTAAATTGTTTAAGATGAATTAAATAAAACTTTTAAAATTTAAAATAATATTTTTTAATAAATTTAATAAATTAATAAAATATGATTAATTAATAATATACATAAAAATACCACATAAGTAAGTTAAATTATAAACAATTATATAAATTGAACTTGTATAATATGAATGTATTATTTTAGTGGAATGGTAAGAAATCCAGCCTGGGTTTAACGAACGAACACATGCATATTATATGCATATCTTGATTTCAAATGCGTTCGACACTTGAATTATGAGGGTATTCCATAAGGTATACATTGTTCCATAAATCGATATCACTCAAAATATATATTAAACATCATGAATCGTGAATATATGTTGTCCTCTACCATTTTGCATGTTAATAGGCTATTTGCATACTCATTAGTTGTTAAGTTTCCTCAAGCTAGAGATATTATGTGTGATATTATTAATATATTGACTATAAGAGGTAAGATACATGCACATTTTGTGGACTAAACTACATTGACTGGCCAAGAGCAATAAAAATAGCATTAACATACAAACACTTATGGTCATCTATAAATGAACCTTTAAGAGAGAAAACAACTAAGGACGCCGACCCTAAGATAGTAAAAACTTATAACATATGGGTAGCTGATTTTGAAATCGCTTATGTTTTTATGCTATTTGCTTTAGACAAGCTGTTGGCACGAAATTACATCTGTCCATAAAATATTTGAATACCTCAAAGCTTTGTTTAGGGAGCAGCCTTGTTCCACAAGATAGTAGATTACTAAGAAGTTATTCAATATGAAGATGAGTAAGGGAAGTCGTGTTGAGAATTTCATATTGACAACGAAAAGCTTATATTGATAGATTTTATGATCTTGATGTCAAGTTAGGCGATGAACCGTAAGTGGATTTGATCCTTGGCTCATTGACTCCACTATTTGATCCATTCATATTGAATTACAATAAGCACCAGTTGAGTGTAAATCTCATCGAGCTACTCAATACGTTGATTGTTCATGATCAAAACGCAACATTGGATGTAAAGGGAAAGGCACCATATTTTGAAGATCGAACAAACATAAGCAGGGTTCTAAGAAGGGTAAGAAGGATGCTCCTACTGAAAAAGGAAAATGTCACCAATGTCACAAGGAGAGGCATTGAAAGCACAATTGTCCAGACTAATTGAAATTACACAAAGAAAAGAAGGAAACTGTTTCCTTCGCTTTTTGAGGTATGTTTATAATTAAAAATTGTTTTTTAATTAATAAATTGTCTTGGGTTTTAGATAATGTATCTGAAACTTATATCTATAATTCGTTATAGGGACATAAGATCAGACGACATATGGTAAAGAGTGAAATGATGCTTCAAGTTGTTGATGGATCTTTTATAGATACAACAACATTTTGAGACTATCACTTGACATTGCTTAGTAGATTTGATTTAGTTTTAAATAATTGTTATATGTTAATTACTTTATTTATGGTTTTATATCTGTTACCATATTGTCTGAGACAAGTTATGGTTTCCATTGTAAAAATAGTATTATGAATATTATGTTTGATGGAAATGATATTTGCAATAGTGTTTTAGATAATGGCATTTATGTAATTAATTTAAACCATATTTTTTCTTTGAATAAATCTTCTAATGACATTAATACTAGTTACTTGTTGCACAATAGACTATGTCATTTAGTGACAAAAGACTTTACAAATCGAAAATCGAAGGCTTTCTACCGTCATTTGATTATGAATCATTTGACACATGTGAGTCATATCTCAAAGGAAAAATGACCAAGCACCTCTTTAGTGGGAGCAACAAAAGAGTTAATGAACTCTTTTAGGTCTCGTACATGTTAATATATATGGCCAATTCCTACAGTGATAAAGGATAGTTCGACTTACTTTGTAACTTTTACTGATAATTTGTCTAGACTGGGATATATATATATATATATATATATATATATTATGAAGAATAAATTTAATGTCCATGAAAAATTTAAGGAGTACAAGAAGGTTGAAAATCAGACAAAACATAAAATTAAAATACTTCGATCTGATCGTGGATGTGAATATATTGGAAAAGAACTCTTAAGTACTTAAAAGATACTGAGATATCTATCGGGTTACTCCACCTTATACTCCGTCACACAATGATGTTTCAGAAAGAAGAAATCGAACCCTATATATGGTTCATTTCATAATGAGTAAGTTGAGTTACATCTTTCCTAAACGCATTGGAAACCACTGCGCATATATTGAAAATGATGCCTATTAAAGCTGTGGTTAAGACACCATATAAGATATGAAAGAGAAAAAGACCCCGCCTCAATTATTTGAAGGTATGAGATTATGTTAAGAATGTTGGTGTAACAACCATGCCTTCCTATGCTATTATAATAAATAAATTTAATTAAAATAAAATTGTTTGAATTTGATGTTCGATAATTTATGATTTGAAAACAGATTTATAGTTAGATTGCATTCTATATATTAAAGGATTATGATTTGATGGATTGAATTAAAGTATTGAAATCAAATATATTGTTGTAACTGAATATAAATATTTTACAGTGTAAATAATTGTTAGGAAATTAAAATAGTTGGAAAATAGGTTTTATTTTGTGATAATACAATAAAATTAATTATAATTAAAGAAGCATTGAATTAAACGATATTGTTGTGTTATCGAAACATAACTTGTAAACTAAGATGTGGATCCATTTAAATTGAATTAAAGTTCAGTTACAATATAAATAAAAGAGTGTATAAAAGTAAAGAAAATTTTGTTGATTTAAAATAGAGCCCAAGCACATTTACTTCTTACTTTTATTTTCTAGAGCATTCTTATTTACTTGGGAGATAAGGCCGAACTCTCTACGTTATTTTTTGAAGCCAGCCTTAATTCCCATTTTCTCAAAATAGAAATCACGATCGACTAGAAAAATTAGTGCGAGGTTTCACAATGGATAGGGAAAACTTGCAACCTAAAGTTGGCACCGCTCGAAGACAAGCACGTCACACGGAGGGCGGAGGGGACCGATGCTGGAGCTATGTCATGGGTGCATGCGCGACCATAGGCGCATGAGTTGGGTTCAGTTGTGCTGGATAAGGCATCGATGATGGTGTTGATGCGTTTGTGCAAGCTGGTACTTGATGGTGGCAAGTGCACATGTTAGGTTGTGCATGGTGAAGGTGAATTGGGAATTGCAGTGGTAGTAAATACATCATTCAATAATTCGGTGAGTTTCAATCTCATAACTATATCTACAATTTATTATTCGTTATACATATATTCATATCATCATGTTTATTAATTAAGTAATCTAGATGAATCGATCGGCTTAAATAATTGTTTGGGATCGTTTGTTGATTGGATTATTGGGTATATTGATTTAGAATTGGATAATGCTATGCGAATGATTGTTTGAATTGGTTGGATGTGTCAATTTGGAAATGGAACTCTATCCATTTGTGACTTGAGTGAGATAATCTTTTGTATGTTAGTTTATAAACATTTATAAAATTTTATTCAATTTAGCTATGTTTAAATTTACAAATATATTCTGACTATAAACATAAATAGAGTTTTCTGCTAGTTATGAACTCCGTTTCAAATCAACAAGGTAATATATTGTAAGTTTTGGAATTATTTTAAAGGAAAATATAATAAATCGATATTTTTATAAAATATAATATGAAATCAATGACATTATTTCTAAATGATATATATGGGTTATGAATATATATTGAATTGCTTTGGAAAGAATAATATTACTTAATAATATTATTTGATTACATAAAAATATGTTAAGTAACTTTTATATGTAATATTCAACTTTATAAACTATTTTGGAAATTTAAATATAGTTTTCAAATGTTATTATTAAATATTTAATAATTGACTAAGTTTATACAAAACTAGGAAATTAGTTATTTGTTTGAAATATTAAATATATCCAGTTAGATAATCACTTAGGGTTCATGGAAATTCTTCACGTTTCTCCAACCAATGATCCCAGATCCAATGTTCCCCTTGATCAGCGTGATGAAGATGGGTTTATAGAGGTAACCTATCGAAAAGATAAGAAGATAGGGTATTCTTTTCAATCTAATAATGTCAATAATGCTAAATCTACTGGTACTTCTGTGACGACCCGGATTTTCGCGTTCGAAAATCGACATCCATACTTCACTTGTATTCGAATGCCGTAGATTCAAATGTTAAAATCCGACTCGCCGGAGCTTATAACACATTAAGTACAACAACACAACGGAAGAAAATGAATATATATCATATATCTCCAATGAATACAATATCCAAATATGATACAACACTGCCCAACATATATCAGAGCACAAATACAATGCCTTAGCGGAATAAATAATTTGAACTTGAATCACCTAGTGAGAACTCCAATATCTGCAACTCCATCTCCAAACCAAAACTTGCTCGAACCCTCAACAAATTGTATTAAGCAAGGTCGGCCATCCAAAGACTTTAAAACTTTTGATCCATATTAATACTTGACTAGCTTCCTGATTCTACTAAAACCTGACTCTAGGCTGCCCATGTGGAAAATTTGTGGGCGTCCAGAGTCTAGAAAGGGAACAATAAACTCCAGGTCAGTCATGTGACTGGTGTGAGTAAACAAAAATAGTTTTAAACAAAAACAAACAACAAAAAAAATTAAAGATTGAAATCGCAATGCTTTTTGGAAAATGAAACTACCATAAGGCCTCCCGTCACGCACACAATGCAAGCGCACAATTGGCGGAGATTTCTGCTTATGATAGATATGCAAAAAATCTTTTGATATTATTATTAGTGCATAGTGTAGAAAACCTCTCGAAAATATAATATTAATCTTAGCCAGCATAGACATTTCGAACTATGCCTACTATAGCTACCATCTAAACAGTGGTGACCACAATAAGTAAATGGCAGGTTCTACAACTAAAACCATACAAGGCGCATATTGCGATTGGATCTCCAACAAATGGTCAGGCAAAGGAACTTCCTAGGCCACATGGGTACGCCTCTGGAGGGATGCCCCGAGAACTTAACCAGCTCTCTGCCAACACAAGGCCGGGTTACCTCTGTAACTAGGTAACTACTACACGAGCATGCCGTCCCCCGGTCGTTTGTGACCTTTATCCGAGAGCTCTCAACCACAAAGTAATAAATTTGCAGTGACCACATGAGTTAAGTTTCTGGGCTCCATACCATGATACCACCCTTTTCCAGAAGGGAATGAACATACCCTAAAGGGCGCGACCCTCATAACCTTGCCGCATCTTTCATGTTTCGACCATTTCTAGGGTGTGAGGTCTTGATGCAGTCTCGACCACAAAGCTATGCTTTACACAAAAGCCTTGCTTTGATCAACAAATGATCAGCAGCACTTCGTATGCCACATTACCAAATTGGGAATGTATCACTAGTAACCATCAACTACATAACCTCTATGCTCGTACGTCTCAGAGAAGGGTGTTAAGCTAAGAGAATAAATTCTCCACCACCAAACAGAAATGTATTTGATAGAAACCAGCTTTACATATCAAAGTATAACGTCAGACATACATCCATACAAGTCTGTTCTGGGTTTGAACAAAACCGAAGGCACTTCACAAAGAAACCCTTGCAAATCCAGATAACCATAATCACGTCCGGACTCCCCATCACAAAGGATGATCAATTCTCTATACCGGGGATCAACCGGTGGAGAGACATTCGACGAGTTATCCATTCGCCTTCTAAAATATCTGATCTTCACCACCGATCTTCAAATGCAATCCATAACGTCGTATCATTATTCGAAATGGGTTATATGACACAAAATCCTCTCCCGATTAAACCGAATAATGAGAACAATATTTAAAAAAATACGGATATTGGGATCTCAGTTAAGTCACAATTTATTACCCAAAACCTTTCTTCAAATGGTTTAAACAAATTACCATTTTCAAATCTTTTAACAAAAAGATTCACTTCTTAAAGTTCACCCATCTTTTACAAAGATTAATTCATAGCTTTCAAAACTATTTACAATTCAAACCTTTTATACAAAAGATACACCTTTAAGATTCTCTTCAATTTCATAATCAAGTTCAACGATCTTTCACAAAGATTCATTCATACCTTTCAAAACAATTCCATTTCAAATTTGAAACCCTTTCAACAAAAACTGGAAATCCTTTCTTTATTTGAAAGCCATTCATTTGAAATCAAAGGGTTTCCGTTTTGGCAAAATCCGATCAAATATGCACAAGTTATATCCTTTAAATTATAAACTTGGGTTAAATATAAAGTCCCAAAATAATACTTTTAAAATACTTTAAAAATGTTTTTAAATCCATATATATATTATATAACTTGTATAAATGTTTCAAACCAAATTTCCAAAACAATTTCAAATAATATTTTCAAACTTAACTTTAATTTCAAAAATTCCCTTTCAAAAGCTTTCCATATCCAATTCCATTTCCATAATCATTTGGATTCAAAATTCATATTTAAAATCATTTCATAATATTAAATTCAAATGTTTGTGACTTAACCAATCATCACGTGCAATCCATATTTGTGTGCGTATGGTGTAGTCCAGGGGTTTTACACAATAGTGCAACATCATCAATCATCATAGATTCAATCATATCAATATCGATAAGCGGTATAATCTATAACGACTTATCTTCCATTCATACATTCACAAATAAATAATACACATTCATCATAGATAAATAAATTGCATTCGTCACAGCTCGAATCAAAATAATTATAACAAAAAACATTGCACACTAGAGATATCAATCAATTCACCATTCAATAGAATTCAAACATC
The DNA here is from genome assembly GCA_030765085.1 of Allium cepa. Lineage (NCBI taxonomy): Eukaryota > Viridiplantae > Streptophyta > Magnoliopsida > Asparagales > Amaryllidaceae > Allium > Allium cepa. The sequence goes on along the minus strand of CM060940.1, from coordinate 144,690,069 downwards.
CATAAGTAAGATCAATTAATTATCTGATTAATTAAAATTAGATTAATTACTTATGAATAAACTACTAATCCTGGTTAATTAATATTAATTAATTACAAACCTTAATCATTAATTAATCTTCGATCATATATTAATTAACCTTTAATAATAAATTAATCAACCTTTAATTATTAATTAATCAACTTTGATTAATAAATTAATCAACCTTTAATCATTAAATAATTAACCCTTAATTATTTATCCTTAATTAAGTACATTAATTAATTAACCCTTAATTAATTACCATTTAATTAATTATCCTTAATGATTAATTATCTTTAATTATAAATTAATTAATCATTAATTATTAATTAACATTTAAATAAATCATTAATCAATCCTTAATTAAGTAATTATTCCCTAAATTTTCTTAATTAATCACCCTACTAATTACATTAAGTAATTAATCCCTTAATCACCTTTGTTAAGTAATTATCCTCAATCAAATAAATTATACTTTGTTAATTATATTAGGTAATTTTGCTTAATTGGATTTCATTTGAAAAACGCATTCTTAATAAAACTTTTACAAACCACATCAATTAAATTTAAAAACTTTTAATCTTTAAAAGTAAATCTTGAAACTTGTTAATAAATTTACATTAAAACTTGGTAATCATCTGCTTGAAAACTTTGTTACAAAATTACTTTCTTACTTGAAAAACATGTAGGGATTAATTAAATAATATAATTATTTCAAATCAATTTAGATTCGAACATATTTGATTTAAATTTCATATTTGAAATTTGTTTTGAAAAGTTATAGAATACCTTAGCTTGAAAATCTTATTTCACATCTTATTTGTTTTAAATTGGGTATATAATGTATTCTCAGTTCTATAAAAAAACCTGATCAAAATTTATTTTCAATTTAAAATCTTGCTAAACGAAACCAGCCCGAGATAAAAACCAAAAATCCTGAGAAATCACTCGAGCAACACGCATTCTTTTCTTCCCCGAGATATTTCATGAATCTATCGAGCCAGATTCAAACTTTTTTCGAGACAAAACCCGAGCTATGTTCTTCTTCTTCCCCATCTAAACCCACCAAATACATTGATATATGTGTGCACGTGTACAGGCGACGGTAGTGGCTCCGACCATTGTTCCAGTCACCAACACGTCGAGGAAGACTTCGCCAAGAACACCACAACCTAGATTGATGAGATCAATAGTAAACTCGAAATCGAGTTCAAAGGCGACTGTTGGAACTAAATTACGCTCATCGAAAAACGCTTCGCCTGATCACCACCGTCCACCGATGATCACGCGACTTCAACCAAAGTTGCTCCACTGACCTATGTTTCTTCTCCCTCTGGACCGATCGCCGATAGACCACCCATGATGATGAATTTCTACCTCAAACTTCGACAAGTCAAACCGGGTCTTAAACCCTAAAATCAAGTCGCACCATCGCCATGATCAACCAGAAAATCTATGAGCATTTTTCTGGTGATCACTGACGCTCGAACTACCTACCGAACCAAAGCACGATGAACTTCATCTTACCGTTCGATGGAATTTGACGAAAGTATCATTTCCTTTCAACTCTCTTTTTCTTACCATTTAATACATTAAAAATCCTGAAATAACTTTCAAAAATCATGGTTTGTAAACACCAATCTATTTATATAACAAAAACTTGAAAATAAAATCATTAAATTTTCAAGTTTGAATAGATCTTACCGTAATACCCATATTTCTAAATATTTCTTGAATATTTTTTTTTTACTTGGAAAAAAATAGTACATCCTTATTCACATTTTATCTTCAAGGATTCTAACCAATTATTGATTATAAGAAGAGAGTTTGAACTATTAGATAGATTTTAGCCGGAAAATGTTAACAGGCTTATATATATGATTATGATCAGAAATGCATACAACAACATATGTGTGTGTGTATACACATACAAACACATTTACCATTTCACAAATAATTTCACATCATATTTCTAAAGATGATCACATGCATTATTTATTTTAACTGATTTAAGATTCTAAGCCATAAGTTTGCTCACCTGAAAATATTTTAAACAGAGACAGGCTTTAAAACTGGAACTTAATTGATTATTTGATCTTTTGCTTTGATTTTTGTTTTTATCTGGATTTGATTCTGTTAAATCTGGAATTTTGCTTGAATCTGATCTTGCTTGATCTTTCCATTGAGTTGAACTAACATTTGATTTTGATTTCCAGGCTGAAACTTTTACTTTCCAAGTTGAAACAGATTTTTTTTTCCATTCTATTTTGATTTCTTTGTTGTGAGGATCTGTTTTGTTTCCTGATTCCCCATTTGATTTTCCAGGTTTTCATTTTTGAAGAAGAAATGTTTTCAGATCTGAGAAATGAGAGTAACCTGGTTTACTCTTCTCTACATACATTTTTTATATAATTTAAATTTTAAGAAAAATGTAAGCCACTTGTAAATTCGCAACATACTTAGGTTAGCACTTGTTATTTACATGATGCTAATATTTACAAATGTCATTTGTGATAATTTTGTGTTTAAGTCCTTTTGTTAGATTTTATTTTATAATCTATGTTAAACCCTTGTCATATTAAAATTTATGAAACATGTTTTATCTTTTATTAACAAGTCTTATATTTTCAAAAGGTATATTCATATCAAAGCTTTATATTTATTCTAACTATATTTATCTTCAAATATATGAAAGAAAGGTAATTTAAATCAACATGGAAATCTTGTTTAATCTCAAAAGATTTGTATATTAAAAACTTTATCCATTCTTGTTTTGAAATATATATACATTATACATACATTTTCAATTATTTTTACTCACATAACTTTCTAAAGGAAAATTGATTTGAAATCAAATTATCCATTATTAATAAATAATCATATATATATTTTTCTTAAAACATAGAATTTTAAATAAAATTTTTTTTCCTTACATTTCCAATTCAAATTTACTTTCAACATATTTATTTTTGAATTTGAAACCAAATTCTATTTTATAATATATTTTAGTTTAGAATTCCCAAATTAAAAAAATACAAATTTTATTTTTTATTCTTAAATTTTCAAATTAATTCACAATTTTATTCCAAAAATTAAATTAATCACTTTATTATATTTGGCTAAAATCCGAAAATGTTACAGATTCCCCCCCAAGAAAATTTTGTCCTCAAAATTTGCTCGATAGGGAGACAAACAAAGAATATGTGGAGAATGTTTTACCAGATCAAACTGAATATTCATTCTGATTTGGCTTACCAAATCAGAATAACTTTGATAAATATGAGAACGAACTCATTTGATACTACACAAGATACTCGGGTCAACTGGTCTACGAATTATGCAGGGGCATTGGTTAGTTCGAAGGGCAACTAACCGTTCTTAGAACATATTTGGATCTAAAAGAACAGACAAATGGATACTCAACTCAGGTTAGAATATCCCAAAATATACACCAACATGTCCCTCTTTGGACTTGGATTCATACAAGAAATCATAACAAAATTCTCAAATTTGGTTTTAACCGAAATCGTTTTATTGATACAATCCAATTTAACTTTATATTTGTTACATCAATTTATTTCAAATAAATTTCAAATTCATTAAAGTTTAAAACGAAAAGCTGATAAGAAACCAGTGAAGAGAATACGAAATAGGAACTTATTTACACGATTCGTAGTGCCACCATCGCACCAAAGCTTCTCCCTCGAGCTTCCAGGAAACCATCAAAAAAATTGAAACCAGATCAAAGGAGATTGAGAAGAGTTGTTTCCTTGTTGTTACAGGTATTGACCATTTGTAGTGGTACTCCCCTGTCCCCCATCTCGTCCTCTTCTTTCACTCATACTTACTATCAGTGGATAGTACGAGAATTTACTAAGACATACGGACGGATATGTTGGGGATATACTCATTCTAGGGTATTTGTAACCCTATCTCTAATGAGTCACCTAATGTGTTATACTCCAAAAGCCAAAGTTCAACCTTTAGCTCTGATACCAAATGTGACGACCCAGATTTTCACTTTCGAAAATCGACATTCATACTACACTTGTGTTCGAATGCCGCTGATTCAAACGTTAAAATCCGATTCGCCGAAGCTTATAACACATTAAGTACAACAACACAGCGGAAGAAAATGAATATATATCATATATCTCCAAGAATACAATATCCAAATATGATACAACACTGCCCAACATATATCAGAGCACAAATAAAATGCTATAGCGGAATAAATAACTTGAACTTGAATCACCAAGTGAGAACTCCAATATATGCAACCCCATCTCCAAACCAAAACTAGCTGGAACCCCCATCAAATTGTATTAAGCAAGGTCGGCCATCCAAAGACTTCAAAACTTTTGATCTATATCAATACTTGACTAGCTTCTTGATTCTAGTAAAACCTGACTCTAGGCTGCCCGTGTGGAAAATTTGTGGGCACCCAGAGTTTAGAAAGGGAACAGTAAACTCTAGGTTAGTCATGGGACTGGTGTGAGCAAACAAAAACAGTTTTAAACAAAAACAAACAACAAAAGAATTCAAGATTGAAATCCGCAATGCTTTTTGGAAAATGAAACTACAATAAGGCCTCCCACCACACACACAATGCAAGTGCACAATTGGAGGAGATTTCTCCTTATGATAATCAAACATGTTTGATACGCAAAAAATCTCTTGATATTATTATTAGTGCATAGTACAGAAAACCTTTCGAAAGTATAATATTAATCTTAGCCAGCATAGACATTTCGAACTATGCCTACTATAGCTACCATCTAAACAGTGGTGACCACCATAAGTAAATGGTAGATTCTACAACTAAAACCGTACAAGGAGCGTATTGGTGATTGGATTTCCAACAAATGGTCAGGCAAAGGAACTTCTTGGGCCACATGGGTATGCCTTTGGAGGGACGTCCCGAGAACTTAACCGGCTATCTGCTAACACAGAGCCGGGTTACCTTTGTAACTAGGTAACTACTACATAAGCATGCCATCCCCCGGTCGTTTGCGACCTTTATCCGAGAGCCCTCAACCACAAAGTAGTGAATTTGCAGTGACCATATGAGTTAAGTATCTAGGCTCCATACCATGATACCACCCTTTTCGAGAAGGGAATGAACATACCCTAAAGGGTGCGACCCTCATAACCTTGTCGCATCTTTCCTATTTTGACCATTTTCGGGGTGTGAGGTCCTGATGCAGTCTCGTCCACAAAGCTACGCTTTACACAAAAGCCTTGCTTTGATCAACAAATGACCAGCAGCACTTCGTATGCCGCATTACCAAATTGGGAATGTATCACTAGTAACCATTAACTGCATAACCTCTGAGCTCGTACGTCTTATAAAATGGTGTTAAGCTAAGAGAATAAATTCTCCGTCACTAAACAGAAATGTATTTGATAGAAACCAGCTTTATATCTCAAATGTAACGTTAGAAATACATCCATACAAGTCTGTTCCGCGTTTGAACAGAACCGAAGGCACTTCACAAAGATGCCCTTGCAAATCCAGATAATCCTTAATCACGTCCGAAGTCCCCATCTCAAAGGATGGTCAAATCTCTAACTGAGGATCTGCCAGTGCAGAGACATTCGACGAGTTATCCTTTCGCTTTTGAAAATATCTGATCTTCCTCATCAGTCTTCAAATGCAATCCATAACGTCGTATCATTATTCGAAATGGGTTATATGACACAAAGTCCTCTCCCGGCTAAACCGAATAATGAGCGCAATATTTAAAAACATATGTATATTGGTATCTCAGTTAAGTCACAACTTATTACCCAAAACCTTTCTTCAAATGGTTTAAACAAATTACACATTTCAAATCTTACAACAAAAAGATTCACTTCATAAAGTTCACCGATCTTTCACAAAGGTTAATTCATAGCTTTCAAAACTATTCACAATTCAAATCTTTTATACAAAAGATACACCTTTAAGATTCTCTTCAATTTCAAAACCAAGTTCAACAATCTTTCACAAAGATTCATTCACAGCTTTCAAAACAATTCCATTTCAAAATTGAAACCCTTTCAACAAAAACTGGAAATCCTTTCTTTATTTGAAAGCCATTATCATTTGAAAACAAAGGGTTTCCGTTTTAGAAAAATCCGATCAAATATGCACAAGTTATATCCTTTAAAGTATAAACTTGGGTTAAATATAAATTCCCAAAATAATAATTTTAAAATACTTTAAAAATGGTTTTAAATCCATACATATATTATATAACTTGTATAAATGTTTCAAACCAAATTTCCAAAACAATTTCAAATAACATTTTCAAACTAAACTTTAATTTCAAAACTTCCCTTTCAAAAGCTTTTCATACCCAATTCCATTTCCAAAATCATTTGGACTCAAAATTCATCTTTAAAATCATTTCATACTATTAAATTCAAATATCTATGACTTAACCAATCTCCTCGTGCGATCCATATTTGTATGTGTATGGTGTAGTCCAGGGGTTTTACGCAATAGTGCAACATCATCAATCATCACAGATTCAATCATATCAATATCGATAAGCGGTATAGTCTATAACACTTATCTTCCATTCACAGATTCACAGATTCACAGATAAATAATAGACATTCATCACAGATAAATAAATTACATTCATCACAGCTCGAATCAAAATAATTCATAACACAAACATTACACGCCAAAGATATCAAATAATTCAACATTCAATAGAATTCAAACATCCATAAGTAAAATCAATTAATTATCTGATTAATTAAAATAAGATTAATTACTATGAATAAACAACTAATCCTGGTTAATTAATATTAATTAATTACAACCTTAATCATTAATTAATCTTTGATCATTTATTAATTAACCTTTAATAATAAATTAACCAACCTTTAATTATTAATTAATCAACCTTTAATCATTAAATAATTAACCCCTTATTATTTATCCTTGGTTAATTACATTAATTAATTAACCCCTAATTAATTACCATTTAATTAATTATCCTTAATGATTAATTATCTTTAATTATAAATTAATTAATCCTTAATTATTAATTAACCTTTAAATAAATCATTAATCAATCCTTAATTAAGTAATTATTCCTTAAAATTTTCTTAATTAATCACCCTATTAATTACATTAAGTAATTAACCCCTTAATCACCTTTGTTAAGTAATTATCCCCAATTAAATAAATCATACTTTGTTAATTATATTAGGTAATTTTTCTTAATTGGATTTCATTTGAAAAACACATTCTTAATAAAACTATTACAAATCACATCAATTAAATTTTAAAACTTTTAATCTTTAAAAGAAAATATTGAAACTTGTTAATAAATTTACCTTAAAACTTGGTAATCAACTGCTTGAAAATGTTGTTACAAAATTACTTTCTTACTTGAAAAACACTTAGGGATTAATTAAATAATATAATTATTTCAAACAATTTAGATTCGAACAGATTTGATTTAAATTTCATATTTGAAATTTGTTTTGAAAACTTATAGAAGACCTTAGCTTGAAAATCTTATTTCACATCTTCTTTGTTTTAAATTGTGTATATAATGTATTCTCAGTTTTATAAAAAATACCCGATCAAAATTTATTTTCAATTTAAAATCTGGCTAAACGAAACAAGCCCGAGATAAAAACCAAAAATCCTGAGAAATCACTCGAGCAACACGCGTTCTTTTCTTCCCCGAGTTATTTTACGAATCTATCGAGCTAGATTCAAACTTTTTTCAAGACATAACCCGAGCCATGTTCTTCTTCTTCCCCATTTAAACCCACCAGATACATTAATATACGTGTGCACGTGTACAGGCGATGGCAGTGGCTCCGACCATTGTTCCATTCACCAACACGTCGAGGAAGACTTCGCCGATGAACACCACAACCCAGATTGATGAGATCAACAGTAAACTCAAAATCGAGTTCAACAGCGACTACTTGAACTAAATCACCCTTATCAAAAAACGGTTTGCTTGATCACTATCGTCCACCGATGATCACGCGACTTCAACCAAAGCTGCTCCACTAACCTATGCTTCTTTCCCCCTAGACCAATCGTCGATAGACCACCCATGACGATGAATTTCTACCTCCAACTTCGACGAGTCAAACCGGGTCTTAAACCCTAAAATCAAGTCGCACTGTCGCAATGATCAACTAGAAAATCTATGAGCATTTTTCTGGTGATCACTGATGCTCGAACTACCTACCGACCAAAGATGATGAACTTCATCTTGCCGTTCGATGGAATTTGACAAAAGTATCATTTCTATTCAACTCTCTTTGTCTTACCATTTAATACATTGAAAATCCTGAAATAACTTTCAAAAATCATGGTTTGTAAACTCCAATCTATTTATATAACAAAAACTTGAAAATAAAATCATTAAATTTTCAAGTTTGAATAGATTTACTGTAATACCCAAATTTCTAAATATTTCTTGAATATTTTTTTTACTTGGAAAAAAATATTACATCCTTATTCACATTTTACCTTCAAGGATCCTAACTAATTATTGAGTATAAGAAGAGAGTTTGAATTATCAGATAGATTTTAGCCTGAAAATGTTAACAGGGATATATAGATGATTATGATCATACATGCATACAACAACATATGTGTGTATATATACACATACAGACACATTTACCTTTTCACAAATACTTCACATCATATTTCTAAAGATGATCACATGCATTATTTATTTCAACTGATTTAAGATTCTAAGCCATAAGTTTGCTCGTCTGAAAATATTTTAAACAGAGACACGCTTTAAAACTGAACTTGCTTGATTATTTGATTTTTTGCTTTGATTTCTGTTTTGATCTGGATTTGATTGTTTTAAATCTGGAATTTTGCTTGAATCTGACCTTGCTTGATCTTTGCATTGAGTTGAACTTGCATTTTAATTTTGATTTCCAGGCTAAAACTTTTACTTTCTAGGTTGAAACAGATTTTCTTTTTTCCATTCTATTTTGATTTTCTTTGTTGTGAGGATCTATTTCGTTTCCGGATTCCCCATTTTGATTTTCCAAGTTTTCATTTTTGAAGAAGAAATGTTTTTAGATATGAGAAACGAGAGTAACCTGGTTTACTCTTCTCTACATAATTTTTTTATATAATTCAAATTTTAAGAAAAAATGTAAGCCACTTGTAAATTCCCAACATACTTAGGTTAACACTTGTTATTTGCATGATGCTAATATTTACAAATGTTATTTGTTATAATTTTGTGTTTAAGTCCTTTTGTTAAATTTTATTTTATAATTTATGTTAAACCCTTATCATATTAAAATTTATGAAAAATGTTTTATCTTTTATTAACATGTCTTATATTTTCAAAAGGTATATTCATATCAAAGCTTTATATTTATTTTAACTATATTTATCTTCAAATATATAAAAGAAAATTAATTTAAATCATCATGCAAATCTTGTTTAATCTCAAAAGATTTTTATATTAAAACTTTTATATATTCTTCTTTTAAAATATATATGCATTATACATACAATTTCAATTATTTTTACTTACATGACTTTATAAAGGAAAATTGATTTGAAATCAAATTAGCCATTATTAATAAATAATCATATATATATATATATATATATATATATATATATTTCTTAAAACATAGAATTTTAAATCAAATTTATTATTTTTTCTTACATTTCCAATCCAAATTTACTTTCAATATATTTAATTTTGAATTTCAAACCAAATTATGTTTTACAATATATTTTATTTTAGAATTCTTAAATTAAAAAAATTACAAATTTTATTTTTTATTCTTAAATTTTCAAAATAACTCGCAATTAATTCACAATTTTATTCCAAAAATTAAATTAATTACTTTATTATATTTGGCTAAAATCCAGGAATGTTACAACTTCAATGAGGCAGGGATGGATATTCTTTGGAAAATCGAGATTCTCTAATTCTGGCGCTAATAGTACGAGAGGAAGGTCTCTTCCTAATTGAAACTTTGCCCCAAACAATCGAGATTTCCCTTAAGTGGTAGAGTTTATGGTAGTAACTTAATTCTACTGATATCAATCATGATAGTGGACCTATTTCTAAGGCCTTGAATGATCTTGTGCGCGAATTAGAGGTGTATACTTACTTATCTATTACTTACTTCCTTCCCAAAGAATTTAATACCTTGAAATGTGCGAAATTTGATACAAAGCTTGTTAATTCTACAAGGGTTAAATAGAGAAATTCCATAGCTATTTATGTTGTGGGTTCAAAACCCTACGGTCACTTCTTCAAAGCTTATATTTTAAGGGTTTGGAGGCCAATAGAAGATTTTCAAATTTTTCTTTAAAGAGAATGGTTTTTATCTAATCAAATTTGAAAATCAAGAGGATTGCGATAAAATATTAGCTAATAGTCCCTATTTTATGATAGTGATTGATGATTATGAAAAAGTGAAAGGATGGCATGAAGTTAACTAGGGAACTTTATAGATTTTTTCTATCAATTAGTGGGCTCTCTCCTAGCTAGCTTCCAATAGAGGATCTGCCCCCTAGTGTATAGATCCTTTGAGTCTCTGTTAGCTCACTGTAAGAAGAGAATTTCGGCTCCCTCCTCTGCCATTCAGTTCTCCATAGTCATCATCACCTCTTCTCTTTCTAGCGTTCTTTCCATTTCCTTCTCTAGACAGTCCTTTGTCATCTGTTGTATTAATTTCAGCATCCTTGGCTTCGGCGTCTTCCTGACGCAAATATCTCTTGGCTTCATGGAAGAATTTTACAAGATCCATTGATGGATACCTTTCCAGTGCAACTTTGAAGTCGGCCTTGCTCGTGACTCCAGATACTACCACCATTAGAATTATAGATGAATTCGATTTATCGACGGCTGCAACTGCCGCATTAAACCTTGTCAAATAACTTCTTATGGTCTCTTCGGGCCTTTGTTTCACGCTTGATAGAATCATCACATTCTTTGGTCATGGGACATGAATTCTAAACTTCCATAAGAAAAAATATTCACCAAATCGGTTCATGTGCTTATGGACCCATTCTTTAGTTGTCTAAATCACATCGATGCCATGTCTATTAAGTATAATGGGAAACACTACACCTTTACCTCCTCAAAAGCACCCAACATATCCATATGTTGGATGTATCTCATCAAATGAACCGTCGGATCCAACTTTCTATCATATATTTTTTATGTCAGAAACATAAAATCAGGAGTATTCCTTACATTTTGAATATTCGAAGTGAATGGATTCCTGCTCATGCCCTCTAAGATTTGATTTGGGTGTCCACCCCTAATTATCCTCCTTACCAACTCAGCAATTCGGCTTTCACCGTCCAGTGACGGTCTTCGACCAAAAACAATGTTCTGCCTTGCTCTTGTGAGGGAACTCTAGCACATACTCTGGCATGTTCTTCTCTGGCTACACGTTAGCATTATGACATGTTCATCGGGCTCCATTCTGTCATTCATTCGTATGGGGAAGCTCTAGCGGATATTCCTCTGGTTGTTATGCATTTGCAATTTTCTTTACATTTCTAGCTCCAATATCGTTTGCTCTCGGCATTCCAGCATGTCCCATGTTTACAACAGCATTGCTCCCGAGTATAATTCTCTTGATACCGAGTTGATTTTGGTCGGTACTGAATTGTACTGTTTACGGGGGCATCATTCCAGTTTTCTCCGCTCCAATTTTAGACATTCTTACATTAGCTCCTTGTCCTTGGTTTTGAATTCCTGCAGTCCTATCTATACCCTGTTGTCCCATCCTATGGAAAATTCGTTCAAGCATTTCTTGTTATTGAATCATCAATCTATCCTACCTTTCCTTCATCATTTTCTCCATCTCTTCTCTGGTCACGTAGATGGATTGATGAGAATTTGATGACACCTCCTGGCTTCCCCATACTTTGGTTGGCTTTCTCCAGCCTTAGATCAAGTGTTAAGTCCCTTTATCTTCTCCAAATATTAGATTCAAGCTTTAAATTTTCAGATCTAATTCCCTTCTCAGTGAAAGTACCAAAATGTTGGCGTTAAAAATGGCACCAACATCCAAATTAGATGAAAGAACCAGTTTTATTAAAAGTAAAGGAAATAGAAAAAAAAGTAGGAGTTATAAGAATTTCTACAGTGGTTTGGTGTAATCATCAGCCTACGTCCACTTTAATCTTTTTATTAGTTGTTCTTTCTATGGATTAAAACTAAATATCTCAAATATGACCACAATCTAGTGGATCTTAGATTTATAATGATGTTTCTAGAGAGTTTGAGAGTCATTAGCACTAGGGATTTCCTGATCTAAGGGTTCAAACGACAAATAGTAGCTTCCTAGGTGACTCTAATGGAGGAGAGGTTAGACATAATGTAGAGGAAGAAGTCTCTTATGACAAAGAGATTGGATCTCATTTTGGTTGCAACTACACTTGTATTTATAGGTAAACAAACGTACTGGGTCAAAAGCCTGCTTGCAATGAGGTCTATGGGATAGCTCGATGTAATGCCAGAGAGATCGGAGTCCCAGGACTTGAGATCATAGCTCGGTATCGATCTCAATTAGCTGGGTGCCGACCTATAGATCTTCATGCAAGTTTAATAATTTACTTACTTTCCTTTTCTACCTTCTGTCCGATGTGTTTCAAGCTATTTTCTATTAACTTTAGGTTGATTCTAGCGATCTTTTCGATAGTTGCATTCTTTGCTTTCTTTTCGTCAATCCTTGAAACTGCTCATCCAAATCATGGGAAATCCAGTTGATTATGAGCAATTGGAGTGGTATAGGAGATTTATGGAGTTTAGGAAGTGGAATGAGAGGAATGATTGGTCGGAACCAAGCTATATAACTCGGTACTGAGCTATTTACTTAGCTCCAATTTAGTTGAAATTTCTCTATGTTGCTTTCCTACTCCTTCGGATCGTGTTTTCGAGTTTGTGAATCATTTCATTCTTGTTTCGATCTTCTAAGTCCAGTTGAAATCTGCTTTTGCTCAAAAGAAGATTAATAGAGGAAAGTGGGCTCAATTAGTCAAGTATATTCTTTAGAGCACCAGGCTTCCAAAGAACCTAGGTTGGAATCATATCGGTCCATTACTTCATTGTCGAGGACTGGGAGGCAGTTCATACCGAGATTACGATCCTATGATCATTATTCTTACAATGTGTTGAATATGCTAGTATATGATTTTTTTGATGATAATAAACATATATATATATATATTCATGTAAATGTATTTGCTATTGTACTATTTGATTTTCACATAATTAAATAAATATTTGTTGAATAAAATAAATAACACAGAATTTAAATTCAAATAGATATTTTATTCAAACAAATATTTTATTATAATTTTTGAATAATACAAAATTTGAGCTCTCACTATATATACATTTGTCAGTTACAATACAATTTCGATTGCATCTCAAATTTCACTTTACATTGTTCACCTTACTACATATCACTCATTCACTCGTATTATATTTTCAACTTTGCTCCAGCCCGAATCCAGCGTCTGAGTTATCTGCAAAATAAACATTGACGAAGTAAAATTGAATAAGAAATATTTATGCAGTGTAAAATAAAATATGTTTTTGAAAATATTATTTGCCTCGGTTATTTGGGTTTGTTTGCCATCATTTATTTTAAATTCATCTTACACAAACAGCTTGTGACATGCACAGTGTATCACTGTACATGCTACAAGGCCATGCACACCGATATGCACTTGATAAAACTGTAGGGATTGGTGAGCACAAGGTCAAACCCAACCAAAAGATAGGTTAACCTCAAGTGTAATAAAAATAAAGTCAGGACATGAGCACAAGGTCAAACCCGAGCTATAAGATGGATCAACACAGGTGCAGTCCAAATATACAAGTTCAATAAATGGTCAGGAGCAACCAAGACATTGATGTACACATGAAGATGGTTCAGATGGGTCAACTCAAAATAACAAATGAATAGTATAGACTCATATACAAAGTGCATACCAACCATATTTAACCATAGCAACCAACACAATGCAGTTCACCTATGTATATAGTGAATGCAACTAGAGCACTTGAAGTCCAGTGGCAACCAAACAAGAAAGAAGCAAACAACAATATGCATATGGTCAAGCACAAGTCAAGACAGGGAGAAAAATGCAACCACATGAAGACGTTCTCTTAAACCAAGATATGACTCGAAGCAATGCAAAGCTTCAGACACATATGTGAAACCAAAGCTAACATAAGCAAACAAGTAAAACAGTGGACTGAACACAATAATAGAGAAAGTTCACCAGACTTCAAAATAGATAAACAAAAATGACTCAATACAACACTTCAAATATACATATGTGACTTCATATGGAACCAGACCTGGCAACATTAGAAGCAGTTCAATATGCAAGTGAAGCCTCAATCAAGCTCTGCATAAAACCAGACTAATAAACACATTTGAACCAGACACAGTGCAGAAGTGATGAACAACACATAAAGGAGGCAAACAAGTATACATATCAAGTGAAGGTCAGACAATCTCAACTGTATACAAGTGCAAACTGAAACAGTCAACGGTTCAAATGGCCAGACTCACAAGTCAAGTGACAACAATAAACTGGCTCGAAGTAACAGAGGCTACAATTTAATGCAAGACAAGTTCCAAAATCAAGATGAAGTTCAATTGAAATCAAAATGCACGTGTCAACAATTGTAACTTCAAACTACATGGTGCAACAAACATACATATATATACACACACATATGCATACACACATGTATACATACATACGTGTGTGTGTGTGTATGAACATGAATGCAATGGCCAAAAGACTCAACATTAAATAGCAACAAATAAATATGCAGTGCACAACATTTTAGTGCAGACCGCAAAGACAACAGTGATGCACATACATATATACAATGTTATATACACGTGTATACATATATACATACATATGTATACATGTATATGGTTCAGAAAGCATCACACCAAATGCAAGTCGAAAAACAACAACTAGCACGTGTATATACACAGTGTAGACTTAAGGAAATATGAAACTAAATACAAGTGCAGATTTCAGCATTCCAGACAACAAGATCAAATACAAGTATATGGAACAAAACCAAGTGCAAACTCAATTGAAACAAGGAACCAATAATATACGTCAACGATCAAATTCAATAGGAATTTTTATTTGACAATATCAGATTTCAAATAACAAAGTCAAAGCCATGGTGGTCAAAGTGATAACAGGAATCGATCAAGTCAGAGTCAAAACTAGAAAATAACAAAAACCGAAAGAATCCAGATTATCACAATTTCAAAGTGGTCGAAGTCAATAGAGAAAAGAACGGAACCAAATTCCAAAGAGAATGCAAGCCGTGATGAGCAAGCAAGCATAATAGGAAATTATATAAATTGAATGTAGGCACCCTAGAGGGAGGGGTGAATAGGGTGATACTATCAATTATAAAAATTTAATGCGGAAGTATATATAAAATAATCATAGCACTGATAATACCAGAATAATAGCAGCACAGATGATAATAATAGAATAATAAAGGCAGAAAATAGAACACGCAGATTTACCCAGCTTTGGCAAAACCCTACCTACGTGTTGCCCCTAAGGTTTCTACTAGAAATTAAGTAGTCAGATGCTTACACACGTAAACTCATGATATCTGCTATCGACTAACCTAAGTCTACGCTCAAAACCCTACCACAACTCAGCCACTGAGTTACAAATTCTCAATCTACACCACCGTAGTTCATCCCTTAGTCACATGACTAGAAATTACAAACATTTAAAAGTAAATTAAAAATAAAATAATTAAAAACAAAAACCCTAATTTTAAAATATGAATCCCAAATAATATAGCCAGCCCAAACTTAAATAAAAGAGATTCCCTCTTTTCCTTTTTTTATTTCTTTGGCCCGTTCCTTTTGTCTGCGATTATGGCTGCTTCGTTCTTCTTTTCTTTTGCTCGAAAATAGGGCTTTTGATAAGTTGAAGAAGCCGCTTAGTTGAATTAGCCGTCGATGCTTCAAATGCTTTCTTCCATGAGTGAATTGCTTGCGGCTACTTCAATTTGATCGAGTTCGAATTAAAATTGGTATGTTATTTTCTTTTTGCTTCTCTGGTTGATATGTTTGAACTCGATTTGATTCGAGTTATTGATTTAATTCTTCGCTCTCTGTTATTACTTAAACTCAAATGGATTATTGCCGATGAATAAGGTCGAATCCCTTTATTTTCATTCGAATATATTATTCGAATTCGTTTGATAATTTTTCTCTAGCCGTTCGATTCAACTTGAATGTTGGTGATTTGTACTGACTTGTTCAATTCGTATATCTTTGTTACTTGATTGTCACGGCTTATTTGATTCTAAGTTTCTAGGCCACAACGGCTCTGACTTTGATTTGAAACCCCTACTTCGATTTTTGTAAAAACCTGCTATGCGAATTCCTTTTGTTCGAATTCTACTTTGATGACCCACAGCATCTGACTTTGTAATTTAGTATTGTTAGATAAAAGTTCGATTCTTTTCTGGTTCTACTTGAGTATTGTGATAATATATACTTGTTCAATTCTTCCTTGACTTGATTTGAAACTTGTAAAACCTGCTGTTTTGAGTATATGTTGGTTTTGTTGCATTTGAGCTGGTTTATAATATCTTCATGTTGTTGCCAGACTTGTTTATGTGCAGTTCACCACTGTTGCACTAATTTCATACATATTGTATTGAGTCTAATCCCTGTGTTGATGTTCATTTGTTTGCATTTTGACTTCGGGTTGCACTACTACTAGCCTGAACCATTTAACTGTTTGGTGCACAACTTCATATGTGCATGTTGCGCACTCTGTTGCATATTCACTTGGTTGTGTTCATTATGTAGCCTGGTTTTGGTTTCTTGATTTCTTCGTAGTCTGGTTGCTCTGACCAGTTCATTGAACATGTATGTTTCTTGTGTATGTGGAGTTGTATTCGAACTTGACTATGCAGTCTCTACTTGTCCCACTTTGTACATGTATACTTTTGACTGTTCATGTCTGATCTTGTAAAGTTTCTGAATTGCATCAAGTACACTTCCATATGTCTGATATGCTAGCTTAAGTCCGGTAACTTTTGAAGCTTGATTGATTGAGTTGAACCTTGTTATTTGGTCAGAATTGTTGTAGTACACATGGTTCATCCTGCTTGTACTGTTGTCACATGTGGAAGCTGCTTGTTCTTGTTTTATGTTGACTTCATGTGTATAGTTGCCTGGTTTTTTGTTTTCTGGTCTGGTGCAGTGTGACTATGCATGTTGCCTCTGGCTTCACTGCACACACACACACACACACACACACACACACATATATATATATATGTATATGTATGTATGTGTGTGTGTGTGTGTGTGTGTGTTCAACCATATGTATATATGTAGTCTAAAAGCATTTGTGTTGCTGTCTGCATATCAACTTTGAAGTTGTTAAGCTTCTTGTCTTGATGCCATTTTAGCTGATGTTGTTTTTTTGGTTTTTTGGCATTGTGCCATGCCACTGAACTTTGAACTCAGCTTCTCATTGCTGTAGTGTATATAGGTTGTTTACTGATTCGACCCATATCATATTGTTCATGTTGTCTGGATTAGTGCAGTTTCATTATGGCTTCATTTTGAGCTTCATGTGTACATTTGGATTGCACCTGAGTTGAATCCACCTTATAGCTCGGGTTTGACCTTTTGCTAATATCGTGACTTTATTTGTATTTCACTTGAGTTGAACCGGCTTTTGATTGGTTTTGACCTTGTGCTCACCTATCCCTGCAATTTATCAAGTGTATATGGGTGTACACGGCCTTGTGGCATGTACAGTGATTCACTGTGCATGTCACAAGTTGTTCATGTATGATGGATTCAAAAATAAATATGATGACAAACAACCCAAATAACCGAGGCAAATAATATTTTCAAAATATACACTTTATTTTTCACTGTAAAATATTTTCTTTTCAATTTTACCACATTAGTGTTTATTTTGCAGATTGCTCAGATGCTGATTCAATCTGGAATAGAGTTGAAGAATAATTATGAGTGAACAAGTGATATGTAGTGATGTGCAAATGTAAATTGAAAATTGTGATGTAATCAAATTGTATTGTAACTGAAATTGTGTATATTTAGTGAGAGCTCAAATTTGTAGTATTCAAAATTGTAATAAATAATTGTTTGAATAAAATATTTGTTTGACATTAAATTCTGTGTTATTTATTTTATTCAACAAATATTTATTTAATTATGTGAAAATAAAATAGTACAGTTACAAATACATTTAAATGAATATATATGTTTATTATCATCAAACAAAAATCACATACTAGCATATTCAACAATCTCCCTATTTTGATGATAACGAACATATATTTAAGACTTTGAATTTATTAAATTATTTGATCATTCAGTTTGCTCACCCTATTTGAATGCTCTCTCTCTATGCAAAGCTCTCCTTTCATATATGCATGAAAATAAATAAAAATATACAAATGAGCCTAGATGCATATTGAAAATACAAAATAAAATATTTGACCTTTATTTACCAAAATCTTAACTTTTCTCCCCTTTTGTTATCAACAAAAGAGTAATAGTGTTAGAAAAATAGAGATAAAGTGAAAGACATTAATATAATATTAAAACTCAATTGAATATAAATATTAAATTTCAATAAAAAATCAAACAAAAATCACAAATACTTTGTTTGACGCATAGTCCACTTTAGAATGGTAGAGCTAATGTCATCATATAAAACAATATAGTTGTGTCAATTTGTGGTATATTTATATCAGGAATTTGAATATCTACTAACCATGCATAACTGTTAGGACTTTTAAATGAGATTTGTAGTATTCCCAATTTTTTTTTTTAAAAATGAATTCAAGTATCTTTTAACCACACATAACCGTAAGGACTTTTAAATGGGATTATAATCAACTTGTTTATTTAATCAATCAATTTTGATATGTGTTCCATATATGCATAACCGTGAGGACTTTTAAATGAGCATGAAAGCACATAATCAAAAATTCAAAGTAATTCACCCATGCATAACCGTGAGGAGTTTTAATTGAGAGTGAATACTTGGATGTTTTTATTGCTAAAAAATATAATAAATTGAAAGACGTTCCGTTTAAAATACCACTAGTGACATACTATATTGGATTTTGATGAGTGATGGTCGATAGAAATATGATAGAAACAGAAATGGTTATGGAATTTTACCAACAATTTTTTTTATAACTCTTGTTTAAATTTCTAAAGAAATTTATTAAGTATACTGTCTCAAGTTATAATATATGATCAATATCAACACTCATCACTTTTTCAATCACTATTTATCTTTTCGATAATTAGTAGGGAATCAGATTAGTTAAAGTAATCATTTAAGATCAAATCCAAAAATAATTATAAAATTAAATTTTACAAAATGACTAATCTGAAAAAGGTCAACAAAAATGATTTTCTGGAAAAGGTTTTAGAAAAATGTCTGCTATTTGAAAATTAGTTAAAGTGAAAATATGCAGATATTTTCTTTGAAAAATGATGCAACTACTGAATATCTCAATATAAATCACGTTTCACTAGTAATTTTTCTATCAACGAGATTACCAGTGTAATCTGCATCTAAAACTCTCTTAGACTCAAGATTATCATTAGATTGATGTCATAGACCAGATCATGAAGTGTGCAACAAAAATATCTTAAAATCATTTTAACAGCTTTTGAATGAAATTTCTTTTGAATTTGAATTGAAACTATGCAAATAAACAAATAGTGAACATAGTGATAAGTCCAGAATAAACAAATATATCCACATGTATCATGAGTAATTATCAATCGATAAAACACCATCATTATTCCAAACAATTTTGTGTGAATTGATTCAAAAGACTCTTAAGGTACTTATAGTGTTCTTGGCATAAAAAATATAATTGGCCAACAATTTTGAAAAATCAAAGTCAACAATTTTCATAGGTCAGAATTATAATTAACATTCATTATCTTTATCACATAACTGGCTGATTTAAATTCAGATTATGGTGCAGATTATCACATTTAATATATCATTCAAGATGAATATACCATTACCAATTTTACCTTTACCGTTAATATTTCATTGTTACCCATTGTGATTCTGCCACCTTTGAACTTGTAAAGGCCAGTTTTCCCGTACCCTTTGAATCGACAATAAACCACACACGTCTATCTCTAATTGCACGATAAGACGGATCTTTAAGGGTGATTAAAGAAAACTTTTAAATACATATATCAGAGTCTAAACTAAATTCAGCCTGGACAGTTAGAAAACCTGCCCTTACAATTGCTGACAAACATCAAACAAAATATACTAAGCAAAGCGGACAGTAGAATATCTCCATACGTCGATGAATATCTCCAACTCTCCTCTGGAAACTCCAACTGTCTTCGACTATCCTGAAACAACTCGGATCTGACCCGAGTATTGGAAATACCCGGATCAGGCTTGACAAACCAGCGTGAGAAAAAATCAATAATTAATGACAGTGTCATATATCAGCCTTTGTTATAAATCCTTTAGAAATAAAGAGTATCTCATAAGACCACGCCCACACATAAATGCAGACGGGTTTTCACCTTATGATAACTAAAACACTTTTATATCAAAACGTTTGATATTATTTCTAATGACATGCTTTGAAAACATTTGCAAATAAACTTATTAATCTTAGTCGAAATTGTTACATTGATTAAATTCCAGCATAATATGTTCATAATCAAGTCCGTAGGCTCTTATTGAAGAATGCATTTCCATACAAATGACCAGGCGCAGGATCTACCTACCGAAATGGGTACACCTCTAGATGGATGTCCCGAGGCACAGAACATCTGCCCTCTATCAACACAAGACCGGCCTACCTCTTTAGCTAGATAGTACCGAATATGTCATCCCTCGGTCGTTACTGACCTTTAACTGAGAGCTCGTTTTCCATACACCACATTAATATACATCCCGAACATCATAGCGGGAAGAAATATATCTAGAAGGGGATGATCATACCCTAATTGGGAATGACCCACTTAGCCCTACTGCATCTAATCCTGTTTCGGTCATTTCCGGTTTGATGAGGCTTGATGTAAACGATTACCTTTTCACATAGCACATATACAATCTTTGAATGCCACATTGCCATTTCCGTTTAACTACTAATTGCCTTCCACAAAAATACAACCCTTGAGCTCGTAAGTCTCAAGGAGGGTGTTAAGCTAAAGGAAGTTGTCTTCTCCGCCACCACTGATGTACATTTGTAAAAACCAATGTACGTAATCGTTAGAAATGCAATGTCAGACAAACGTCCATACAAGTTGTCCAGGAATAGGACAAACCGAAGGCACTTTCCTCGGCCATTACTAGGCGAGAAGCCCTTGCAATCCGTAAAATCTCCAACACGAGCAGACCACTGCTATATATAACTCTATAATGGGTGCGACCCCAAGCAAATCAACAAGCAGTCCTCACGCTATAAAGATCCACGGTCTTCAATAATCATCGTCTTCAACATGTCTTCACGTTCGAACGTATACATTGGTTCGAAATGGTTTTCGGATAGGAATTAACCAAATCCGACTCCGGTTCCTTCGAAATCCAATCATCGATAAAAGTGAATACGAGTATATAGGATTTATTAATTCTCTTTTCACTTAAATTCTTTTCTGATAATTTCTAAATCTCTTTCTTTTAACTTAGGATAATTCTAAGTAATTCATTCTTTTGCTTTGGAAAATATCTCAAATTTCCTTTCTTAACTTTCAATCAAATCCTTTAACTTTTAGGCGGGTCAAAAACAATGTTTTTTAAGGCATCGTTTACGCTAAACCCTAAATCAATCTTAACAAACATTTTTGAGTAAATAGGATCGTAGAAATCATTCATTTTGGAGATTACTTAACTTTTGGATAATACCAATCTCCTTTAGTTTGAAAAACTTAACACGGAATCTTTTTTAATTTAAGAGCATCCGGGCTTTCCTTTCGATCTGTTTCACCCCTCGTCTAAGAAAAGAAAACATAGGCCAGGTAAGTTCAGGGTACTAGTTGCTCCATTTCTAACCTTAGTTTAACACTTTGTTTTATCTTTCCAGATCTCACAGGCGGGACAAATGTACTAGTCGTTTTCGTATACTCAGATTTTTCAACTTTTTTTGGAATTGCTTATGAATATTCCAAATTATCTTTCAAAACGCTTAATTATCCTTTTTAAAACATTCATAATTGATTCTGGAAAACGTCTTTACATTTAAACTTATATTCCAAAAGTTATACAATTCGCTGCATAAAAGTGCTGCGGAAAGTGTTATATAAGTTTATTTGGATTAAACCACTTTTAAATATTTGAAAACTCATATTTTCCAATCCAAATCTCTTTAAATCATTTAAATAGATTTATCAAATTTATCCCATATTTTTTTCACAATTAAAAACATCCATTTAAACAAATTTCCTATTATGGTCACTAAACTGCATTAGCGCGATTTTTCTTGAAAATTAAATTGAACTTATTTCAAAATCTACTTATCGAAACTTTGATTTTCTTTCTTCGTTTAGAAGATATGGATATAATAGTCCGAAATTTTCTTATCTCAAAGAATTCCGAGCTATATTCCACTCTATACACTCATTTGAACTTTTTGGCGCGAAATCGCGCACTACCGTTGCGCGAGGCGTGTAGTTTTAACTTATTTTTCAACATTTGAAATAATCAATTCAAATTGGATTTCAACACTTATAAAATCATTAGAAAGCATTTTAAACCAATATTTTCACTTTTTAAAGTATTTGAAATATATTTTCACTATTACCATATTATAATATTATTATATTCACATTATTTTAATATTAAATTTTAAATTCCAATTTCAATTCAATTTCAATTCTAATCTCAAATTAAACACATTTAAAACTTAGATTTCAAATCTAATTTCAATTTAAACTTCAATTCATTCTCAAATTAAACTTCACTTTTTCAAAATCGATTTCAATTTCACTATTCATCTTAGTTTCAATTTCTAATTAACTATTCTTTTCAAATTCGATTCACTTCAAATTTCAAATCCTCTTTCTTTTTAACTTTAATTTCACTTCTAAATAAAAAGAGACTTATTTTTCCACAATTTCTCATATTACTAAAATATGGTCTTTTTAGACAAAGGGATTACTTGATCAAAATGAACATATCCAATATTCATATTTGTCACTAACATAACATCCATTCAATCAATCACATGCATATGATTTCAAATCTAACATTCACTATTAATATCATAACGGGATATATTATCACAATTCACTTAATTTACTAACTATCAAATCAAATATATTAACAATCAATTTGGTATGGACATTCATATGTCATAAGGGTGTAAATATGATTTATAACATAATCAAAATATAAATTCAAAAGCAATGAGAATTTCTCACCATAGTCCAAAGTGATTAACTTCCTACCAATATTCTAATCAACCAACACTTCACTAATTTATTCCTACTCCATTAAACACTAGCAAACAACACCCTCTCCCATCCAATAGCTTGGCCGAGGCTTGAGATGGAGGTTGGCCGAAAATACAGAGAAGAAGCGGTAGAGCTTTGAACTTGAATTCCCAAAATTTAGATCCGAAAAATAGTTCATCTTCTCTCTTGTTTTTGACTCTCTTACTCACAAAATTTGAAAAACTTATTAACTGAAAAGTTGTTGCAAATTCTTTTCTATTGAATTTCTATAAAAGAATCATTTGAATCCAAGTTGTTTTGAGGGAGATATGTTCAAAATAAAAGAGCTATTCTCGGATTCATAAAAATAAAGCCTGAAAATACACTTCAAAGAATTGAGTTTCAGATATAGCAAACCTCAAAACTGGAAAAAGTAATCAACATAAAAGTTGTGGTCACTGAAATTTCATATGGTTTTAAAAAAAGAATTTCTAAATTTGGATCTGTTATGATCAAGTTATGATTAAAACAAAACGGCCTATTTTCTGGCTTAAAAACTGGGCCAGAAAATGCACTTAAAATAAGTAGAATTTTGACATAGTAAACTTTGGAAAGAAATAAAGTGATAAACATGAAAATTGTAGCCACTGGAAAAATACATGATTTAAAAAAAAAGAATTTTGCATTTTGGTTTGGTATTGAAGAACTTATGGCCGAAAGAAGAAGATGTAAAATATAGAGAAAAAATGAGTTAGTTTTGAAGAAAATAAACATTGATTTCTTTTGAAAATTTCGTAAATATTTTAGCATTATTTCTTTATAATATTTTTCTATGGCATGGAAGACATTAGAGAGAAGAGGAAGAATATAAAGAAGCTTGATAAAAGAAAAAGAAGAAATGTGAATGAAAGTGAAGAAGGAGGTGGATATTTATACAAAAAGAAAGAAAGTGGTAATTTACCAAAATAACCTCTTACCAAATTACCAAACTAACATTACTTCAACCTAAAGCAATCTCCACTTTTTCAAAACTTAACATCACCTTTCACATCCTTACTTTATGTCTTAATCCCTTAAGAACTAAGCTAAGTAAAATAATAATTATGTTGGCTTTTGATGTGATATTGATTTGATGTTTACTTTTGACTTTTCTTACTTACTTTTGTTAATTCTTACTTACTTTTCTTAATGACTTCTAGAAGTTTCTAACCTTGTTTAGTAAAAGTAAACTTGATTAGTTAATTAATTAATACTTACACTATTAGAATATATGTTCCTATATAAGAAAATAAAGGTGCGACGACGTTGCGACAACTTTTAATCGATAAAACGTTGTTTTTCGACAAAATGTTTTACGGTCACATTTTGACGTTTTAGTTAAACTATTTATTTATGTAAACCAAATTTAAAAATAAACCTTTTAATTCTTTAAATAAATTAAAACAAGTCTCTTTATATTTTAAAATCATATTTAATTAATATCAAAATCTCTAATTTTACAGCGTATATAAAACTGACAAAATGTGACAAATTTTCTGTTTTTTTTATAAAACGATTATTAACAAACTTTTAAATCTTTTAACATACTTTTATTATCTTTATTAGATGTTTTTAAATAAGATTTATCTTTTTAAATAAATATTTAAATTCATTTATTCAAGCCTTTATTTATTTTTAACAAAACTTAACTTTTGTTGATTTGTTCTAAAATCCAAATTTATACTTTTCAACACATTAACTATAAGAATAGATAATTATTTTTATATATATATATAACATATTTATTTAAGATTTAAACTCCTTTTAAATTTAAATTGAACGAAATCTCTCATTTTCAAAGTAGCGAAATTACGGGTCGTTACATTCTCTCCTACTTAAAAGCATTTCGTCCTCGAAATGAAATCAAAGACAAAGGAATCTATCTCATACTCATCTCCTCAAATAATTTGACTTAGTTCTACTGATGATAGAAAATAAGAAGGCCGATATCATAACAACACTAAAAAAGATGATGCCAAACATACATACCAAGATTTTCCACACTAACTTGAGTACTTATCATGTACTTAAGGTTATATATACATACATCAAGTCAAACTTCTATTGTACTCATCCTAGTGCATACTGCATATTTAAGATAATATATACAACAACCAAACAAGTCTATACATCCAAAAACAACCAAACTGATACTATATCAACATAAATGAATCCATCCATATAACCCATCCTCTGTCCTGAGCATGTACTATACCTGAGGTTTATATAAATTTACACATATCTAAACATAAGTCTAACCACTATATCTTAGTGCCTACTATTTAAGATAACTATCCAACTACTAAGTAGACAGACCCAAAACATCATACTATATGTGATCTTTGATTCGATCTATTATTTGAATCCACAACTTTTCTTTTGAACTAGTATCGATCCCCCGATTTTCTAGTGCGTACTTTGATCATACTTTTGGATCACAAACCCTTGCTTTCCTTGCATAGCTCTCAACTATGATAGAAAACTTGTGTACATAATCATAAACTCTCATCAATGTTCGCCATCAAAAATCGAGTGATAAATCCTTTTTCGGATTGGTGTAAACACCTCAAAGTTCTGTACTCAAATCTTAGATCCAAAATTTATGTGCGAAAATGATCTACGTTTTACTAATGTACTTATTCACATCCATCTTTACCTAACACATTTTTTCAAAACTTCTATTAATCCAACTTTATTTCACAACCATTTACCTTTTACTAAATCCATTATTACTTAAGCTCATAAATATGACTTAAACTTGTATAATATACTTTTACTTCCTAAGAGTATATATACATATCCCTAATCTTCAAATCGTCATTACTTCAATTAGGGTCTTCAACAAATGTGGAATTCTATTATTCCAAATAAATAAGTTATAAAACTCAATCCTTAGTTTTCTTTACCTAAGGTTTCAATTTAACTAAAATTATTTATCTAATCCACATATTAATAAGACAACTTTACTAAAAGTACACTTTTTTTCTTGCTGATTCTATGATTAACTACTTAACTTATTTACCTATCCATTTTCTAAATCAAATTTCCTAATCTTAAATCCATCAAATACCTTATAGTCAAATTTGT
The DNA here is from genome assembly GCA_030765085.1 of Allium cepa. NCBI lineage: Eukaryota > Viridiplantae > Streptophyta > Magnoliopsida > Asparagales > Amaryllidaceae > Allium > Allium cepa. The sequence continues at coordinate 144,663,441 of CM060940.1, read as the reverse complement.
GAAACTTAATTCACATGGTATTTGTTACTTAAACATTTTCATCCAATAATCAAACTACTAACCATATTTTTCAAAATTATCTTCTTCTAATCTTACTTCATTTTGAATTACAAAGGTTACCCTAACTGTATCACTAATTCAAAGTTTTATATTAGGATGATATTTCTTGTATCTCTTATTCCTAAATTTCAAATTAACTTATCTCTTAATAAGTTATAGAACTTATCCTTTTATAGTATATTTAGTAAAAAGTCTCAACTTAGGTTTATCTTTTTCCTATCTTGTTAATAAGAATTTTTCTAAGTATGCATTTCCTTTTTACTTTCTCTAATTACAACTTCTAGCTTCAATATTGTCATCAAATATCTTATAATCAAATTGTGAATGTTACTTCACAAGATATTTGTACTTAGCTTTTAAATCCATCCATCATGATAATCACTTAATCATTATTATTTCTTAATACCAAATATCTAAGGGTATATGATTAAAGTTCTAGATTCTAGCTTTCAACTAATTGATCCTATATGAAATATCTTATAGTCAAATTTGTGCAATTTTAGTCACAAGATATTCATATTTTAGTTTTACTAAGCTAAATTACAAACAATCCTTAATTTCTAGCCCAAAAGGTAATAGTATTCCCTTTAATATTTATAATACAAATCCAAGGTAAAATTAATTCATTTACCAACTTCTTTAAAACAAAATCATTTTTATAAAATTAACAAATACGCGCTCATACACACACACACACACACACACTCTCATAACTCATTCTAGGGTGTTACTAACCCTATCTCTAATGAGTTACTCATCCTAGGATATTGCTAATCCTATCTTTGATGAGACTTTACCCATAATAGAGCCAAGGTTCTCGCTTAACCTTCAGCTCTGATACCAAATGTAAAGACCCGTTTTTCCGTACCCTTTGAATCGTCAATAAACCACACATGTCTAACTCAAATTGCACGATAAGACGGATCTTTAAGGGTGATTAGAGAAAAGTAAACAGAACAGAATCTCACACGAATGGAATAACATATAATATTGAACAAATATTTTTACAGCGGAAAACTTTTAAATACATATATCAGAGTCTAAGCTAAATTCAGCCTGGACAGTTATAAAACCTGCCCTTACAATTGCTGACAAACATCAAACAAAATTTACTAAGCAAAGCGGATAGTAGAATATCTTCATACGTGGATGAATATCTCCAGCTCTCCTCTGAAAACTCCAACTATCTTCGACTATCCTGAAACTACTCGGATCTGACCCGAGTATAGAAAATACCCGGATCAGGCTTGATAAACCAGCGTGAGAAAAACTCAATAATTAATGACAGTGTTATATATCAGCCTTTGTTATAAATCCTTTGAAAATAAAGAGTATCTCATAAGGCCATGCCCACACATAAACACAGACGGGTTTTTACCTTATGATAACTAAAACACTTTTATATCAAAACGTTTGATATTATTTCTAATGACATTCTTTGAAAACATTTGCAAATAAACTTATTAATCTTAGCCGAAATTGTTACATTGATTAAATTCCAGCATAATATGTTTACAATCAAGTCCGTAGGCTCATATTAGAGAATGAATTTCCATACAAATGACCAGGCGCAGGATCTACCTTCCGAAATGGGTACACCTCTAGATGAATGTCCCGAGGCACAGAACATCTGCCCTCTACCAACACAAGACCGGCCTACCTCTTTAACTAGATAGTACTGAATATGTCATCCCCCGGTCGTTACCGACCTTTAACTGAGCGCCCGTTTTCCATACACCACATTAATATACATCCCGAACATCATAGCGGGAAGAAATATATCTAGAATGGGATGATCATACCCTAATTGGGAATGACCCACTTAGCCTTGCTGCATCTAATCATGTTTCGGTCATTTCCGGTTTGATGAGGCTTGAGGTAAAAGATTACCTTTTCACATAGCACATATCACATCTTTGAATGCCACATTGCCATTTCCATTTAACTACTAATTACCATCCACAAAAATACAACCCTTGAGCTCGTAAGTCTCAAGGAGGGTGTTAAGCTAAAAGAAGTTGCCTTCTGCGCCACCACTGATGTACGTTTGTAAAAACCAATGTACGTAATCGTTAGAAATGCAATGTCAGACAAACGTCCATACAAGTTGTCTAGGAACAGGGCAAACCGAAGGCACTTTCCTCGGCCATTACTAGGCGAGAAGCCCTTGTAATCCGCAAAATCTCCAACACGAGCAGACCACTGCTATATATAACTCTATAATGGGTGCGACCCCGAGTAAATCAACAAGCAGTCCTCACGCTATGAAGATCCACGGTCTTCAATAATCATCGTCTTCAACATGTCTTCACGTTCGAACGTATATATTGGTTCGAAGTGGTTTTCGGATAGGAATTAACCAAATCCGACTCCGGTTCCTTCGAAATCCAATCATCGATAAAAGTGAATACGAGTATATAGGATTTATTAAGTCTCTTTTCACTTAAATTCTTTTCTGATGATTTCGAAATCTCTTTCTTTTAACTTAGAATAATTCTAAGTAATTCATTATTTTGCTTTGGAAAATATTTCAAATTTCCTTTCTTAACTTCCAATCAAATCCTTTAACTTTTAGGCGAGTCAAAAACAATGTTATTTAAAACATCGTTTACGACAAACCCTAAATCAATCTTAACAAACATTTTTTAGTAAATAGGATCGTAGAAATCATTCATTTTGGAGATTACTTAACTTTTGGATAATACCAGTCTCCTTTAATTTGGAAAACTTAACACAGAATCTTTTTTAATTTAAGAGCATCCGGGCTTTCCTTTCGATCTGTTCCACCCCTTGCCTAAGAAAAGAAAACATAGACCAGGTAAGTTCAGGGCACTGGTTGCTCCATTCCTAACCTTAGTTAAACACCTTATTTTATCTTCCCAGATCTCACAGGCGGGAAAAATGTACTAGTCATTTCCGCATACTCAGATTTTCAACTTTATTTTGGAATTGCTTATGAATATTCCAAATTATCTTTCAAAACGCTTAATTATCCTTTTTAAAACATTCACAATTGATTCTGGAAAACGTCTTTACATTTAAACTTATATTCCAAAAGTTATACAATTCGCTGCATAAAAGTGGTGCGGAAAGTGTTATATATGCTTATTTGGATTAAACCACTTTTGAATATTTGACAACTCATATTTTCCAATCCAAATATCTTTTAAATTATTTAAATAGATTTATCAAATTTATTCCATATTTTTTTCACAATTAAAAACATCCATTTAAACAAATTTCCTGTTATGGTCACTAAACTGCACTAGCGCGATTTTTCTTGAAAATTAATTTGAACTTATTTCAAAATCTACTTATCGAAACTTTGATTTTCTTTCTTCGTTTAGAAGATATGGATATAATAGTCTGAAATTTTCTTATCTCAAAGAATTCCGAGCTATATTCCACTCTATACACTCATTTGAACTTTTTGGCGTGAAATCGCGAACTACCTTTGCACGACGCGTCTAGTTTTAACTTTTTTTTCAATATTTGAAATAATCAATTCAAATTGGATTTCAACACTTATAAAATCATTAGAAACCATTTTAAACCAATATTTTCACTTTTTAAAGTATTTGAAATATATTTTCACTATTACCACATTATAATATTATTATATTCACATTATTTTAATATTAAATTTTAAATTCCAATTTCAATTCAATTCCAATTCTAATCTCAAATTAAACACATTTAAAACTTAGATTTCAAATCTAATTTCAATTTAAACTTCAATTCATTCACAAATTAAACTTCACTTTTTCAAAATCGATTTGAATTTCAATTTCACTATTCATCTTAATTTCAATTTCTAATTAACCATCCTTTTCAAATTCGATTCACTTTAAATTTCAAATCCTCTTTCATTTTAACTTTAATTTCACTTCTAAATGAAAAGAGACTTATTTTTCCATAATTTCTCATATTACTAAAATATGGTCATTTTAGATAAACGGATTACTTGATCAAAATGAACATATCCAATATTTATATTTATCACTAACATAACATTCATTCAATCAATCACATGCATATGATTTCAAATCTAACATTCACTATTAATATCATAACGGGATATATTATCACAATTCACATAATTTACTAACTATCAAATCATCCATATTAACAATCAATTTGATATGGACATTCATATGTCATAAGGGTGTAAATATAATTTATAACATAATCAAAATATAAATTCAAAAGCAATGAGAATTTCTCACCATAATCCAAAGCGATTAACTTCCTACCAACATTCTAATCAACCAACACTTCACTAATTAATTCCTACTCTATTAAACACTAGCAAACAACACCCTCTCCCATCCAATAGCTTGGCCGAGGCTTAAGATGGAGGTTGGCTGAAAATATGGAGAAGAAGCGGTAGAGCTTTGAACTTGAATTCCCAAGATTTAGATCCGAAAAATAGGTCATTTTCTCTCTTGTTTTTGACTCTCTTACTCACAAAATTTGAAAAACTTAATAACTGAAAAGTTGTTGAAAATTCTTTTCTATTGAATTTGAAAAAAAGAATCATTTGAATCCAAGTTGTTTTGAAGGAGATATGTTCAAAATAAAAGAGCTATTATCGGATTAACAAAAATAAAGCCCGAAAATACACTTCAAAGAATTGAGTTTCAGATATAGCAAACCTCAAAACTGAAAAAAGTGATCAGCATAAAAGTTGTAGCCACTGAAATTTCGTATGGTTTTAAAAAAAGAATTTCTAAATTTGGATCTGTTATGATCAAGTTATGATCAAAACAAAACGGCCTAATTCTGGCTTAAAAACTGGGCCAGAAAATGCACTTGAAATAAATGGAATTTTGACGTAGTAAACTTTGGAACGGAACAAAGTGATAAACATAAAAATTATAGCCACTGGAAAAATACATGATTTTAAAAAAATAATTTTGCATTTTGGCTCTGTATTGAAGAACTTATGGCCGAAAGAAGAAGATGTAAAATATAGAGAAAAAAGGAGCTTGTTTTGAAGAAAATAAACATTGATTTCTTTTGAAAATTTTGTAAATATTTTGACATTATTTCTTTATAATATTTTTCTATGGCATGGAAGACATTAGAGAGAAGAGGAAGAAGATGAAGAAGCTTGGGAAAAGAAGAAAAGAAATGTGAATGAAAGTGAAGAAGGAGGTGGATATTTATAGAAAAAGAAAGAAAGTGGTAATTTACCAAAATAACCTCTTGCCAAATTACCAAACTAACCTTACTTCATTCTAAAGCAATCTCCACTTTTTCAAAACTTAACATCACCTTTCACATCCTTACTTTATGTCTTAATCCCTTAAGAACTAAGCTAAGTAAAATAATAATTTATGTTGGCTTTTGATGTGATATTGATTTGATGTTTACTTTTGACTTTTCTTACTTACTTTTGTTAATTTTTACTTACTTTTCTTAATGACTTCTAGAAGTTTTCTAACCTTGTTTAGTAAAAGTAAACTTGATTAGTTAATTAATTAATACTTACACTATTAGAATATATGTTCCTATATATGAAAATAAAGGTGCGACGACGTTGCGACAACTTTTAATCGATAAAACGTCGCTTTTCGACAAAATGTTTTACGGTCACATTTTGACGTTTTAGTTAAACTATCTATTTATGTAAACCAAATTTAAAAATGAACTTTTTACTTCTTTAAATAAATTAAAACAAGTCTCTTTATATTTTAAAATCATATTTAATTAATATCAAAATCTCTAATTTTACAGTGTATGTAAAACTAGCAAAATGCGACAAATTTTCTGTTATTTTTATAAAACGATTATTAACAAACTTTTAAATCTTTTAACATACTTTTATTATCTTTATTAGATGTTTTTAAATAAGATTTATCTTTTTAAATAAATATTTAAATTCATTTATTCAAGCCTTTATTTATTTTTAACAAAACTTAACTTTTGTCGATTTGTTCTAAAATCCAAATTTATACTTTTCAATACATTAGCTATAAGAATAGATAATTATTTATATATATAACATATTTATTTAAGATTTAAGCTCGTTTTAAATTTAAATTGAACGAAATCTCTCATTTTCGAAGTAGCGAAATTACGGGTCCTTACAGTACTAGGCTAAGGAACTTTGATTTGTCGCCCGTTGTGTTTTTGGAATAGCCAGAATCCAAATAACACTATTGCTGTTCCTTAGCTTGCCACCATACCTACACGAGAAAAGATTTTTGTGACCTATTTGTTTTTATAGGTCCATGGTTGTTAGTGGAAAATGATTTTGAAAGATATGTTTGTGGAGAACCAAAATTATTTATATTTGTTCCTTTTGGCACCCAAATTTGTTTGACTTTAAGGGATTTTATATTTGTGCCTTTGGAAACCCAAATATGTATAGTTTTCACGTGTTTGGTATCACATTTTTCCCTTTAACAATGTTATTAGTTGTTTGTTCATATTTTGACACTTTTATAAATCCAAATGCATTCCTTTTATTCTCGAAGAGTTGATTTTCTGAGAGTATATCAAATGATTTATCTCTAGTGAAATTTTTTCGAGTAACTAACTCAAGTTTATTAACTTTGGATTTTAAAAGTTTATTTTCATTTACTAGCTTCGAACAACAACTAATGGTACTATCTCTCTTTTCAAAACTATTCGTTTTTAGTATCATATTTTCATTTTGAAGCTCTCTAATTTTATTCTCAATTTCTTCCAATTTCAAAGAGTTGGAGTTTTTTAAATTCAATTTTTTGTCAAAATCCTTAATTTTTTCAATCTCTTTTTCAAACTCGTGATTCAATTGAATAATTTCAGATTTGCTCAAAATCACGTTTTCTTTTTCAAAGGTTTTGAAATTTTCGTTGTTCTCATTTAATTTCTTTTCAAAAATCACACATTTAGAAATTTCTGACTTTTTAAACCTATCCAAATCTTTTTGCAAAATGTTTTTTTTTTACAGATCAACTCAGTTTTGTTTCTCTCTCGAATTAAAATTTTGTTTTCTAACTTTTGAAAGTTTTCATGAAGATGGGAAAATTCTTTTTCATGATTCAAACACCTTTTGCAATTAGAATTTTTATTTTTCTTAATATTTTTAAGCTCATTTTCCAAATCATTATTTTTCTGATGAAGTTTAGCTTGTTCCATTTCTAACTTATTATTTTTCAACTCAATGCTTTATTATTTTTAAATAATTTTTGGCACAAGAGAACTAAATCATTGATTCAAAAATCACTTATCTCATCGGCTATTGAATCTTCATTACTGCTACATTTTACTAATCCAATCAAGCATGTTTCTGAGTCGATTATGTGGGATTTCTCATGGTTGCTGACTTTCGCACCATATATTGCATCAAAAGTATTCCAAATTTCCTGTGAATTTTCACAATGAGAGATAAAGTTAAAATTATCTTGATTAATATGAGAATATAGTATATGCATAGCGAGAGCATTAATCGATGTAATTTTCTCGTCTAATATATCATACTCATTTTTAATAATATCCCAACATTTAACATTAACAGATTTTAGATAAAATTCCATTTTTAATTTCCAATTCAAAAAATCTGTTCCAACGATCACATGTGTGCATATATTTCTTTGAGAAAAATTAATTGGAAATTTATACATATTTGTGTAGGAATTTGATCTCAAATAGGAGTGGGTTCATGAAAACACATGCATGCACAAAATGAATACAAAGGAATGCATATGGAAATAATTCAAATTGAAGAACATGGAGGACCCCACTTATCCACCCACCTTAATGTACAAATTAGAGGCTAATGCACATGCTTATGAAATTAATGACTTTATGCACACTTAAATGATGATTAGTAGAAGCTAATGATTACTTGGCCTCCACACTACCTCAAGGGCATTTGGGCATTCCCTAAATTATGGATTAGGGTTTTATGCTTGTATAAATAACTCACTATGTTCATATAACATTTTCTTCCTTAGTCTCTCTTAGTTTTAGTTTAGGCTCAAAAATAAATTAAGCTCTATTCTTTCTTTTCATGGCTCCTCATCCATTTGTTTTTATTTTCATGTAACTTTCTTTTTCTTATGCAATTTAATTACTTGTTCATTTTACTTTCCTTGTTTATTTACTTTAATGTTGGTAGTGTAGATTTACATTCATGCAAAGTAGATTAGTTTTAATTCTTGTTATTAGCTTCTCTTTTTTATTAGCTTTCATTTTCTTTTTTACATTCATGTTGCTAGCTACATTTGTTAATCAAATAACAAATATGAGAGGCTAAACCCCTTCAATTTAGGAGTAATGAAGCTCTCTAATTATGTAGATTTAACTATTTGTTAATTCATGCTCTATTTTTGTGCTTAACGATGATGATAGAAATGGTTTACTAGTTGTTTTTACTTGAACTTGATAGCCTATATTGTTGACACCAAATAGACTGTGCTTAAACAATCATTAACACTAATTGCATCTTCATCAAAATATGATTATGGAAAAAGAAAGTGATTTGAAATTAAAATTTGATGGCCTATATTTCTAATCAATAGGTAATAGGTCATACTTAAAATAGATTTCATTTTCGTTGTCAAGCTTCATGAAAGTTAGTAAGTGGTTTTAGGGGTGTGTTATAGTTTAATGGCTTATGTTGGCTAATCAGTAACACAAATATGCCATACGATAAGCACATCAATTAAAGCACTTATGACCATAAAAGAGATATCATGATTTCATATGTGTTGAACTACATGATGTAGAGAGTGGATTTGTTCTCTAAATTGTCACTTAACTCTTATATTTGCTTCTCTTTTCTTTTAGTTAGTTGGTTAATTCTCTAATCTCTAGCTTAGCTTTTCATCGACTTTGGTTTAATTTGATTGAATATAAATTTAAAATCATCAATTCCTTGCGGATCGACCCGTATTCGCCATGTACTACAGTAGTACGCCGTGCGCTTGCGGTTATTTTTATTATAAATTTTTCGACGATTTTCTAATCAGATAGAAAAGTTGTCGGTAAACAAGTTTTTGGCGCCGTTGCCGGAGAATTGCTTTGATTTTAATTTTCTGTTCTTCGAATTAGTTTTTTTTTTTTTTTAAATAATTTTGTGTTTTTATTTTGTGTGTTGGATGTATTAAAAAAAATTGTGTTGTGTGTTTTTGTGTGCATTTTGATTGTGTGCATCTCTTGTTTTCTACTTCCTTTACATTTGCATTTCTTAAAAAAAAAAATACACAAACAATTTCAAAGAAAAAAACAAACAAAAATATTTTATTTCCTCTTCATTTTGCATTTCATTTTCTTTACAATTTTTTCACATTATTTCACTATTTGTATTTTTTTTTTACACAATTTCACACTCTTCTTTCCCCTCCTCTGCCCCCTTCACTGTTCTCTGTCAAAACTGTGCACAATATCCTGTGCATATCTGCAAAAAAGACTGTGCAAAACCAACCATTCACCATTTGTTGCACCTTTTTCGTACTAGCTTGCTGCCACATTCCTGCTACTCATATCAGTGCGCCAAAACAACACTGACTTCATCAGCTCCTACCAGTGCACAGTGCCTTGCTGCCTTCGATCCACCACCCCCAGTTTCACTTCAACATCCTGCTTGCGGCATATATACACACTTCGTTGCTCATCACCACTGTATGCAATAACATTGTAATTGTTTGTCCATCACAACTGTCTACATTTCCATCAAACTCATCACTGACTTCTACTTCACTGCAGCCACTACACATTTCAAACAACAACCATCATTTGCCTGAAGTACTACCTTCAGTCCCCTTCTACATCACATAGTTCAAATAACTGACAAAACTTTACTATTCTCCTATAACTCCACACTTCTAATACACTCCATTTCCCACACTTCAACCGACTACACTGCTGTCCAAACCTCCACCGACATACAGCCATCCTCTACAACCTATCCTACTTCAGTTCCCTTTCAACAAAACTTCACCTGTACATCTTCATTACCAAATTTACTGCATATATCCACTGCCTCGCCAACATATCACCACTAGCCACTCTGCCTCTGCATACTCCTCATCAACCAGCCAGAAAATTCCAACAAAAGCCTCTCCACTGCCGCAAATTCCTAGCTGCCTGAACATCGTGACTTCATCGCCGACCACTCTCCCCTGCTCGACCAATTCCAACCTTCAGCCAGTTGCCATCACCCAAATTCACATCTTCCCACTGCCATACTGACCTATACCACTCCATTACAATGCCACTGCCATTGCCTACAAACTGCAACCATCAACTCACCTTCCAATTCGACCAGCATATCAATATCAACCACTTCCAATACAAACTGCTGCAACCAACTGTCAATTCATTTTTGACCACAAAAGTTCACAACCATCTCCATTCTAGCTGCTGCCACACCTTCATCACCATACAGGCATTTCAATGCCATCACTACCAAAAAACTGCACCAACAATAGCCTGCGACCATTCAACACAAACTGCCACAAGACAAGCAAACTTCTTCAACCACTTCAAACCGTTCACTGTTCCACAATTTTCCACTACCTTGGGATCCCCAACACCAGAGCAATTCGAGCACCGCCAAGTATCACTGCGACCAAACGAACAACCATCGCATGCGCCTCCATTTCGATCTCCAATTCCATCAGCATCTATAGATCACAACCCTCCATCACCCGAATCGAATTCGACAACTATCTTCCATTCAAAACTGCGCCCCAACAATCGCCTCAACCCATGGCCTCGACTTCGCCTGAAACCCAACTACGACAACCCCAATTTCCTCCAACCATCGCCAGAAATCGTCATCATCGCCACCATCACCGAGTCTCCACATCACAAATCCTAAGCTTCATCGAATCACCCAAATCGAAACACTCGAGCATCTTATTTTAATATACGAATCAAATTTCTATATGTAGTGGTGAATTTTGATTCAATTGAATTTTCTTTTCTTTTTTGAATCGATTTTCTCTTTTTGCCGTTGAGAAGAATTGAAAAAGTCAGTTTGCAGATTTGTTAAAAAAAAAAAAAAGCATCTTAGATTCGTATTGGGCCGGGTACCAGTAATTTAAAGGCCTTACAATTTTTATTTTTATTTTGCTTTCTTTTGATCTTGAGAAGTGTTATATATATATATATATATATATATATATATATATATATATATATATATATATATATATATTACAAAAAAATAATAATATTTTGCATATATCTTGTTTTTCATTTCAGGTTGCCAAAGCAGATAGGAAGAATGCTTACGTCGCTTTGCTTATAAAAAAACCGCTTGCTTGCTATATCTATTATCTTTATTTATCTTCCATTCTTGATTGCTTACATTTGAAAAAAAATCAAAAACAAAAATTCATTCGTAGTTGCATTGTTAGTACACATTTAATTTCAGTTTTGCATTTAATCTTAGATTTTGATTAAAAATAACGATTAGACATCTATAACCCTTAATTGTATATTGGTAAATTGTCTTCTTTGAACAATTTAATTTCTTGGTGTCTAGGCTATGGGAGAGTAATAACCATTTATAAATATTACGGTGATTCGTAAATATTATAGTGGTTGTTCATCTTAAAGTACTTAAACCTTCGGCTGCATTGCTACACTGATTCGTGGTGCATCGATAACTTATGCCCGTTACCTGGCTGAGAACTATCTTGCTGACTTTAAACAAAGTGTGATTATACAATTTTGGGTTAACTTAGGATAAATAATTTTTAATTAGACTCTTGCATTCATATAGTTGCATTAGCTCATGCATACTTAAAAAAAAGAAAAAACAAAAAAAAAAATTAAAAATCCAAAACTAAAAAAATTGCAAATATTTCTTGATTCAATTTTTTTCCTTTTTCTTTGAAACTTTTCAAATCAAAATTCCAAAAATCCAAAAAAAATATAAAATCTTTTCAAAAAAATTTAAAAAACCAAAACAAACAAAAATCAATTTTCCATTTTGAAAAATAAATTCAATCTGTAAATATTTTTCCTTATAAAAAAACAAAAACGTTCTTGAAAATGTCCGAGTTTCCCCACATATTTGAATTTTACAATAGTTGCGAAAATCAATACGATCCATATGATTTCACTCCAAATTCGTATGGATATTTTAACGACAACTATTCTTTAAACAATTCGAATTTTGAACAATAAAGTTTTTAAAACGATGAACACCCCCTCAACTCTTGAAAATAGCATTTCAACTTTACTTTAATTCTCTACACAACAAAATCAAAGTATAAATGATTTGTGTAATTCATATTTGTGTAATAACTCGAGTCAAGGATTTCAAAATTTGAATTTAATTCAAAATTAAAATGATTTCGAGTATAACCCATGCCAATTCAATTTTGAACTCCAAAATGAATTTCAAAATCAAAACGAAAATGTGATTCACTTTTCAAATAATTTTGGCAATGTGAATTATCTTGACTACGATGCGATTAAAAATTTTTGTTCTCGGCAAATCCAAATCGAAAATTCTCAAGTTAATAGGTACAAATTGGATTTTGTTGAACAAATGAACGAAATTTACGATGATCGCGTGGATTCGTTGTTTGAAACTTATATGAAACAACGTGAACAAAAAAACCAAATCCCAACGTGTGACGAGTTAAGTAATAATCCATCTTTTACCAAAATCAAACAACAACTTTTGAAACTGAAAATGATGATCTTAATAAAATTGTTGAAACCACGGTAATTGAGTTGGATTTCAATTCTTTTGAGGGTGTGGAACCAAATTTAAAATTTGTCCTTCCTTTTTTCGATTTCAAAAATTTAAATACAACAACTTTGGACTTTGAAAATGATATACGGAATGAAGTTGTTAATAATCCAATAAAGGAAGACGAATTTAGCGAACACGATTTCTTGGGACTTTGTGAAAAAGAGTTGTCGAATTCTGAAAGGGAAGACTTAAATCACCATTTTGATTTTGAAATCAATAATTCTGGAGAATTTTTCAACGAAGAGCTTGAATTTCAATTTGGTGAAAATAAACTTGAACTTCAACCAATTGTTTATCGACCCCAAAAATCATCGAAAATAAAACAACTCATTCGATTTTTAAAATGACATTCGTTTTTCCAAATCAATATTCAACTTTGAAATCTTCTATGGTTTGGTTTTTCGAGCTTAAGCAGAGTCTCGCATATTTGACAAGACAAATGAATCGGTATTTAGAAGACCGTTTCATTTACTTCTTGACGATATACTTTATGAACTCTTGTAAATAATAATATTTTCGTTTTCATCTAAATATAGGTCATCTTTTTTTTCCCCTTTCACTTGGGTTGACTGTGGGGACACAGTAAAAATCAAGTGTGGGGGAGTCTCATCATTTTCATCTTCAATTTTTCATGGTTTATTTTTTGCATTTTCTTTCAAAAAAAACTTAAAAAAAAACAAAAAATCGCACAAAAAAATTCCTTTTTTAATTACTTTTGAAGAAACACAAAAGATAAATATATGGTTTTGGTTTATTAAATTAAAATTTTTGAAAATTTATTCATCTTAACAAAAATAAAAATGAAGTTTGATTACAAATAACAATGGTTTAACTAGTATATAGAAAGATTCATACATGTTAATTATGAAATATATCCTAATTGAAAATCTTCGTTTTATAAAGTGATTGATTTAAATTAAACGATATAACATTTTTTTGTCTTTTAAGTTAAATGGTGCTAAAATGATTTTGCAAAACTCTCTCAATAAAAAACAAACAAACATTTGTATATATGTAAATATTTTCTATTAATACCTATGGTCGACAGGTGTACACACTTGTGCGTACACTCGCTATGCTCTGTACATTTCTCACAAAAGTCCGAAAGGCAGTGCATGAACGATATATCTGGCCTCAGATTATCTGCGCTATGTGTATATATAAAAAATTCTTTTTAATAACGCATACAGTCGATAGGTGTTCACACTCGTGTGTTCACTCGCCACGCTCTGTATTCCCCTTACATAAGCCCGAAAGGCAGTGCATGGGTAATATATCTGGCCTCAGTTTATCTGAGTTAGGCATATGTAAATATTATTAATATAAATAAAATTTTCAAATAAAAAATTAGAGAGAGTAAACAAATGAAATCCAAGCACCATTTTAACTTATTTGATTTGACTTGTTATTGAAAAGAAAAGAAAATATCACTTTGATAAATTTTGATAATCAACTAAGGATCCATTGCATAATTACACTGTGTTATCAACCAAAACAACGAGTTAAACTATAGTCTATTGGTTACGATAACTTTGTTTTTATTGAAAATTTTGACGAGTAAATGACTAAAAAATTTCAAGATAATAACCAAAACCTATATTTAACTTATTCGTGTCAATTTAAAAATAAATCCTTCATTTGTAAATATTTTCAAAAACTCTTATTCATCTCTTTGTAAATAAATCTTGCATTTTGTAAATATTTTCATCTTGCATTTGGATTTTGGGGGTAGTATCCGCTGAAAACCCCGAGGAGATAACACTCGTCCTACTGGGGACACCCAGAGGTTTAACGGTTTGTCGCATATGCTCAATGCAATCGTGCTCCCTACGAAAACGGATTTATCTTAGTTTTAGTTTATTCGATGACGAATAAAAAGATAAGTGTGGGGGTATTTGATGTGCACGTAAATGTGTATATTTTTACCACCATTTTTAATCTATTTAAATTAAATAAATGATCACATTGGGTATTTTAACCTTTTTAATCAAAATCCATATTAATTCCAAATTGTCACATATCCATCTTCATATAGGGGCAAAACTGTCATTGTATGCATATATTTCTTTGAGAAAAATTAATTGGAAATTTATACGTATTTGTGTAGGAATTTGATCTTAAATAGGAGTGGGTTCATGAAGACATACGCATGCATAAAATGAATACAAAGGAATGGAGATGGAAGTAATTCAAAGTGAAGAACATGGAGGACCCCACTTACCCACCTACCTTAATGTACAAATTAGTTGCTAATGCACATGCTTATGAAATTAATGGTTTCATGTACACTTAAATGATGGTTAGTACAAGCTAATGATTACTTGGCTTCCACACTACCTCAAGGGTATTTGGGCATTTTCCAAATTATGGATTAGGGTTTCATGCTTGTATAAATAACCCATTATGTTCATGTAACCTCTTCTTCCTTAGTCTCTCTTAGTTTTAGTTTAGGCTCAAAAATAAATCAAGCTCTCTTCTTTCTTTTCATGGCTACTTAGCCATTTGTTTTTATTTTCATATAACTTTCTTTTTCTTATGCAATTTAATTACTTGTTCATTTTACTTTCCTTGTTCATTTACTTAATTGTTGGTAGTTTATATTTACATTCATGCAAAGTATATTAGTTTTAATTCTTGTTAATTAGTTTCTCTTTTCCATTAGCTTTCATTTTCTTTTCTTTTTGCTTTCATGTTGCTAGCTACATTTGTTAATCAAATGACAGATATGAGAGGCTAAACCCCTTCAATTTAAGGGTAATGAAGCTCTCTAATTATGTAGCTTCAACTATTTGTTAATTCATGCTATCTTTTTGTGCTTAATGATGATGATAGAAATGGTTTACTAGTTGTTTTTGCTTTGAATTTGATAGCCTATATTATTGACACCAAGTAGGCTATGCTTAAACAATCACTAACATTAATTGCCACTTCATCACAATATGATTATGGCAAAAGAAAGTGATTTGAAATTAAAATTTGATGGTCTATATTTTTAATCAATAATTAATAGGCCATACTTAAAATAGATTTCATTTTCATTGTCAAGTTTCATGAAAGTTAATAAGTGGTTTAAGTGGTGTATTATAGTTTGATGGCTTATGTTGGCTAATCAATAGTATAAATAATGAAAAGCACATCAATTAAAGCACTTATGACCATAAAAGAGAGATCATGATTTCATATGTGTTAACCTACTTGATCTAGGAAGTGGATTTATTCTCTAAATTGTCACTTAACTCTTATACTTGCTTCTCTTTTCTTTTAGTTAGTTGGTTAATTCTCTAATTCTCTAATTTAACTTTCCATCGACTTTGGTTTAATTTGATTGAATAAAAATTTAAAATAATCAATTCCATGCGGATCGACTAGTATTTGCCATGTACTATGATAGTATGTCGTGCGCTTGCGGTTAGTTTTATTATAAATTTTTCGACGATTTTCTAATCTGATAGAAAAGTCGTCATTAAACAGCTATCGACTAAACTAACTCTACGCTCAAAACCCTGCCACAACCCAACCACTGAGTTGCGAATTCTCGAACTACACCACCGTAGTTCGTTCCCTAGTCACACGACTAGAAATTACAAACATTTAAAAGTAAACTACAAATAAAACAATTAAAAACAAAACCCTAATTTTAAAGTATGATGCCCAAATATTATAGCTGACCCAAACTTAAATAAAAGTTTGAGTTCCATTTCCATATTCCATTAATTATTCTTGGAACATTCCATATTATTTACATCGAATATTCATCCCATAATTCATTTACAAACTAAACATTTGTCACCACAAATTTGATATTCAACATACATTAAATCAATATTTGATTTTTATTTCAAAATCTCTTTATCTATTTTACTGGAGTTCAATCTATTTGTAATTTAAGTTTTGGATTTTATTTATTTCCCAAAATACAAAACAATTTTATTTGGCCTGTTTATTTTACTTCCAAATTTTATAAGTCACATATATATACTTTTCTTTCCTACCCTATATGTATATATACATGTATTATCATTCACATGTATGTATAGATATTACATCTCCCTTTTATTTCAGTAAATAACAAGATAAAATCCTATCCTACTGTAACTTTTTTTTGTATGTATTTTGAAACTAGTTAAATATAACAAAGTAAATATACCTTTACTGATGTACAGAAAATCCCCAAATTTGTTGCTGACCGAAACCCTAACTGCCAATAGCGGCATCAGATCGTCGCTGCCCTCCTATGATCGACTGCTCGAGTTGAATGAATGTCGAGGATCGATCCACTGCCATTCGCGGTGAACCACAGCTCCGATCGACCACGAAACCACCTTGAACCCCGCTTCCCTAGCTTCCTCGTGACATAGCCCAGGCCGCCTTTGCATCCCGACCCACTCGCGACCCTCCTTTTTTTTATTCCTTCGGCCCGTTCCTTTTGTCTACGATTATTGCTACTTTGTTCTTCTTTTCCTCTGCTCGAAAATAGGGTTTTTGATAAATTGAAGAAGCCGCTTAGTTGAATTAACTGCCGATGCTTCGAATGCTTTCTTCTATGAGTGACTGCTTGCGGCTACTTCAATTCGATCGAGTTCAAAGTAAATTGTTATGTTATTTTCATTTTGCTTTTCTAGTTGAAATGATTGAACTTGATTTGGTTCGAGTTATTGATTTGATTCTTTGCTCTCTGTTATTGCTTAAACTCGAACGGATTATTGCCGATGAATAGGGTTCGAATCCCTTTATTTTCGTTCGAATATATTATTCGAATTTGTTTGATAATTTTTCTTTTGCTGTTCGATTCAACTTGAATGTTGGTGATTTGTACTGACTTTTCAATTCGTATATCTTCGTTACTTGATTCTCACAGCTTGTTTGATTCTGACTTTCGTTTTCTTGGCCACAATGGCTCTGACTTTGATTTGAAACTGCCACTTTGATTTTTGTAAAACCTGCTATGCGAATTTCTTTTGTTCGAACTCTACTTTGATGACCCACAACATCTGACTTTGTTATCTGGTATTGTTAGATAAAAGTTCGATTCTTTTCTGGTTCTACTTAAGTTTTATGATAATATTTACTTGTTCAATTCTGCCTTGACTTGATTTGAAACTTGTAAAACCTGATGTTTTGAGTACATGTCGGTTTTGTTGCATTTGAGCTGGTTTATGATGTCTTTCTGTTGTTGCCAGACTTGTTTATGTGCAGTTCACCACTGTTGCACTGATTTCGTACATTTTGTACTTGAGTCTAATCTCTGTGTTGATGTTCATTTGTTTGCATTTTGACTTCGGGTTGCACTGCTACTTGACTGAACAGTTTAACTGTTTGGTGCACAACTTCATATGTGCATGTTGCACTCTCTATTGCATATTCACTTGGTTGTTGTAACGACCCGATTTTTTGATGCTCGAAAAACGACATCAATACCTCCACTGTATTAAATGCCGAATAATCGATTGTCGGAAAACAAGACCGTAAGGGAAAGAAGAAGGAGGTAGAAGAAGAAAATAGAAAACAATATCAGAATCTCACAATCGCATCGGAACAATATATAATAGATAAATAACTGATCTTTAAACAAAAGAACTTTATCTGTTATATACATTACTTCATCAGAGTACAACAAAATTCATAGCACACAATTGGACAGTTAGCATAACCTCTCCTCACAAAATTGACTATGCAGATAATCATACACAGTGGAATATACATCAAATAAGTGATACGTCTCGCCATCCAGCTCGTCTTCTGAGCTCAATAGCAGTCCATCCAGAATATGTACTCTATAATACTTGGTCTGATCCGAGCATTATAGTTAAACAACACCTAAGTCAGTCTGGAACACAATGGTGAGAAAACACACTCAATTGGATTATTAAAGTTTTCAAAATCCTCTGAAATCAAAGGTATCTCGTAAGACCACGCCACAAATAAACATGCCGGGTTTTTACCTAAATCCTCTGATATTATAATAGTGTCTACATACAAATATTTATTCAAATAGCCGAAATTGTTATATTCATTAAATTCCATCATAATAGGTATACAAACAAGTCCAAAGGCACTTGTTGGAGATTGGGTTTCCATCAATGGCAGGGCTACTGGGGTACCGTCCGTCACAGTATGTGATCTAGATCACCGTACCGAGGATCCACCCTGATCCCCTGCTACACAAGGCCGGAGCTACCCCTTACTAGATAGTCCGGAAAAGATCGCCCCGCGGTTGCTAGCCACTTAACCTTGCTACACCTCCCGTGTTTTAGCCATTTCCGGTTGATGAGGCTCGAGGCTATGCATTACCTTTTTAGAATACATCATTTAGAATGCTCATCGTCCTCCTGACGATGTTCTGATAGCATTCGTTCATACAAGTCCGTTCCGGGTCCGAACGGAACCGAAGACACTATTTCTACTACATCCATTTTGAAATCATCCTTAGGATTAGTAGCGATTAGCCCTTGCACTTCATTGCTTCATCTTCAACTCCAAGCTCTTGTCTTCCTCATGAAAACGTTCAAACCGGATCGAAGTGGTTTTCGAAAAATTAATCCCGATACCGGTCTCTTCGAAACGATCAGCGCATTGGCCAATATTGATAGTCGGTTATTTAACTATCAATTAACATCCACAAACAACTATCAGGCTTTAATAATTTTCTAAACTATTTATTTCAAATATCTTCGCATGATATTTTTCTATACTTCAACCCTTTGAAAACAGTTTTCAAATCACTTTTCTTTCGCGGAATAAATTTTCAAATATTGTTTTATTTCCACTGAAAATCACCAAGTCCAAATACTTAGATTTTAAAATAATTTAAATAACTTAATACACACACACACACTTTAAAACACTTAAAATAAAAACTATTTGAATCACTTTTTTTAAATACTAGTTATGAAATTTTATAATAACTTCTCATGTAAAACTTAAGCCAAAACTAATTTTAAAATAAAAGTTATTCTATAAGGTATAAATATTAAATAATTATCTTTTAAATCATAATACTAATTAAACCTTTAAACTAAATACTACTATAATTAATTTAAATAAATATTTACTTTAAAATTCTAAAACAATTTAAAATAATAAAATTTCTCTTAAAACATTCTTTTAAAACAACTTTAAAACTTTTAACTTATACTTACAAATCTTCTTTGAAAACATACTTGGCTTTTTAGGAGAATACACTTCCATTTCCAAAATAGTCCATTTAATAAGTCAATAAATTCTTCGCGATTTATACCAATTTACGTCCCAAATCCGTAAATTTTCTTTTCCACACTTTTAAAAATAAACCACCATTTATTTTTAAAACAAATTACCTATTCCTTATAAATTATCATCCTGAATTTATACATTCAAATTATCCTCTGATAAATATTTCACTTTGTTTATAAACCCTGTTTATAAATTTCACAATCTCATTTTTCTTTAATCCCAGTTTCAAACACTTATTCAGTTTCAAATCGATTTTCAAAACTAACTCCATTTTAAAATAAATTCCTTTACTTACCCAAATTTATTTTAAAACCCATTAATTCCATATTTACCTCTATATTTGTGATTTAAAATCTTACTTTAAACTGAAATATCTATTTCATATTTCATTCAAAATTCTACCCTTTTATTTCTTCCCAAACCTTTTTAAATCTTAAAATTTTAAAATAAAATCCTTTAAATTTTAGACAATATCACTTAAGTCTCCAAAATTCTTTTATTTTTATTTAAAATCTCTATCTTAATTCCCATATTAGAATTTATTTAATAGAATTTAAAAATCAAACTTTTATATTTTTCCAAATTCAATCTTTAATTTACCCAAATTCACTATAATGACTTTATTTAAAAATTTCTCTTTTTATTTCTATTAAAAATCCAAACTTTATATATTTTCATTTTCTCAAAATACCAATATATATTCAACCAAGCCATAGCATTCAATAGTTTCAATTCCCAATAAAATCAATATAATCATAACAGATTATCACATAAATCACATTACTGAATATAAAATAAATTCAACATTTTCGAGGAATCCAGTTGGATCCCTCCAACTTGCTTTCCTACATCCACAAATGTTAGCACAACAATTTAAAATATCAATCCCACTTCGACGGGGATATCACGATATAAGGGTCATCCGCTATTATGCGGGGCGTATAGGGTCTCATCCGCTATATAATGCTGGAAATCTATCACTCCAATATATATATATATATATATATATATATATATATATATAATACCACATCCAGACTGATAATAAATCATCAATTCAAGCAATCAATCCAATAATTTAAATTTAACTATTTAAGTTTAAAAGGTAATCCAAATGAGTGAGATTAACTTGCCTTTGATTTTTGTTTTGCAATCCAATCCAAACCGGCTTGTCACTCCATGATTTTAGACATCAACTGAATATATCTAATGTGTTACTTGCAACAATCTCAGATCATGAGGATTCAATATCAGGACTGAAAAACAATCGAAGAAGCAAGCTCATCTGATCAGACGAGAGTTACAGGCTTTAGTTGATTCAAAGGATTTACCCACGTAGCAAATCGAGTATTTTCATTGCTGCAAATCGTCAAATCAACGTCTACTGTTTAGAGTTCAAACTCATCAATCAAATATTCAGCTGGACGGTCGCAGACCATCTTTTACTTCAGATTCCGACAGATACGTTTGGATTCGATGTCAGGAAACATTGTCTCCTTAGTCAAAAGCGAACATCAAGGGACAACAACATCAAAATTGGTAGCGATATGAGTATCTCTCATTGAAATTCAAGGCAACGATCATCGATCTATGGCTATAACGAACATTGGTAGCGATCTGAGTATCTCTCGTTGAAATTCAGTTAAACCTCCAACACGCCCATTGTCAAGCAGGGGGATTCACACTAGAACTGCAATCTAGAACCATCCGACTCTTAGAAGACGGAGAGCAGTCGCAGCAGCACACCTCCGACCATTACGAAGAACTCATTTTACTTAAGGATCGGTTTAGTGGAAAGGGGAAGAGAGGAGTGCGTGATTTAAATGGGGACGAGGTTTTGAACTTGACTTTGAATGAGATGAAGGAAAAGATAGGCTTGCGAATTCTTTTCCCCTCTCGATCTCCATTTTTTTTGAGTGGAATTTTAATTCGGCCATTTTTCTTTGAATTCGATTTCTTCTTTTTTTTTCTTCTAATTATCTGTTTGTTGTTCGTTTTTAAAAGAAGGAGAAGGGGGACATGATTCGATGTTTGCGTGCCTGAGACAAATTGCTACAGTGCTTTGGAAAGGACTGGAAAAAGCTCTGATGTGAGATTAATTTGACCAACCAATAAAGTATTTATTATATTTGGATTTAAATTTAAATTGACTTGAATTCAAAACTTAAAATCTTGACATCCTATCGAGGCATGCCGCTAGGTGTTTATAATGTTATACCCCTATTTCGAACACAATGGAAAATTATCGGATCCTAACTCGATCGTATGGAGAAGATAGCTTTTTGAACCCAGTTATTAAATTATGTTTTTGATATAAATTTTACCATGTTTACGTACCGTACGATCACACGACAATTCCAAACACTAGAAAACTTGAAATCTGATAATAACACACAATTACGGATCCAATGGAACTGGTTTCGTCGAATTGCAAGACTGTTCCTCAGAAAGCTATTTTTAAATATCAATTTAAACCATATATTTTCAAAATTGAACAAACCACTTTCAAACTCACATTTAAGACTTCTATTATCGTCAGTATTATCAATATAACATTTCCAAGCCTTTGAAATATTTTTAACCAACTTAAAAACCAAGATTCACTATTTTAACCAATTTCCAATTTTTAAGTTCAATAATTCAATTGCCAAATAAATAGTGATATTTGAAATTCAAGTTAAACTAACTTTCAAATATTTAAAATCAATTAAATTTTCCAATTTCAAATACCCAAAATTCTCGGTCGTCACATTCCTTCCCTCTTAAAAGAATTTTGGTCCCCGAAATTACCAGTTAAGTGGAATGTTTCACAACCCACTAACCATTTCCCAATCCAATTAGTTCAACAACTTACCAGCCATCTTTTTATAAAAGACCCATTATCATTCTTACTAACTTCCCAAACTCTCTTCCATAGTTTCCAAACAACATTACTTACTCAACCATTCAAATTATAATTCAAATTCAAATACAAATTTTAAATTATCAAAATTTTCTCAAAATTTTTCTAACTCCCTAAATTTTTGAAAAATTTCGCCAATGTCTCCTTTGCGCGGCTAGATCGGTACGACTACAAAATGCCTCTACGGGCCCCTAAATTCCAAGAGAAAACAAAATGCCAAGTGGCTAGATCAGAAAACCATCAAATTTCATATAGAAATTTAAATACATACCTCTATGTCGGCTATTCAAATTTATCTTCTGAAATCAAAATCAACAATTTCCTTTTTGCTGTTAAATACCTATATACTACTTAGCAATAATATCCAATCACAACATTCAAAATCATTTTATTCAAAATTTTCAATATCTATTTCATTCGAGACCGTACGATGTATATATATATATATATCATTCGTATGCAATACAAAATCTGATCGCTTATTCGATCATACTATTCTGCTTCCGAACTAGTATCGTTCACCCGGCTTCCTAGTGCGGACTCAAATCTTGTTTCTTGATCAAAAACCGTCATTCTCTTTGCATAGTCACAACTATGATAGAGAATTTCCAGAATCAATCAAAAATACATATCCAGGGTTCGCCGTCGAAAATCGAGTGAAAAATCCCAACTCGGATCGATACAACTATCTCGAAATTCTATGCTCGGATCTGGATCAAATCATTATGTTAATAAAATAATATACGTACATCCTACATATTCATCGCAATTGATTATTGTTTATATCAATTTCTTCTTGTTCACATTTATTTTGATTTCCGTTCACTTATCCATACTTGTCATTTCACACGCCTCTATTAAACCTTCGTTCAAATATTAACTTAATATATTTCCAATACCAGATTCACTTAAGAATTTCACCATCCATTTCTTAAGTTCAACATAAATATTTTATATAACCTCTTATATTTATTTCGTTTTTTATCACTTTGGCTTTTATATCTATATTCATTTAACTTAATTTTCAATTCTATTCTGAATTCAATTCACCTTCAATTCTTAATTTATTTGCAAATAAAATTTAATATTGAATTTTATTCACCTTATTTCAAACCCATTCTTAATTAACTATTTCTTTAAGTTAATTCCATTAACTAATTCGTTTCCAATCAAATTCAATTTCAAATTTGTTTAACTTACTAATTTTATTTATCACTTCATTTCCAAATTTAATATCAAATCTAAATAGAAGTCTTATTTCTAAACTTTTTACTTCATTTAGTTCCTTCAAGCAAATTCTACCATTCCACTTTACTTTACACAGTTTAAATTAAATATCATCCTAATATTCAATTTTCATTTAATTTGCTTACCCACTTAAATCAATTAGTCTACTTACTTGTTTTATTTTCAATCCTTTGTTTTGTTTAGTTGAACCCGACTAGATTTCCATTTCACTTATTTAACTCAATTCAGTTAAATCCCAATTCAATTCAAATTTTAACTTCTATTAGTTTTCCAATTTTATTTACATTTCATTTTCTAACTTCCTTTAATTTACTTCAATTAATTAGCTTATTCCACTTATTTTGTTTTTTCACATACTTTTATTTAACCCTTTTCCAAGTTGAATCTCATTCCAACAAATTTTAAATTTTTATAAGTTATCAAACTTATTTATATTCCGTAAACATTTTAAATAAGATTCCAGATCTTTTAAACCATCACTTAAGTATTTCAAAATCATTTTTGAAATCAATTATATCCAAAATCCTTTGGTATACCAAATTATTTCATTGCATTTCAAAACCAAACCCAGTTTTGCCAACAACTCCAATTTAAAATATTTTGGCAGCAATTCCTCTCTTGGAAACTCGAAAATGAACATCAATGATGTTGCAGTCATCACCGAAGTTATTTTCCAATGACGGGAAAGAGTTTAGTGCGTTTACCTTCCTTAAAAACATTTTCCAATATTTTTAATTTCAGCTCCCACCAGATTTAATATCCAATTCAAAAATATTTTCGAATAATATAACTATTATTCCTCCAAGACCTTTGAAAATCATTTTCAAACTCAAAGGAAATTAAATTTCCTAGATTTTCAAAACTTCAAAACCTTCCAATCTTTATTCAAATATTTCTCTGGATGTTCAAGTTATAATTCCCATTTATAATTCACATTTCAAATCCCATTTACAACCCCATTTTGTTATATAGGTTAATTTCTTAACCTTTTGGTTATAACATTTATTTCTTATTTTAATTTCTACATAATAATGATAATAATTTAATATTATCATTCCTTAACAACCAAGCAACCATATACTATAATAATTCACAAAAATTATTCCTTATATATATAAAAATAATTTAGGCAGAATTATTTCATTTACCCTAGTTTAAAACAATACTGTGTCGGTATGCCTAGTTTAAGAGTGTAGAAATCCTTATCGATACTGTTTTCAAGACTGTACCAACCAAAAATCATAAACACTCAACCGATAAGCCAACGCAATATAAAACAATTTTATATTCACTAACAAATACGCAATCATATCCATCAATACACTCAAATTCATTCTAGAGTACTACAGACTCTATTTCTAATGAGTAATCCCCACCCGACCCAAGGTTCTCGCTTAACCCTCAGCTCTGATACCAAATGCAACGACCCGATTTTTCGACGCTCGAAAAATCGATATCAATACGTCAACCGTATTAAATGCCGAATAATCGATTGCCGGAAAAACAAAACCGTATGGGAAAGAAGAAGGAGGTAGAAGAAGAAAATAGAAAACAATATCAAAATCTCATAATCGCAGCGGAACAATATATAATAGATAAATGACCGATCTTTAAACAAAAGAACTTTATCTGTTATATACATTACGTCATTTGAGTACAAAAAAATTCATAGCACACAACTGGACAGTTATCATAACTTGTCCTCACAGAACTGACTAGGCAGTTAATCATACACGACGGAATATACATCAAATATATGATACGTCTCGCCATCCAACTCGTCTTCCGAGCTCCAAATCAGTCCATCGAAAATCTATACTCCATAATACTCGATCTGACTGGAGCATTATAGTTAAATAACACCCGAGTCAGTCTGGAATACTAAAGTGAGAAAACACACTCAATTGGATTATTAAAGTTTTCAAAATCCTCTGAAATCAAAGTTATCTCGTAAGACCATGGCACAAATAAACATCCTAGGTTTTTATCTTACGATAACCAAAACATTTCTTATCAAATCCTCTGATATTATAATAGTGTCTATATACAAATACTTATTCAAATAGCTGAAATTGTTACATTCATTAAATTCCAATATAATAGGTATACAAACAAGTCCGAAGGCACTTATTGGAGATTGGATTTCCATCAATGGCAGGGCTACTGGTGTACCACCCATCACAGTACGTGGTCTAGATCACCGTACCGAGAGTCTACCCTAATCCCCTACCACACAAGACGGAGCTACCCCTTACTGGATAGTCCGAATAAGATCACCCCACGGTTGGGATCAGCAACCACCTACACAGCCAAAATAAAGGGACACCTAGACAGGGGGTGACCTTACCCTAATTGGTTGCTAGCCACTTAGCCTTGCTTCACCACCCCTGTTTTAGCCATTCCCGGTTGATGAGGATCGAGGCTATGCATTACCTTTTCAGAATACATCACTTAGAATGCTCATCGTCCTCCTAACGATGTTCTGATAACATTCATCCATACAAGTCCGTTCCGGGTCCGAACAGAACCGAAGGCACTATTCCTACTACATCCATTTTGGAATCACCATCAGGATTAGTAGCGATTAGCCGTTGCACTTCACAACTCCATCTTCGACTCCAAGCTCTTGTCTTCCTCATGAAAACGTTCAAAACCGGATCGAAGAGGTTTTCGAAAAATTAATCCTGATCCCAATCTCTTCGAACGATTAGCGCATTGATCAAATATTGATAGTCGGTTATTTAACTATCAATTAACATCCACAAACAACCATCAGGCTTTAATAATTTTCCAAATTATTTATTTAAAATATCTTCGCAAGATATTATTCTACACTTCGACCTTTTGATAACAGTTTTCAAATCACTTTTCTTTTGAGGAA
Source organism: Allium cepa (assembly GCA_030765085.1). Taxonomy (NCBI): domain Eukaryota; kingdom Viridiplantae; phylum Streptophyta; class Magnoliopsida; order Asparagales; family Amaryllidaceae; genus Allium; species Allium cepa. Next base: position 144,636,429 of record CM060940.1, on the reverse strand, counting down.
TAAATTTCGAAATATTGTTTTATTTCCACTGAAAATCACCAAGTCTACATACTTTCATTTTAAAATAATTTAAATCACTTTATCCGAATACACACACACACACACACTTTAAAACACTTAAAATAAAAACTATTTAAAACACTTATTTTAAAAATACTAGTTATGAAATTTTATTTTCATAATGACTTCTCATGTAAAAATTAAGCCAAAACTAATTTTAAAATTAAAGTAATTCTATAAGGTATAAATATTAAATAATTGTCTTTTAAATCATAATACCAGTTAATCCTTTAAAATAATTACTACTATAATCAATTCAAATAAATATTTACTTTGAAATTCTAAATTAATTTAAAATAATAAAATTTCTCTTAAAACATTCTTTTAAAACAACTTTAAAACTTTTAATTTATACTTAAAAATCTGCTTCGAAAACATACTTGGCTTTTCAGGAAAATACACTTCCATTTCCAAAATAGTCCATTTAATCAATTAATAAATCCTTCTCGATTTATTCCAATTTACGTCCTAAATCCGTAAACTTTCTTTTCCACACTTTTAAAAATAAACCACCATTTATTTTTAAAACAAATTACACATTCCTTATAAATCCCCATCCTGAATTTATACTTTCAAATTATCCTCTGATAAATATTTCACTTTGTTTATAAACCCTATTTATAAATTTCACAATCTCATTTTCCTTTAATCCTAGTTTCAAGTCGACTTTCAAAACTATCTCCACTTTAAAATAAATTCCTTTACTTACCCAAATTTATTTTAAAACCCATTAATATCAAATTTACCTTTATATTTATGATTTAAAATCTTATTTTAAACTGAAATATCCACTTCATATGTCATTCAAAATTCTACCCTTTTATTTCTTCCCAAACCTTTTTAAATCTTGAATTTTTAAAATAAAATCCTTTAAATTTTTAGACAATATCACTTAAGTCTCCAAATTTCTTTTATTTTTATTTTGAATCTATATCTTCATTCCCATACTTAGAATTTATTTAATATAATTTAAAAATCAAACTTTTATATTTTTCCAAATTAAATCTTTAATTTACCAAATTCACTATAATTATTTTACTTAAAAATTTCCCTTTTTATTTCCTTTAAAAATCCGAACTTTATATATTTTTCATTTTCTCAAAATACCAATATATATTCAACCAAGCCACTGCATTCAATAATTTCAATTCCCAATAAAATCAATATAATCATCACAGATTATCACATAAATCACATTACTGAATATAAAATAAATTCAACATTTTTGCGGAATCCAGTTGGATCCCTCCAACCCATTTCCCTACATCCACAGATGTTAGCACTGTTGAATATGCGCTTATATGATTTTTGTTTGATGATAATAAACACACACACAGATATATATATATATATATATATATATATATATATATTCATTTAAATGTATTTGTTAATGTACTATTTTATTCTTTCATAGATTAAATAAATTACACAGAATTTGAATTCAAACAGAATAAGTTACAAAGAATTTGAATTCAAACAGAAATTTTATTCAAACAAATATTTATTACAATTTTGAATAGTACAAATTCAAGCTCTCACTATACATATACAATTTTGATTCTAATTACATCACAATTTTATTTACATAAATTCCTCACTACATATCACTCACACTACGTAGTTTATCTTCAACTTCATTCCTGTTATAATCCAGCATCTGAGAAATCTGCAAAAATATTAACTAACGCAGTAAATTTGAAAAACAAATATTTTTGCAATAAAAAATGAAATATGATTTGCCTCAGTTATTTGGGTTGTTCATCATCATTTACATTTGAATTCATCATACACGAACAATGTGACATGCACAGTGTATCACTGTACATGCCACAAGGCCGTGCACATCGATATACACTTGATAATGCTACAGGGACAGGTAATCATGAGTGGCTGCAATACACACGTGTACATTTATACACGTGTGCACTGCCTCGCCAACTCGTGTGCGCAGCTCAAACCAGAATCAATGCACAACAACATAAATACTGTAACAATCAAGTTCAAGTCAGACCAACAAAATGCACCAGTGATATTAAGCACACATGAAACAGTGCAAGATGGTCAGACCAAACATCAAGACCAACTGCATAATGCAAATAAATTCGAACCAAGTCCATGAAGCATAAAGACTCCAAGCCTTCAAGCTACAACTCAAGTGAAACTCCAGCAGTAATGCAACAGTGACATGCACAGATGCATTCAAAGAACTGCAACCAACAAAAGAAGCAGTGACAATGAGTATTGCAGTAATGGATGCAGACATAAACAACATCAAAGAATCAAGTCTCGACCAAAATCAGTTACTCAATGCATGCAACATGGTAAGCAACACAAATGCAACAGAACATCAACTGGGAGCAACAGAACATCAACTGGGTACATGAAGATCAATCAACCAGAATGGATGCAAAGATACCAAATGAAACAATGAACATGATACACAATGAAACACAATACAAAGCATAACCAGAGTTGTACATCATGAAAGACCACCAAGTACAACAATGCACAAGTGACACAACGACCATGAAGCAGTGCAAACTCAAATAAGCAAGTGTCCTGACAACAACATGAATGCAATATCAAGTGCAGTAGCTACAACTTCAACCACAAGACCAAAATATGAGTGCAATGAAAACATATATGTGTATGCAACCAAAAAGTGAAGTCAACAAGGAAATTCACGAAAACAAAATTGACCGAGATCAAAGTGTTAAACAAATCTCAAAGTCCAGTGACGCAAACAGTGAATAGCATGGCAATGTCGAATGCATGAACAAGTGAAGCATTTGTTTCAAAGCAGAGCAAATGTCAACAGTGAAGTAAAATCAGGAGACAAAGCTCAAAGTCAAAGATCAGAAATAAACATGTTCGAAGTTGAAGAATTTAATGCAGACGCAAACAAAATTCATGTTTAAAAAGTCAAGTGCCGAAGTCCAGATGAAATAGAGTTGATGCTAGAGAAATCGAATTTAAAAGTCAAGTGCGTATTTTTGAAAAAGTCAAAAATCAAAAGAGGAAAGTTTTTGCCGTATCAACCAAGGGAAAATCGAACGCTACAGAATAGAAACCGTGTGCATCAAGTCATCAAATCATAAAATAGGAAAGTATGGAATCCATATAAATTCGCACCCAATTATCATCATCGGCTATGAGTGAACAAAGTCGAAAATCAAGCTATCAATCGGAAATCAAAAGTACAAGCGACATACCAGAGATCAAAGTTTTCAAAAGCCCTAAATCTCGAAAGCCCTAAAGTGCAAGCGAAGAAGAGAACGAGAGCGTCTGATACTATCTCAAGGAAATCGAGCATTACAGAGCTTTGATCGAGCTTCAAATCTCTCAAGCCTAATTTGACAGAGAAATCGAAGATCTCATCACCTCCATTTTTCTTCCAAAGGAAATCGAAACCGAGTGAAAGATAATAGAAATGGGGTGGCCGTATTTTAATTAGGGCATAGTTATTATTAGGGTTTAGCTTTTCATTGGGGTTTATTTTTGATAGGGTTTAATTTTTAAATCTAGTTTTATTTGAGCAAAAATTATGGATTCAAGTTTGTATTTTAATTTTTGCTCTTGCTTTTATTTTTGAAGTCTGCTTTTCTTTTCGAGTCAAAATCTTGGTAAATCACCACCTAGGTTTTAGGTAGTGTCAGATTGTCTAGTAAGAATTAGTTTAGCGACCAGGGTGTGTGAGTTTGCAAAACTCTATAGGCGGTAGCAGGGTGTGCGAGTCTGTTAGAGTGTTTGTAAGCGGGAGACTGTTTAATTCTAATAGAAATCTGGGAATGCAGCAGTAGGCAGGGGTTGCCGAAGCTGGGTAAATTTGGTGTGTGATTTACTTTCAGCATATTTATTTCTCTGCAGTTTGTTTTTGCGTTTAACTCGAGAAAATTTGCTATAACCCTATTCACCCCCCCTCTAGGGTTAATCTAGATCCTACAAGCACAATAATCTAAAATACCGATCCACTTCGAGGGGGATATCGCGTTATAAGGGTCATCCACTATTATGCGGGGTGCATAGGGTCTCATCCGCTATATAATGCAGGAAAGCAATCACTCTAATATATTATAGTATGTATATACCACATCCAGACTGATAATAAATCATCAATTCAAGCAATCAGTCCAATAATTTAAATTTAACTATTATATTTAAAAGGTAATCCAAATGAGTGAGATTAATTCACCTTTGATTTTTGTTTTGCAATCCAATCCAAACCGGCTTGTCTCTCCATGATTTTAGACATCGACCGAATATATCTGATACGTTACTTGCAGCAATCTCAGATCATGAGGATTCAATATCGGGACTGAAAAACAATTGAAGAAGCAAGCTCATCTGATCAGATGAGAGTTACAAGCTTTAGTTGATTCAAAGTATATACCTATGTAGCAAATCGAGTATTTTCATTGCTAATAATCGTCAAATCAACAACTACTATTCAGATTCAAATTAAATATTTAGCTGGACGGTTGCAGACCATCTTTCACTTCAGATTCCAGCAGATACGTTTGGATTCGACATCAGGAAACATTGGCTCCTTAATCAAAAGCGAACATCGAGTGATAACAGCATCAAAATTGGGATGCATATTACAAGGCAACGATCATCGATCTATGGTTATAACGAATATTGGTAGTGACCTGAGTATCTCTTGTTGAAATTCAGGTAAACCTCCAACGTGGACATCGTCAATTAGCAGGATTCACACTAGAACTGCAACCAGTACCATCCGACTCTTAGGAGACGGAGAGCATTCACGGCAGCACACCTTCGACCATTACAAAGAACTCAATTTACTTGAGGATCGGTTTAGTGGAAAGGGGAAGAGAGGAGTGCGCGATTTAAATGGGGACGAGGTTTTGAACTTGACTTTAAACGAGGTGAAGGGAAAGATAGGCTTGTGAATTCTTTTCCTCTCCCGATCTTCATTTTTTTAGTGGAATTTTAATTCGGCCATTTTTCTTTGAATTAGATTTCTTCTTTTTTTTTCTTCCGATTATCAGCTTGCTGTTCGTTTTTAAAAGAAGGAGAAGGGGGGACATGATTCGATGTTTGCGTGCCTGGGACAAATTGCTACAGTGCTTTGGAAAGGACTGGAAAAAGCTCCGATTTGAGATTAATTTGACCAGCCAATAAAGTATTTATTATATTTGAATTTAAACTTAAATTTAAATTGACTTGAATTCAAATTTTAAAATCTTGACATCCTATCGAGGCGTGCCACTAGGCGTTTATAATGTTATACCCCTATTCGAACACAATGGAAAAGGTTTCGAGTACCAATTCGATCGTATGGAGAAGATAGCTTTTTGAACACAGTTATTAAATTATATTTTCGATATAAATTTTAGCGCGTTTACCGACTGTACGATCACACGACAACTCCAAACACTATGAAACTTGAAATCTGATAATAACATACAATTACGAATCCAATGGAACTGGTTTCTTCGAATTCCGAGACTGTGCATCGGAAGGCTATTTTTAAATATCAATTTAAACGTATATTTTCAAAATTGAACAAACCACTTTCAAACTCACATTTAAAACTTCTGTCATCATCAGTATTATTAATATAACTTTCCCAAGCCTTTGAAATATTTTTAACCATCATAAAAACCAAGATTCACTATTTTAACCAATTTTCAATTATTAAATTCAATAATTTAATTGCCAAATAAACAGTGATATTTGAAACTAAAGTTAAAATAACTTTCAAATATTTAAAATCAATTAAATATTCCAATTTCAAATACCCAAAGTTCTAGGTCATCACAGTTGTGTTCATTGTGGTTCTGGTTTCTTGATTTCTTTGTAGTCTGGTTGCTCTGACCGGTTCATTGAACATGTATATTTCTTGTGTATGTGGAGTTGTATTCGAACTTGACTATTTAGTCTCTACTTGTACCATTTTGTGCATGTATACTTCTGACCGTTCCTGTCCGATCTTGTAAAGTTTTTGAATTGCATCAAGTAGATATCTGTATGTCTGATATGCTAGCTCGAGTCTAGTACCTTTTGAAGCTTGATTGATTGGGTTGAACCTTGTTATTTGGTCAGAACTGTTGTTGTACACATTGATTCATCCTGCTTTGCATGTTACTATTGTCACAAGTGGATGCTGCTTGTTCTTGTTTCATGTTGACTTCATGTGTATAGTTGCATGGTCTTTTTTTCTGGTCTGGTGCAGTGTGACTATGCCTATTGCCCCTAGCTTCACTACGCATATATATATATATATATATATATATATATATGTGTGTGTGTGTGTGTGTGTGTGTGTGTTCAACCATATGTATATATATATATCTTCTGAAAGCATTTGTGTTGCTGTCTGCATATCAAATTTGAAGTTGTTGAGTTTCTTGTCTTGATGCCATTTTAGCTGATGTTGTTTTCTTGATTTTCTAGCACTGTGCCATGCCACTTAACTATGAACTCAATTGCTCACCGCTGTAATGTATATAGGTTGTTTACCGATTCAACCTAAATCACATTGTTCATGTTGTCTGGATTAGTGCAGTTTCATTGTGGCTTCACTTTGATCTTCATGTTACATTTGGATCGCACCTGAGTAGAATCCAACTTATAGCTCGGGTTTGACCTTTTGCTAATATTGTGACTTTATTTGTATTTCTCTTAAGTTGAACCCGACTTTTGATTGGGTTTGACCTTGTGCTCACCTGTCCCTGCAATTTTATCAAGTGTATATGGGTGTGCACGGCCTTGTGGCGTGTACATTGATTCACTGTGCATGTCATAAGCTATTCGTATATGATGGATTCAAAAATAAATATGATGATGAATAACCAAATAACCGAGGCAAATAATATTTTCAAAATATACACTTTATTTTTCACTGCAAAATATTTTCTTTTCAATTTTACCGCGTTATTGTTTATTTTGCAGATTGTTTAGATGCTAGATTCAATCCAGAATAGAGTTGAAGAGTAATTATGACTGAACGAGTGATATGTAATGATGTGCAAATGTAAATTGAAAATTATGATGTAATCAAATTGTATTGTATTTGAAATTGTGTATATATAGTGAGAGCTCAAATTTGTATTATTCAAAATTGTAATAAATATTTGTTTGAATAAATATTTGTTTAACATTAATTCTATGTTATTTATTTTATTTCGAAAATATTTATTTAATTATGTGAAATAAAATAGTACATAAAAAATACATTTAAATGAATATATATGTTTATTATCATTAAACAAAAATCATATACTAGCATATTCAACATTGACAAAGTAAAAAACCATTACCAACATTCAAGTTAAATTGAACGACCGAGCTAAAGTAACTGAAGAATTCAAACAATTTATACGAACGATAATTAGGGGAATCGACCCCTATAAAAACCGAAGTCATCATCGACATTTAAGCATTCGAGTTCAAACAATATCATAGAGCAAAGTTTCAAATCAATAACTCATATCGAATCGAATTCAAGCATATCAACGAGAGTAACAAAGGAAATTGCATACCAGTTTTATTCAAATCAAACTCGACATATTGAAGCAGCCGTAAGAAAATCGAAGATAGGATATGATTGACAGAACAAAGTGAAGCAAATCACTGCAATTGCTCGAAAAACTAGCGGCGACTTCAATAAATTTCCAGAAGCCTTAAAATTTTGAAAAAGGAACGAACGAGCAAAGAGGCAGCCATTTTTCACAAAAACAATGAATACAGGTCGAAGTAATAAAAAGAGAGAGAAGGGGAACAAATTCTATATCACTGTTTTTTCTTTTGGACCAATTTTTACTTTTGGGTTAATATTTAAAATTAGGGTTTTAATGTTTAATTTTTATTTATTTTGTGTTTCTCTTTTAAACTTTGTAAATTCTAGTCATGTGACTATGGGAAGAACTATGGTGGTGTAGTTCGAGAATTTACAGCTCAGTGTCTGAGTTGTGCTAGGTTTTAAAGCGTAGAGTTAGGTTAGTCGATAGTGGGTGTCGCGAGTTTACGTGTGTAAGCATCTGATTACTTAATTTTTAGTAGAAACCTTGGAGGTAGCACGTAGGCAGGGTTTTGCCGAAGCTGGGTAAATGGTATTGTTCTATTTCTGCTTTTATTAATCTGCCATTTATCTATGCTGCAATTGTTTTATATATTTCCGCATTAAATCTTTATAATTATTAGTATCACCCTATTGACCCTCTTATAGGGTGAAATTGATCCTACAACTGGTATCAGAGCTAGAAACTAAAGCCAATTTTGGTTTTAAAAATTTGATATTTTCATAAACAATTTTTTTTTAATTTTTTTTAAATGGCTTCTGTTGACAATGCTTTTGTTGAGGGTTTGTCTATAGTTAGACCATCAGTGTTCAATGGTGAATATGCTTACTGGAAAAATAGAATGAAATTTTTTCTGAAAACCATTAGTGCTTGGAATATTTTTGGGACGAGTTATAGGACCACCACTATAGCGGTAGATAATTAGGAAATAGAAAAACCAATGGATCAATGGACAGATCCTGAAAATAAACTGCAAAATGCTAATGTTAAAGCTATGAATTCTATTATCTGTTCATTGGATTAAATTGAATTTAATCGTGCCTCACATTGTCTAACTACGCAGGAAATCTGGCACACACTTGAAGTGACTCATGAAGGAACATCTCAAATCAAAGAATCTCGCCTTGCCATTCTTGGTAGCGAATACGAGAACTTCACAATGGACAAGGATGAAAATGCCAAAGAGATGTATGGATGACTTTCCAATTTCATATACAAATCAAAAGCTCTCAAAAAATCATACACTGAATTGGAAATAGTCCGAAAATTCCTCATAGTCCTTCCACAAAAATTTGAAGCCAAAGTCACTGCTATTTAAGAATCAAAGGATTTGAAACAAATCAATGTTGAAGAATTCACTGGAAATCTCACCACTTATGAGCTAGAAATGAAATTCAAGGAAAAACGAGAAAGAGGTGATACAAGAAAGAAATCAATAGCTCTCAAAGGAACAACAGAAAGTGATGATGATGACGGAGTAGCTGAGCTGGCGCTACTAATAAAGAGATTCAAAAAGTGGAACCACAAGTATAAAAATCCAGCTCTAAATCAATAATTGAAAAGAAGAATAGTCAAAGTACTAGACAACTCAGAAGAGCATGAGATCATTTGTCACAAGTGCAATAAACTTGGTCATATCTAGCCCAGTTGTCCCTAGAATCGACCCAGCCAAGGAAAGAAACCAAAAAGGAGAATTTTTGCAGCTACTTGGGATGAAACCGATGAAGATGATAAAAGCCCTAGCAATGAGAGTGAAAAAGCAGATCTGTGCCTTCGAGGTGATATAACTGACAGTGATGATGATGAGCCAAGCGAAGCATCAAAACTTACTCATTCGGAATTACTTATATATTTTCATGAAGTAAATGGCTGTTTTGAAAGGCATAGGAGAAATACGCTAAAGTTGAATCACAAAGAGATAGTTTGATAGAACTAAATAAACAACTCGATCAATTGGTTAAAAACTATCAAAATAAGTACCCTAAGTGTGATAAGTGTCCATCATTTGAAGAAGAAATTAAAAAATTAAAAATTAAAATTAAATCACTTGAAAATGAAATTCGGATTTTGGCACACAATTATTGAATGAAAATGGATCTCTCAAAACACAAGTCCAACAATTGTCTACAACTTTAGAAAATTTTTCCAGAGGAGAAAGATCGTTAAATATGTTATTAGGAAAACAAACTGTTAATTCTGTTAGACAAGGACTTGGGTATAATCAACCTAAACGTGTTAGAAATGAAATTAATCAAGTCAATTCAAAGTGCACGATATGTGGAAAAGCTGGACACAATCATAATAATTGTTGGTATAGACCCAAATACATGAAAACAATTCCAATTCAGGTTCGAAAAGGCACGAATATAAAATCCCTTAAAGTCAAACAAATTTGGGTGCCAAAAGGAACAAATATAAATTGTCTTGGGTCTACACAAACATATGTTTCAAATTTTTTTGCCATTAGCAACTATGGACCTATAAAAACAAATAGGTCACAAAAACCTTTTCTCGTGTAGGTGTAGTGGAAGGCTAAGGAACAACAACAATATTACCTGGATTCTGAGTTCCAGGCACACAACGGATGACAAATCAAAGTTCCTTAGCCTAGTACAAAGATGACAGAGTCACAATTGGTAACAAAAATAATAATAATCATGAATGTAAAATAGGTAACGGTACATTTATCTTGAATGATATATTAAATGTGAAAATCTGCACCATAATTTGATTTAATTCATCCAGTTATGTGATAAGGAGATAAATGTTGATTTTGATTCTAAATTATGAAAACTATTGGCCAATTATCTTTTTATGCCAAGATCACTATAAATATCTCTAGAGGCTTTGAACTAGTTCATGTAGATTTGTTTGGACCAGTGATGGTGTTTTATTGATTGATGATTACTCATGATACGTGTGGATATATTTGTTTATCTTATTGCTTCTAGATCTCACACTATGTTCACTGTTTGCTTATTTGCACGGTTTCAATTCAAATTCAAAAGAATTTCATTTAAAAGCTGCAAAAAGGATTTTCAAGAATTTGTTGCAACTTCATGATCTGGTCTATGATATCCAACTTGATAATCTTGAGTCAAAGAGAAATCCAGATGTAGATTATACTGGTAATCTAATTGATAGAAAAAGTATTAGTGGAACGTGTTTTATGTAGAGGCATTCATTAGTTGCATCACATTTTTAAAGAAAATATCTGCATATTTTTCATTTTAACTAATTTTCAAATAACAGACATTTTTCTTATAAAACCCCTTCACGAAAATCGCTTTTGTCGACTTTGTTTCAGATAAGTCATTTTAGAAAATTTGATTTCATAACTATTTTATAATTTAATTTTGAATGACTACATTAACTAATCTAACTCCCTACTGATTATCAAAAAGATAAATAGTGATTGGAAAAATGATGAGTGTTGATATTGATCATACATTATAACTTGAGAAAGTATATTTTGTAAATCTCCTTAAAAATTTAAACAAGATTTACAAAAACTCTTGTTTGGTAAAGATTCCATGTTCACCTCTATTTCTATCATATTTCAAATGACCATCACTCATCAAAATCCAATATGGTATGTCAAGATGTGGTATTTTTAAATAGGAAATTATTCATTTTTTATTTATTTATTTTATAAAACATCTAAAGTATTCACTATTATTTAAAAGTCCCCACGGTTATGCATGGGTGAATTACTTAGAATATTTGATTATGTGCTTTCATGCTCATTTAAAAGTCCTCACGGTTATGCATGGGTGAATTACTTAGAATATTTGATTATGTGCTTTCATGCTCATTTAAAAGTCCTCACGGTTATGCATTTATGGAACACATATTAAAATTGATTATTAAATAGACAAGTTGATTCTAGTCCCATTTAAAAGTCCTCATGGTTGTGCGTGGTTAGAAGATGCTTGAAATTCATTTTTTATACAAAAAAATTGGAATACTACTAATCTCATTTAAAAGTCCTAACAGTTATGCATGGTTAGTAGAAGTTCAAATTCCTAATATACATATACCACAAATAGACACAGCTATATGGTTTCGTGTCTAACAGAGTATTTATGATTTTTGCTTGATTTTTTTTTGAAATTTAATATTTATACTCAATTGGGTATTAATGTTGTGTTAATGTTTATCACTTTATCTCTATTTTTCCAACACTATTACTCTTTTGCGATAACAAAAGGGAGAGAGAAAAGTTAAGATTTTAGCAAATAAAGGCCAAATATTTTATTTTTTATTTTCTACTTGCATCTAGGTTCATTTGCATATTTTTTTATTTATTTTCATGCACACATTAAGGGGGAGGTTTTTTTTGTAGAGAGGGAGCATTCAAATAGGGGGAGTGAATAGAGTTTATTAATGACCAAATACATTTAATAAATTCAAAATCTTAAATATATGTTCGTTATCATCAAAATGGGGAGATTTTAGAATATGCTAGTATATGTTTTTTATTTGATGGTAATAAACATATATACATATATACACACACACACATTCAATTAAATGTATTTGTTATTGTACTATTTGATTTCACATAATTAAATAAATATTTGCTGAATAAAATAAATAACATAAAATTTGAATTCAAACAGATATTTTATTCAAATAAATATTTTATTATAATTTTTGAATAATACATTTGAGCTCTCACTATATATACATTTGTCAATTACAATACAGTTTCGATTACATCTCAAATTTCACTTTACATTGTTCACCTCACTACATATCACTCATTCACTCGTATTTTTTTTCGACTTTGCTCCAGCCCATATCCAGCATCTGAATTATCTTCAAAATAAGCACTGACGTAGTAAAATTGAAAAAAAATACTTATGCAGTGTAAAATAAAATATGTATTTGAAAATATTATTTTCCTCGGTTATATGGGTTGTTTGTCATCATTTATTTTGAATTCATTTTACACGAACAACTTGTGACATGCACAATGTATCATTGTACATTCCATAAAATTGTGCACACCGATATACACTTGATAAAACTACAGGGATAGGGGAGCACAAGGTTAAACCCAACCAAAAGCTAGGTTCAACTCAAGTGCAATAAAAATAAAGTCAGGACATGAGCACAAGGTCAAACCCGAGCTATAAGTTGGATTCAACATAGGTGCAATCCAAATGCAAAAGTTCAATAAAATGTTCAGGAGCAACCCAGACATTGATGTGCACATGAACAGTTCAAATGGGTCAACTCAAAAAAACAAACGAACAGTAAAGACTCAAATGCAAAGTGCAGACCAACCATGTGCAACCATAGCAACCGACACAATGCAGTTCACGTATGTATATAGTGAATGCAACCGGAGCACTTGAAGTTCAGTGACAATCTTATGCATATGGTCAAGCACAAGTCAAGACAGGGAGCAAAATGCAACCACATGAAGACAGTTCTCTTAAACCAAGAATTGACTTGAAGCTATGCAAAGCTTCAAACACGTATATGAAACCAAAGTTAACATAAGCAAACATGTAGAACAGTGGACCGAACACAATAATAGGGTAAGTTCACCAGACTTCAAAATAGATAAACAGAAGTGACTCAATACAACACATCAAATATACATATGTGACTTCATATGGAACCAGACCTGGTAGCATTGGATGCAGTTCAATATGCAAGTGAAGCCTCAATCAAGCTCCACATAAAACCAGACTAACAAACACACTTGAACTAGACACCGTGCAAAAGTGATGAACAATAGATAAAGGAGGCAAACAAGCATACATATCAAGTGAAGGTCACACAAGCTCAACTGTAGACATGTGCAAACTGTAATAGTCAATGGTTCAAATGGCCAGACTCACAAGTCCAGTAACAACAATAAACTGGCTCGAAGCAACATAGGCTACAACTCAATGCAAGACAAGTTCCAAAATCAAGATGAAGTTCAAATGAAGCCAAAATGCACATGTCAACAGTTGTAACTTCAAACTACATGGTGCAACAAACATACATACATATACACACATAAATATGCATACACACATGTATACATATACATATACATACATACATACATACATACATACATACATACATACATATATATATATATATATATATATATATATATATATATATATATATATATATATATATATATGAACATGAAGCAATGACCAAAAGCCTCGACATCAAATAGCGACAAATAAATATGCAGTGCACAACATTTCAGTGTAGACTGCAAAGACAACAGTGATGCATATACATATATATAGTGTTGTATGCACATGTATACATATATACATACATACATAGATATATATATATATATGTATACATGTGTATAGTTCAGAGAGAATCACACCAAATGCAAGTCCAAAAACAACAACTAGCATATGTGTATACAAAGTGTAGACTCAAGGAAATACGCAACTGAATACAAGGGCAGATTTAGATATTTCAGACTACAGGATCGAATACAAGTATGTGGAAAAAAACCAAGTGCAAACTCAATTGAAACAAGAAACCAGCAATATACTTCAATGATCAAAATCAGTATGAATTTCAATCTGACAATATCATATTTCGAATAACAAAGTCAAAGCCGTGGTGGTCAAAGTTATAACAGGAATCGATCAAGTCAGAGTCAAAACTAGAAAATAACAAAAATCGAAAGAATCCAGATTATCAGAATTTCAAAGTGGCCGAAGTCAACAAAGAAAAGAACGGAACCAAATTCCAAAAGAAAATGCAAGCCGGTGACCAACAAGCATAATAGGAAATTATATGAATTGAAAAGTTCAAAAACCATCACCAACATTCAAGTTAAATCGAACAGCCGAGCTAAAGTAACTGAAAGATTCAAACAATATTATACAAACTAGAATTAGGGGAATCGATACCTATAAAAACCCAAGTCATTATCAGCATTTAAGAAATCGAGTTCAAACAATATCACAGAGTAAATTTTCAAATAAATAACTCGAATCGAATCGAGTTCAAGCATATCAACGAGAGTAACAAAGAAAATTGCATACTGGTTTATTCAAATTGAACTCGACGTATTAAAGCAGCCGAAATCAAATCGAAGATAGGAGACGAATGAAAGAGCAAAGCAAAGCAAATCACCACAATCGCTTGAAAAACAAGAAGCGCTTCAATAAATTTCCAAAAGCCCTAAAATTTTGAAAGTGGAAAGAATGAGTAAAGGGGCAGCCATTTTTCAAAAAACAAAGAATACAGGCCGAAGAAATAAAAATAGAAAAGGGGAACAAATTCTATATCACTGTTTTTTCTTTTGGGCGAGTTTTTACTTTTGGGCTTAGTATTTAAAATTAGGGTTTTTGTGTTTAATTATATTTTTTGTATTTCTCTTTTAAACTTTTGTAAATTCTAGTCGTGTGACTTGAAGACGAACTACAGTGGTGTAGTTCGAAAATTCGCAAAATAGTGACTGAGTTGTGGTAGGTTTTTGAGCGTAGGGTTAGGTTAGTCGATATCGGATGTTGCGAGTTTACATGTACAAGCATCTTGCTACTTAATTTCTATTAGAAACCTTGGAGGCAGCATGTAGGCAGGGTTTTGCCGAAGCTGGATAAATCTGTGTTGTTCTATTTTTGCTTTTGTTATTCTGCTATTTATTTGTGCAACAATTATTTTATATATTTCCTCATTAAAATTTTATAAATATTAGTATCACCCTATTCACCCCTCCTATAGTGTGAAATTGATCCTACACAATGGTCAACTCAAATGTGCTTCAAGCCTTCGTCGATGGGGGTGGCTTAGTAAACATTATGTTAAGACATGTTTTCAGGGCACCTAAGCTTCTTCCCTCACGCCTTACCCCTGTACCTTGCCAATTTAAGGTTTTGGGGGTATGGACATTTTTCGATGAGCATCACCTCATTTATGACAACCTTTGGCCAATAATCCCTTGTAGCAAAGATACAAGTAAACTTTATGGTGGTCAATTGTCCTTCTACTTACAATCTTCTGATAGGACAACCGACACTTGCTAAACTAGATGCTGTTGTCTCTTACAATTAGCTCATCATGTAGTTCCTTATGCAAGGAGGATTGGAATATCCGAGGCAATTAGCAGAAGGCCAAGAATTGCTATGGAACCTCCCTCAAGCAATCAAAGAAGGGTGTTCACATGCTTCAGCAAGAGTTGCTTACACTCAGTGACAAGTCGCACGAAAGGATCATCAAGCCGACCAGTTCTCTAGTTTGCACCAAGACTACCCTCAATTTTGAAGTATCACCATCAACTCCTTCAATCGGAACAATCCCCCTACACAAGCTGTGGAAATCAATGACATGTCAACCGAGAGTACCCTCGAGTCAAATAGCGCTCAGGCTCATGCCATGACCATCCTTGCATTAAAGGAACAACCACCAACTATGTGTCACCTGAGAGTACCCTCGAGCCTAGTAACACTTAGGGTCATGCCGGGACCATCCTCCGCTTTGGAGCTGCATTAAATGGCCATATGTCACGTATGAGTACCCTTGAGCCTAACAGCAGTTAGGGTCATGCCTGGACTGTCAGTCATATTGAAGACTAGGATGGTAGGAATCTTATATCCTTAGCCTCTCCCCAAGGAATTACAAAGATCATCACGTCATGGAATGAGATTGTCACTCCCCATTAGCAACTAGGTACATCCAACCTTGAAAATCCCACCCATTCAATGCCAACAGACTCATCTATTACCGCCGAAGGCAACATCATCACCCAAACTCTAGACGGACAACTGTCCCTTCTAAGGATATCATAGAGCACATGATTTCCATGTTAGATCAAAGAGATATGAAAACAAGCTCACATCCAAATGATGACCTGTAAAATCTTCTCATGGGTGACTCAAGCATTGACAGCACACCCGACTACCCTTTTGGAGTCAATCTCTATAGACTGTGCCAACCCTAGCAAAGTAGTCAAATCACTATAGTGTTCAACTGAAAGTAAGGGTGGATTTAATCAAATGCTGGTGGTAAAGCAAAGACATCTCTACATACGGATGCACTGACATGACTTGCGTTGATTAGAGCATCATTTTCTATACACTCAACATCGATCCTAAAGCCAGCCCATCCATCAAAATCATCGACCACTATAATAACCTGCACCCCAATAGGCCCAAATTTCCACTAAATCAAAATCCCAATTGCACCAACATACGTATTATTAGTTTGTTATCCTGCATATAAAATAAATGAACACATATCAGAGTACTAACGATATAACTCATAATGGGATAATAAAATATAATAAGTCACAATGTTACTAACAAGATTAACACTTCAGACGTCTAGTGTCCTTGTCAGTGTCGAGCATACTAAAGGAACATGTCCATCTAAGCTATCCTGTATGTTGTAAAGAGCAGGGAGGTCAGAAAACATTTTGGTGATTGATAAATTATACACTTTATACATAACACTAGTTTATGCTGATTTTATTTTATCACATGCTACGTCTTTTATTTTTAATTAGTCATCTTGACTCCACGTATCACACACAACACGCCACATCTACCTATAGAAGACTATAGCTATGTATAATATATAAATATATAAGTACCACGGCCCCCCATTGGACTAAGTTACTATCCCCGCTAGTATCCTTAAATCAACACCCATCAAGATCCATCACCCTCTCCGTATCATGTTCACGTTTCCGCGCATACCGTGGAACTCTAGTGCTGCCTAATAACAACGTTTTTTTATAACTTTACTCTAACTTGAATTTTTGGGAATTCTTGACTTGTCTGCTTCTTGGTTTGTATACTCGACTCTACAAACTATAAGCATGGTTGACTCAGCGCCAACGGCTGTGGTCTTAGCATTACAGACTACCCAATGCATTTGAAAGACTTCTATAAAAGGGTTAGGTAGCCTTGCCTTATAACAAACGAACTAGCAAACAAACGTGTGGCGATGCATAACCTAACGTGGACCATACAACAGCAGAGAGTGTAGCCCATTATGTGTAATCCTTATCTTTCCCGTCGACTGCTAAGGATTGATGACGTTCTCGACTTATGTGCAGCCTGTCACATCCCATTTTTTCGTACCGATTTAAACTTATTTTTAACCACACTTATCAGCCAAATCACATGAAAAGATGGATGGTGAAAGAAAGAAGGAAGGTAGAAGATAGAAAGAAGATAGAAGAAAAGAGGACAAATCAAAATCTCACAGCGGAACGAATAAACTATAATATAAACAAGTCTTTACATGAAATCAAAACAGTTGCTTTAATAACTTATATAGATTTCGGTCAGAGTTACAACCATTCAACTCGGACAGTTTATAACAACCTGCCCTTACCACTTATTGACAACACAACCAATACAACTGAATATAAGCATCTACTTGAATACATCTCCTGATTCTAGCTCCTCTCCTGAAGCTTCCACTCTTCCAGCTAAACCTGGAAATATGCTTGGTCTGACCTGAGCATATAGGAAAACACCAGGCCCGGGCCAGTCTGGTAAAACAGCGTGAGAAACACACATAACTTGATTAACTAAAGTTTAAAAATCTTTTTGAAATCAAAGGTATCTCGTAAGACCACGTCACAAATAAACATATCGGGTTTTTACCTTACGATAACCAAAACATTTTCTTATTAAATCCTCTGATATTAAAATAGTGTCTATATACAAATATTTATTCAAATAGCCGAAATTGTTACATTATTAAATTCCAGCAATACTAGCTACAAAGTGGATTCTACAATCAAAACCGTAAAGGGTGCGTAGGGAGAATGGATTTCCAACGAATGACTAGGCATTGGGGTACCACCTGTCACGGTACCTGGTCTAGATCAGCATACCGAGGACCCCTCCGTTCCTCTACAACACAAGACCGGAGATACCCTTTACTCGATAGTTCGAATAAGATCACCTCGCAATTGGGATCAGCAACCTCCCACACAACCGAAATAAAAAGGGACCTCTAGATAGGGATGACCTTACCCTAATTGGGTGCTACCCGCTTAGCCTTGCTACATATCCCCTGATTTTTAGTCATTCCCAGTTGATGAGGTTGGAGGCTCAGCGTTACCTTTCTAGAACATTTTACTTAGAATGCTCACCGTCCTCCCGACGATGTTCGGAAAGCGTTCATCCATACAAGTCCGTTACGGGTTCGAACGGAACCAAAGGCACTATTCCTACTACATCCATTTTAGAATCACCCTTAGGATTAGTAGCGATTAGCCCTTGCACTTCACTGCTCCATCTTCGACTCCAAGCTCTAGTCTTCATCACGAAAACGTACTCATTGGATCGAAGTGGTTTTCAGATTACAAATCCCGGTCTCTTCGAAATAACGTTCGCTATTTCTTAATAAACTCAACCCCGGTTCTTTAAGGAAATACACTGACGAAAAATAAGATCGGAGTTTACCTCCTAACCGTTTGTGAACGGGTTTCCTTATAATTTGTCCTAGATAACAAACGAGTTTATACGTACAGTATAGCACCTCGACCGGTAACCGTACCATATAAATCTTGAGTTTCCTCTTGATATTTCTAAAGTTAAGTTTTGTCTAGATTTGATAGTCGGTTATTTAACTATCAAAATAATCAATCAATTCAACCGAGTTATTTCCCATTTCAACTATTAAACCTGGTTCACATTTAAAGTCCAAACAGATTAAAATTTACTAGGAAAGCTTATTTTACTGGGTAAATATATATTTAAAACAATTTCTTTCCAAATCATACTTATAAAATTTCCAAATACATTTCTCAAGTTTATTAAATAAAAATACTCTTTATAAAAGTATACTATACAATATATCATTTAAAACAACACTTATATTTAATAGATTATATTAAAGAAAATATACTTAAATACTAATTTAATAATAAATTAACCTTTAAATGATCATTACAAAAATTGTTTTATACTTGAAACAGTTTAAATAGTACATACTTACAAATTTTTTATCTTTATAAAGATTTCCAAAAATAATAAATTAACTTCCTTTTGACATTTCCAAAATATTTATCAGTTCTTTTAAAAACAACATTAAAAAAAATATTCAATTTTTTAAAGCAAAACTAGGTTCAAAATCAATCCAAATAGAATAATTATCAGTCTCAACGGCACTTATCAAGCAAAATTCACAGTCAATACAGATATTCAAAATCACTCAGCTTCCATAGATCAATTTACATTATATATTCAAATATAACTAACAGACAAATAAGCAGATGTATGCATGAATAAGCAGATCAGAGATTTAATCATTGCTAGTAAACAATTACACAGAAAAATCAGATTGATGGCTAAAACTTTCCACAGAAGTTAAATTAACTATTTAGCGGAATGGTGTCTGTTTCCGCTGACCAGATGTCAAACAGTTTGAATAATCTACAACAAAAACATAATTTTGTTTGGGAACATCTTACAGATAGGCTGTATAAAATTTACAACGTCATTTATTCTCAAACGGTAATTCAAGCTTTTAAATTTCACTTATTTAACTTCACAACAGATCGTACCACGGCGTAACATCCATCGTTACAAATCATCTTCTTAATAATACCTATTTAACATTTGGAATAAAATAATTATTATATATAAAATTACTTAAGACCTTAAATTAATTTCAAAGTTTAACATTTTATTTCCTAAATCATCTGCTTAACTATACCTCAATTGTACAGATAAAACTCAAGTATAAATAATAAAAATTTATTTTAAAAAGCTAGACTAATTTAAAATAAAAACAATTTATTTAAGTGATCATAAGTACATAGACTTAAAGTAAAACAAATTTATATATTTTAAAATTCCTTGTCTATATTAAAGCTTAAATAAACATTTTAATATAAAAGTGGATTAGTTTAAAACATATACTTTTACATTATAACTATTTCCCTTTATTAATAAATCCTATTTTAAAATAATCAAAGACCCAATGGGCCGAAGCCTAAGCCTAAGCCCAATAGCTAAGAAAACAAACCCAAAAACTATTTCACTTATCGCAACACAAACAGGCCAGAGCCTAACCCAAAAATCTACCCACTTCTCTCTTATCTCTTCCCCTCTTCTTCCCCTGGTTCCAGTTCTACCTTCAAGAGAACAACCCAACCACAAAAGACATAAGAAATCGATGCTGAGTTCGATCGATTCGAACATCACTTCGTGGCCACACCGACCCAACATCGCACACGACCAACCACGAAACAGCTGCTCTTGCCTGATCACTCGTGCATGGTGACACACGTGCATGTACACACCTATGCCACCACTCACCTCGTCGCCGTGACACCACTGTCCAGTTCCTCATCACTTCCCAATCCAAATTACCACATCGCCAATGACTCGAACTCACCCTATCGAAAAAATAACCTTCAGCCGAACCCTCGAAAACCCAAAGCTCCCGACTTCGACGAACTGCTCTCACTGTACACCTCTGATCCCATCGCCCCCTTCACTGATCAAAAGCACTTCCACTACACTACCTCTCTGCCAAAAATCAGGTGTCCCGGTTATGCCTTCTTCTACCAGTTCCATTGCGTTCGCCGGCCTCCCAATACCTTCCCAAAACCCTACAATCCATCGCCCAACCCAATCTAAGCTCAAATCCAACAAATGGCCATGGTCGACACCTTCCCTAGGTCCTCCTGCTTCCTCCAGACAAGGCAACGTCACCTCTCGTCGACAAAGTCGACATAAATTAATTTTTGAACGAAATTCGGTCATATATCTATTTCTCGTGATAAAGAACTCTAAAAATTATTATTTTACTTCTAAATTTATATTTCTACAAACGAATTGTAATTGCATGCATGGATCCTTGATTTAAAAATATTGAATCTTCACCAAAATATGTTATTTACTATAAAACCTATCACTAATTAACTACACAACACAATTTATTCACAAACTATTTTTAACACAAACTATACTAGAAAATAAACGTTTTCATAGTTTACAACATCATCAAATTCGAACTAGATTAAGAGATATAGATTTTTAAAGTAGGAAGGGTATAATATTTTACAGTTAACAGAGCAGTAAGACAAATTATTTCTAAGTTTGGAAATTAAGTTTCTCACCTTCCACATTTTGATTCCATAAGCTTTTAAAGTGAACTTTTCAAGATCTTAATTTGAAAACTGAACTTGCTTTTGAATCCTTGCTCAAATTCTGGCTTATGTTGAGTTTGGGTTTGAACAGAGAATGTTTCTTCCTCTTCTCTTTTTGCTTACAGGTTTTCCTTTTCTTTTCTTGGTAATAGAGTTATGTTATTTTTTTTATTACCAACTTGAACTAAAACAACACAGACCCATATACTCATATATACCTGTTCTTGAATACACACAATATCTAGGTGATAGATTTGAAATGATCTTTTGGTGGCTGAGATAGATATTTACTTTTTGAAGAAATATTCGAAAAGAAAAAAGAAAATTATTACAACATTTATCAGTTGTTTCTCTGCCAGATGTAAATATGTTTTCCAGTAATAAATTTATCACTTATCTACCTATAGTTTTACTTGGTTTAAAATAGTTTTTAACTTGTTTTTGTTAACCTATTTCTCTTAACATTAAATGACTTGAAGTCTTTTATTTATATATAAACTATAAAATACTTTAAAGTATATGTAAGTACACTTATGAAGATAGACAGCCCAAAGTTAATATTGACAAAGTAGTATTGCGTCTGTCTCTTATACATTTAAAATAAAGGTGAGAAACTAATAAATTAAAATAACACTTCTTGATCAATATACCTATATATGTATATATATTACTTTGAACAAAATGAAATAAAATATCATTCTTATGATGTTGGATAGCATATAGTTGTTATTGCATTAATAAAATAAATGTTTGCATTTTATACTTTTACACAAAATGAAACTTACTAATTAAATTTTAAGGATATAAAATAACACTTTTTAAAACACTTTTTGGTCAACATGACTTCACATATATGTATTATAAAACAAGGATTACAAAGTAGTTTTTAAGACAACTTCTAAGCCTTCATGTGTGTGTGTGTGTATATATCCATATATACATCTTTTAATGATAGTATAGAAATATATTATTTCTAAATAAACCAAGTTCATTTGATATTTATGCGTATATATAGTTTTTCTCCCTTTGTGATTTTTATACACATCATAACATTTTTCTATTTGTAAATATTATAATTTTCCTTTTAAACTTATCTTTACATATATACAACTTTTCTTATTCATGGTGTGTGTGTGTGTGTGTATTATTTTAGAAACTTTCAACTTAAAGCTCTTTTATTTAATATAAGCAATATTGTTCATATGCCCAAATTAAAAATATCCTTTTTTACTTCATGATGAATTTCCATGTAAATTTTATCATCCTTATATGTAAAAATATATGCATATGATTTTCCAAATTAACTTTAGTTCTCTATTATATTCTATCTTTAGAACAAAATATACATATTTTGTCTCTAAACAAAATACACATATTTTATCTAAAACAAAATATACATATTTTACCTTTAAAACAAAATATTCATATAAGGAATTCCATTAAATCAATCTGTATTTTAATATAGATCTGAAAATTCAAATTATATTAGTTTTGAAAAATAGTGTACAATTATTAGTTGTTGATTAACTGGAATATTATATATTAAAATACAATATTATTGAATATTATAAATTAATATTCACAACTTGGGATGTCAAAAATCCCGGGTCGTTACACAACCCCTACCCCTTAATTTGGCAGCAACACGTACTGACATAGCATAGTTCTTCACTCACCATCCATTTAGAATGCTGACTACAATCAAGGCAATACCCAATTTCCTATTTTTGAACCAGACTCCACTTTTTATTGGAGTATCCCTTCATCTACATGCAAGCGTATATACTCCACGAGTCCTACGATAGGATATCTCTCATGTCAGTATAATGTACACACAACTGCTGATAGCCCTTTGTGGTGGGTAAACTTCTATTATGTAACACTTCCAACGTTGCATTCCAACCCATACTAATGACTAGTGCCATTTTATTCATATAATCATTTATTAACGTTAATAGTTCACACCCGCCATAAATGCATACCTAAGGCTACGTATATATATCTTGTGTATATATCCATTCTTCACTTAGTTATTTTGTTTCTATAATTTACTCTTGAACATAAGTCTTTACTTCAATATGTATTTATATCTTGCTTATTTTAGGATTATTTACTGCTTTCTTTCTAAAATATATATAATGTCGTTTTCTTTTCCTTTACCCTTTTTCCCATTTCCTATTTCTATTCCACGTTCTTCCTTTAATTTGTCCTTGCCTACTCTTACATATCTTTTATTTAATTTCTATCATTATTACTATGGCATATCTTTTCTTTTAGATTGTTCTTGTCACAATTATTTCTCTTTATTTAACACTTAGTGATTTTTTGCATCTTAGTGCATTAGAATTACATCTCTGTCATGGAAATGTTAACATTGTAAATTTCTATATCTTATCCAAGCGGAAGATTTGTGTTGCATTTGAAATGATAAGGAATTACCCTTTCATATTTATTGAATAGACAGTATAAAACATGGTAAATATCCCCATCTATACATCTCTTTCTTTTTAAGTGTATTCCTTGTCATTTCAAAAGATGCACTTTTATTTATTCAAACATTATAATGTATAGAAATTCACTTTGTAACATCTTATATTCTAACGAATTAAAACACCGCATAAACACCTAAAATCTTATTATGATTTCGTTATTTTACATTCTTATTTTCCAATATTCATTTAAATAATAATATGGAATTATCACATTATTTACAAGTTCATGGTCTACTATTTTTCAATAATAAATTTAGGGATTGATAATTGTAACAACCTGCCTTTTCGACCGTCAAAAGTCGATACTAATACATGCACAATATTCATGTGCCGAACAACCAAGTGCCAAAAAGACAAATGGTTAAGGGGAAAAAGTAGAAAGAAGACAAGAAGAACTAAACAACATAGAATACCACATCAAAATGAAAAATCTATAATATAACAATGACCTTTAAAAAAGAAAACTTCATATACATATATCCATCAAAGTACTAGCCTATAATCTACCTAGACCGTTATAACATCTGTCCTTACAATTTTTGATCAATACAACGAAGCCATGCAGTTGAACATAAAAAATTACATAGATATGAGTTGGCCTCCTGCTTGTCTCCTAAGCTCCAATGCATCCAACGCTAATCTAGAAAATATGATCGTTCTGATCCAAGCATTATAGGAAAACAATGCCCGGGTTAGTTTGGTAAAACCAGCGTGGAAACTCAAATCATAAGGAAATTTATTTATTATATCTTATAAAAGCCTTTAAAATCAAAGGTATCTCGTAAGACCACACCACACATAAACACGGATGGGGTTTTTCCTTACAATAACCAAAACATTTTCTATAGGAAATCCAATGATATTATAACGTTGTCTAGGGTACAAATACATATTAATCATAGTTGAAGCCGTTATATTGATTAAATTCTAGCATAATAGGTATACAACTAAGAATGGATTTCCATACAATGAGAAGGCACAGGACCATAGTACCCTCTAGAAAATTCAAGGGCCTCGCCTGGACCTCCGCCAACACACGACCGGCCTATCCCTTCCTGGATAGTACCGAATATATCATTACCTTGGTTGCTCTACAAAATTTTCCAAGAGCTCTCATGCACTCCTAATTCCATAAATATGTATATCTGTATCTAGAAGGGTGATGGCATATCCTAATAGGAACGACCCACTTAGCCATGCTACATCTCCTCTAATTTTAGTTATTCTCGGTTGATGAGGCTTGAGGCTACGTTTTACCTTTTATATAGCAATCCCACTTGGAATGCTAACACTACCCTCCAAGTAGCAATTCTATGCCAGCATTCACAATTACAAGTTGTTCAGGGCATGAACAAACCGAAGACACTACTTCCAATACATCCATTTTGGGATCACCCTCAGGACTAGCACCAAGTAGCCCTTGCACTACAAAGGATTCCTTCTTCGACCCATCATCTTCAAGATGTCTTCAGTATGTCGCTTGAGTTGGATCGAAGTGGTTTTAGATCATTCATCTGATCCCGGTCTCATCGAAACAACACTCGATAGTTTTCGGTAAACTCAACCCAGTTCTTTAAGGAATAAACAGACAATAGATAAGAATAAGGATACCCTAACCGTTTAAGTGGATTGATCTCCTTATCATTTGTCCAAAGAGAACAAAACAAGATCTATACGCATGGTACAACATCATCGAAGATGACCATGCCATATAACTCATGTGTTTCTCCTAGATGTTTCTGGAGTTATATTTTGGTCCAGATTTGATTGTCATTTATTTAACTATCAAATAAACAAACAAAGAAACAAATTCCAAGATTTAATTAACCATAGCAACCACTGAGCCTCATTTAAGTAAATCTTTTATTCATTAAATCTATTTCAGAATATTTATTAAATGAAAGTCTATATGAGTGGATCCTATATGATATATATATATATGCAAGTATGAACAACTAACTATATAATATAACTTGATAGATAATAATAGCAAAGTAAACTAAAATAATCACACCAAGATTTTATACTGGTTCGGACCTCCCGTCCTACGTCCAGTCCCGAAGCTCCTCTTCGGAATTTCCTTTCAACTAACCCTCACTTGACCCGGAGGAGCAGGTTTACAATAGCAGAGTTTCTTTGTCAAGAATGTGTTCTATAACATAGATGTTGACTGTTGAGTACAAGTGCTTCCAATTTATATATATCTATCTAGAGAATATTGAATGAGGAGTTCTGAATATATGTAAGAGTTAAATACAAGTAGTTGATTGCTAGAGAACAGGTATAAATCAGAGTATAGGAATTAAGAGCATAAGTAAGTAAAGGTAAAGATTCTCTTTGCATTCCGGATGCTATTTATAATGATGAAGAGTTTTCTTGTATAGTTGCATCTGTTGTAATCTCTCTAAAGTCGCTTCTGATGGTGATGAAGAGTTGCAGCAAAGAGAAGCGGATGTGTCCTTTCGAATGTGACAGTTGGTCTTTGAAATTACTCAGTCGAGTTCAAAATCAAACGTCTAGAGGAATTTTTCAGACATCTGGTCTTCATTTTTTTTTGTGTCTGGTTGCTATTCAGACGTCTGAGTTTATTATCAGACGTCTGTTTCCTTCTGAGTTGTGAACCAGAGAGTTTAACCAGACGTCTAAGCATATTAACCAGACATCTGATTCTGTCTGATTTGCAAACCAGAGGAAACATTCAGATGTCTGGCTAGTGCACTCAGACGTCTGAAAATGTGCATGTTGCTTTATTTGTTTCTGTGACACTCCATTTCAACTTCTACCGATTTAAAGTCTTTTGATACTTCTCTTGAGTCTTGTTTTTGTCTCTTTGGTGATGTTACTCTGTCATCTACCTGTAAATATATATATACATACATACATACATACATATATATATATATATATATGTATGTATGTATGTATGTACATTCGATTTCCATTGTATAGTTGTTATCATCGAAACCATAGAATTGATTTCCTAACAATCTCCCCCTTTTTTATGATGACAACTATTCAATGTACTTATATATAGATTAGAAATCTCCCCCTGAATATGTGCTTATTTTTATTGTTTTATGATTATACTTATACTTCTTCCCCTTTGACATTATCAAAAAGAATTCGCAATAATTAAGCCAATCGTCAAAAAAGAAATTTTTCATTAATAGCAGGAAGGAGTTACATTGAAGGATTTGTACAAAAATACAAACAACTACAATTCCAAAATTTTAGAGTTCCTTTGGAGAAGCTTGATTTGGATCACCTTCCTTTGGTAAAGCTTGATTTGTATCATCTTCCTTTGGTTCTTCTTTTTCAGAAGTGCTAGCCTTTGAAGGAGATGTCAAAGCTTCCTTTGGAGGTTTATCCTCAAATAATTTGGAATGTCTTACAGGAGGAGAAGGTACAGGGGTTGCCCAATCCCCAGAGGGTGGTGTTGGACCGCGAACTTGTTGTAAAACTTCTTTAAGAACCGATAAAACAGTCGAAAGATATTCTTCAACTGTGGCTAGTTCTGTAGAAAATGAACTTCCAAATTTGTCAATTCGCCTAGCCAAATATTTTTGATTTTGGGATAATGTATGTTGGTTTCGAAGTGAGATCTCGAATCCTTTCATTTAGATTTGTTTCCAATCGAGTCTCTATAATTTCGTCCTGTCTCGGATAATCAAATGGTGCAGGAGGAGGAGTGACTTCTCGATGTTGTTCTTCCTCTTGGGACGGATCAATGTGCGGTTGAGGAGGAGGCTCAACTCTTCGAGATTGACGATTATGCATCCAATCTTCGAAGGACATAATATCTGGAGGAATTTCTGGCAGGTGCATCAAAGAAAAGAATTTTGTGGAAGCATATTTTGGCGAAATTTCTTCGAACGTCGATAGATAGGAAGGAATATTATGTGCACGAAGAAGTCTCATAATATAGGTAGGGTAAATGATCGATGGCCTTGAGCGAGTCCAAAAGTGTTTGAGCTCGTCGAAGATGAATTTTTCCCAATTTACCCGAGTTCCACTGAAGAGAGCATACAGAGCTTTGTGCTCCAATTCCGTTATTTGCTCATGACTCCCCGTACGTGGAACCACTGTATTTATTATCATTCTTGTCTGGAGTCAGGCTTTTGGACATAAATATTTTGAAGTGAATTTCGGCATTTCGTCCTCACATATTTGACGAGTAATACTATTCCGTGGCTTAAAACGCATATCCGAAATGTTGTGCAAATCTTCCCCGGTGTCGGAGCATCCTAAGGTTCTGGCTATTAAACCCAGAGTTAATCGAATAGTATTCCTATAAACTCTTGACCATAGCCAGTTGTCCTCAACTTTGGTATTCCAAACCGAAGTACTATCTAGATTGGCATAGAATAAAAATATAGCTAACTGATCTATTTGAACATCATTAGGAGTAAACGAGATTAGAGTTTCCAAACCAGCATTTTCACAAAGTTCATCTAAATCATACATGGGAAATTTAAGAAGATTATAGAATGGTCCTGTATGAAGTTTCTTCTTTTGAATATCTTCATACCTTTTTATAGAATGGGAAGCTTTATTCATCCACTGTTCGATTTGGTCGTCGGAGCAAACCTGGGAATTTGAAGATGTGGTGGGTTGATCTTGCTTTCTTTTCGTTATTTTAGGATACTTAGTGCGAGGAGGCATCTTGATTATATTTGCTGTAAGATATTGTTTGGGTACACAAATTGACGTTGAGAAAATCGTAGGATGTAATAATTTTGGGATAAAAGAATAAAAATGACGTTATTGGCTTGAATTTAAATGGTCGATTTGGAATCAGACGTCTGGATCAAAAATCAGACGTCTGGTTTGCCCTAATTTTTGTTCAGAATATAAAATTAGACGTCTACTTTTTGATCGAGACGTCTGGTTTTGAGCACAATTATGAAATTGTAGATACAGAGAGATTTTTCAGACGTTTGGAATTAAAAACAGACGTCTGTTTTTGTTAAATTTCAATATAGAGAACTAAGGCCGACGTCTGGATCTTATTTCAGACGTCTGAAATGTTTTGAATTTTATTTGTAGAAGACAGAACAACAATTCAGACGTTTAGGGGATATATCAGACGTCTGACATATGCAAATTTCTTAGATATATATCAGTGTATCAGACGTCTGAAGACCATAGTCAGACGTCTGAAATAAGCATTTTGCTATAAATAGCCTAAAAATTGATGGTTTCACTTATTTTTGAATGTTGATAACAAATATCTTTATTGTTGTGAAAAATACATAAGTATAGATATATACAATAATTAATACGATTTATTTAGATGGAGACGGAGTTTTACGATTTCTTGACTCATTATTATTCCATGGTCTAAGTGGAGACCATATATTTCCATGTTCGTGGGTCCGTGGAGAGTCAGAATATCGTCTTGGTGAGGGATCTGAAGGAATACGATACGAATAAGATGGATCCAATGAACTACAAGGTTTTGGTAGCGGTTCATAAACATCTTTCTTTCGCGACGAACAAAATTTCATCGCCACTTGCTCTAGAAAGTTTAACCTTCGTGCCATGACTTTTTGTTCGAAATAAAGTTCTCGTTGAAGATCCATCTGTTGTTTTTGGTAATGATGAATTTCATCAATTTTCTCCTTTGTGTTAGGAGAAATAAACAAGGATCTTTTAGTTTTCTTATTACCTGGAGTAAAAACCGTACGATACGAGGACCACTTATTTGTTGGCTCTTGTTTGGTGTAGGCGGCGGAAGTCGTTATGGTGTGTTAACCGAGCTGTCCGTCGATGGTGTGGAGATCGAGATAGATATATAGGAGTCCTCAGAAGACATTTTTTACTAAAATTTTTAAGAAATTGATTGTTCGTATATAGTTGTTATGTAACTATGTATGTATGTATATATATATATATATATATATATATATATATATATGCTGAAAACCTTATTTATAGAAAAACTTTTTCCTAAAAATTTAATGGGTTCAGAAATTAATAAATAGAATTTGTGGTAATAAAGAAGATAACTAAACTTAGTCTTTAAATGAAATTATTAATTAACTATTTCTAAGGGAGAAGATCATGGAGTGAACAAATACCTAAACTTCGTCGGAGTTTAGTGAAAGTTTGTTAATTTAATGGTTTTGTGAAAATGTCGGCTACCTGATTTTCGGTATTTACGTATTCTAAAGAAACAGTTCTTTTTTCAACATTGTCTCGTAGAAAATGATGTCGTATATCTATATGTTTGGTTCGTGGGTGATTAACATGGTTTTTTGATAAATTTATAGCACTTGTGTTATCACAATATATTCGAGATTTGTTGATAATTTTACCAAAATCCGTTAGTGTTTGTTGCATGTATATAACTTGCGCACATGCTATAGCGGCGGAGATGTATTCGGCTTCGCAAGTAGATAGAGAAACACAATTTTGCTTTTTACTAAACCATGAAACTAAAGATTGTCCGATAAAATGACAAGTTTCACTAGTACTCTTACGATCTGTTCTACATCCATCGAAATCCGCATCGCTATATGAAACTAGTTCAAACGATGATCCTTTAGGGTAAAATAAACCATAATCTCTAGTACTAGATAGATAACGTAAAATACGCTTAACAACTCTTAGATGCGATTCTTTTGGTTAAATCGGGCATATAGATATACACTCATCATAATATCGGGTCGACTGGCCGTTAAATAAAGTAAAGAACACATCATGCTTCGATATAACTTTTCATCAAAATCTTTTCCATTTTCATCCTTTTCTAACTGAACAGTGGTGCTCATTGGTGTTGGTTTGCTTGATGTTTTATCCATTTCAAATAGTCGTAATAAATCGTTACAATATTTTTCTTGGTGAATAAAGATTCCATTTTCGAGTTGTTTTATTTGTAAACCTAAGAATAAGTTTAATTCTCCCATGTGTGACATTTCAAATTCATTTTTCATAATATTAGAAAATTGATTACATAGTTTTTCGTTGGTTGAACCAAAGATGATATCATCAACATAAATTTGTACAACCAAAATATCGTTATTTTCTTTTTTAATAAATGAAGCTGTATCTATTTTTCCTATATGAAAACCAGATGTTATTAAGTGATTTTTAAGACGTTCATACCATGCATGAGGTGCTTGTTTTAATCCATATAGTGCTTTATGTAATTTAAAAACATGATCGGGATATTTTTCGTGAACAAATAGTGGTGATTGTTCGACGTATACATTTTCCTTAATAAAACCATTCAAAAAGGCACTTTCAATTTAAAATTGTTATGAGTTGCAAAGGCGAGTAATGTACGAATGACTTCTAATCCTGCTACTGGGGCAAATGTTTCATCGTAATCTATGCCTTCTTCTTGATTATAGCCTTGAGCAACTAAACGTGCTTTATTTCTAATAATATTTCCATTCTCGTCTGCTTTGTTTTTAAATACCCATTTTGTTCCTATTACCGATTGATCTTCAGGTCTTGGTACTAATTCCCATACGTGATTATGTTCAAATTGATTTAATTCTTCTTGCATAGCTATTATCCAAAAATTATCATTTGAGGATTCTTTATAATTCTTTGGTTCAAAGTTTGATATATACGCTATATGGCTTATTTGATTGAGTTGATTTCTAGTAACTCTTGAGTTAAGATCTCCAATAATATTATCTATTGGGTGATTCTTAAGAATTCTAGGAGATGATATCCAGGTGTTATTTTACAAATTTGTTCCAATATTTTTAGAATTTGATGAATTTGGTAGTGGAATAGTTTCTTCTTCATCATTAGTATGGTGATTGAAAGGATTTTCGTTGAACGAGACATGTAAGCTTTCTTCAACAGTATTATTTCTTTTATTAAAAATTCTATATGCCTTGCTACGATCTGAATATCCAACAAAGACACCTTTATCGTCAAAAGATCAAATTTTCCTAAATTATCTTTTGTATTTAATATAAAACGTTTTGAACCAAAAGTTTTAAATCATGATACTTTAGGTTTTTTACCAAAAAATATTTCAAAACAAGTTTGTTTAGTCATGGGGCGAATAGTTACTCGATTTAATACATAACAAGATGTTGCAATAGTCAGCCCAAAAGCGTTTTGGTAATCCACTACTATTTAGTAATGTTCGTGCACATTCTTGTAATGTATGATTTTTTCTTTCTACGATACCATTTTGTTGAGGTGTACGAGGAAAAGAAAAATTATGAGTTATTCCTTTCTTATTGCAATAGTTTATAAATAGATCATTATCGAACTCTCCTCCGTGATCACTTCTAATATTTTTAATTTTCAAATTCATTTGAGTTTTAATTCTTTTAGCAAATATTTTAAACATACCAAAAGTATCGCTTTTATGTTTTGAAAATAAAGTCCATGTATATCTCGAAAAATCATCAACTATTACGAATACATATTTGTTGTGATTTATAGATCTTATTTGCGTTGGACCAAATAAATCTAAACGTAATAATTCTAATGGTTGTTTTGTGGAAATATTATTTTTAGATTTAAACGAGCTTTTCTTTAGTTTTCTAATTTGACAATCGTCACATAAGTTTTCTACTTTATAATTCATTTTAGGTAATCCTTTTACCAACTCATATTTTGCTAACTTATTAATATTCTCAAAATTGATATGACAAAATCGTTTATGCCATAACCATGGATCATCATGTTTGGCGGTTAAACATAAATTTGAATTTTTATTTATATTCATGTTTAATACATAAATATTTTTGTTTCTAAAACCTTCAAAAATGAGTTGTTTGTTATTATCTAAAATATTACATCTATCTTTTTCAAAATTTATTTGAAAACCCTTATCACATAATTGACTAATGCTTAGCAAGTTGTGTTTTAAATTTTCTACAAATAAAACATTTGTATTAATAGGAGAGTTAGATATACCAGAGTTGATAACTTCTCCATTGCCTATAACATATCCTTTTGAATTGTCTCCAAAGGTTACCGTTCCACCATCGATGTATGTTATATTTGATAACATTTTTGAATTTCCGGTCATATGCTTGGAGCAACCGCTATCTAGTATCCATTTCTCCTTATTTTTTATTTTGGGTACCTGCAAAGTAAAAAATATTTTAATTGGTACCCATATATTTTATTTGGGTCCTAATTGTTAGAGGAAGGTAGCCATACCCAAGATGATTTGGTACCTTTATAAATATAATTTTTATTGTAGACTACATACTCTAAGTAATTATTAATATGCTTTTGTCTAATCAAATTATTATTTGTTTTAGGAATCCAAATTTTCATATTATTGATATTCAATTTAGTCTTAGACAAACTTCTAGTTTTTATATGCCTACTATTTTTAGCATTATTTTCTTTTTGTTTAAAAGAATTTTTGAATCCTATTCCATTTCTATTACCTGATGGTTTTGAAGTTTTGATAAGATTCTCCAAATCTTGTTTTCCTTTATTAAATTTTGACACATTATTGGTAATTTTATCTAATTTTTCTCTTAACTCTATATTTTCAATTTTCAATAATTCAATACTATTTTCAAAATCAATATTTTCTTTTAACAAATTTTCTTTTACTATAGAAATATTCTCTCTTTCTATCATATTATTTTTGATTTTTCTTGAGGTATTTCAAGTTCCTCTTCTAGAATAATTTTTCATCTTTCAACATTCCTACCTCAAGTTCTAATCTATTTATTTTGACTATATATTATTTTTTCAATTTTTTATTTGTCTAAATTTGTCGTCTAGTTCCATGCTAAGTTCTAATAGTTCATCATAGCTAAGTTCAAGGCATACCTCTTCAGTTTGTTCCATAAAACACACATTAGCTTGTTCTCCATCACTATCGCTATCACTTTCAGAAGATGAAGAGTCCGAGTCATCCCAAGTTACTTTGAAAGCCTTTTTCTTCTTGAATTTTTGAATTTTGTTATTCTTTTTTTATCATTATTGAATTTAGGGCAATCCTTCTTCATATATCAGTATTGATCACATTCATAGCACTTGATTTGAGATAGGTTTGTTGTGTTGGACTTCCCTTCTTTTTGAAATTGGGTCATTTTTCTAAATTTCTTGAATCTATTATAATTCTTGGCAATAAAGACTATTTCTTCTTCATCTAGATCAGAGTCATCATTTTTTGTTGCTGGAAATGCTATATTCTTTTTTTTCGAATTTAGTTCTTTTCGTGCCTGCAAGTTAGCTTCATAGGACATTAAATTTCCTATCAACTCTTCAACTTTGAGAGTAGAAAGATCATTAGCTTCTTCTATATCTAAAACCTTCCTTTCCCAATCTGACGTCAAAGAGTTGAGTATTCGAGATATTAAATCAAAACCAGTGAATTTAACTCCTAATGCCATAAGATCATGTTGGATAGTTTGAAATCTAGAATAGATGTCAACAATAGTTTCATTTTGCTTCATTTTGAATGAAGAAAATTGGTTTTGCAAAATCGAAATCTTAGTTTGTTTGACCTTTGTTGTACCTTCATGTGTAATTTGTAAGGTACACCAAATATCAAATGCAGTGGTGCATAACATGACACGTGAAAATTCATTTTTGTCTAAAGAACAAAATAAAACGTTCATAGCTTTATCATTATTTGATGCTAAGGTCTTTTGTGCATCGGTCCAAGTGTTCATGGCAGTAGTAGGTGTTTCATATCTATCTGGTGTGACTGACCAAATTTCAAGACCATTAGCTTCCATAAAAATTCTCATACATGTTGACCAATATGCATAGTTAGATCCATTAAAAAGTGGGGGTCTTGCAGTGGATTGTCCTTCTTGAAAAATACTTGCCATATTAAAGTGATTCAAAAAACGTGTTACTGTTATTTGATCAAAACCCTGCTCTGATACCAATTGAAAGTCTATATGAGTGGATCGTATATGATATATATATATATATATATATATATGCAAGTATGAATAACTAACTATATAATATAACTTGATAGATAATAATAGCAAAGTAAACTAAAATAATCACACCAAAATTTTATACTGGTTCGGACCTCCCGTCCTACGTCCAATCCCGAAGCTCCTCTTCGGAATTTCCTGTCAACTAACCCTCACTTGACCCGAAGGAACAAGTTTACAATAGCAGAGTTTCTTTGTCAAGAATGTGTTCTATAACACAGATGTTGACTATTGAGTACAAGCGCT
Organism: Allium cepa; assembly: GCA_030765085.1. NCBI lineage: Eukaryota > Viridiplantae > Streptophyta > Magnoliopsida > Asparagales > Amaryllidaceae > Allium > Allium cepa. The sequence goes on along the minus strand of CM060940.1, from coordinate 144,601,076 downwards.
TCCAATATATATATCTATCTAGAGAATATTGAATGAGGAGTTCTGAATATGTGGAAGAGTTAAATACAATTAGTTGATTGCTGGAGAACAGGTATAAATCAGAGTATAGGAATTAAGAGCATAAGTAAGTAAAGGTAAAGATTCTCTTTGCATTCCTGATGCTATTTATAATGATGAAGAGTTTTCTTGTATAGTTGCATCTGCTGTAATCTCTCTAAAGTCGCTTCTGATGGTGATGAAGAGTTGTAGCAAAGAGAAGCGGACGTGTCCTTTCGAATGTGACAGTTGGCCTTTGAAATTACTCGGTCGCGTTCAAAATCAGACGTCTGAAGGAATGTTTCAGACGTCTGGTCTTCATGTTTTTTTTTGTGTCTAGTTGCTATTCAGACGTCTGAGTTTATTATCAGACGTCTGTTTCCTTCTAAGTTGTGAACCAGAGAGTTTAACCAGACGTTCGAGCATATTAACAAAATGTCTGATTCTGTCTGATTTGCAAACCAGAGGAAACATTCAGACGTCTGGCTAGTGCACTCAGACGTCTGAAAATGTGCATGTTGCTTTATTTGTGTCTGTGACACTCCTTTTCAACTTCTACCAATTTGAAGTCTTTTGATACTTCTCTTGAGTCTTGTTTTTGTCTCTTTAGTGATGTTACTCTATCATCTACCTATAAATATAGATATATGTATATGTACATTCGATTTCCATTGTATAGTTGTTATCATCGAAACCATAGAATTGATTTCCTAACATTAAATACTCATATACTTACCCTACTGGCATAAGCATATCTACAAACATTATGAAAGTTTTCTTGTTTCAAAATCATATTAAAAGGATCAAAAAAAAATTATTTAAATTTGAGATAAGCATAACCCTATATGCTATTCCTTCGGTCGGTGTTAAGCATGGAACAGAAGTTCCATACCACCGTAACCAAGAAGTTCAGTTAAGGGTAATCCACATCTCAAGTTCTTTTATAAATTTCTTAAATAAATCCTTTTTAATAAATTATTTCCATTTATGAAGACTTATTTGCTTAGATTCTAAATCCATTTATAAAACTCTTTTATAAATATTCAAAAATCATTTATAAAATCTTCTTTTACAAATATCCAAAATTATTTATAAAACTCTTTTAGAAATCTCCATTTATAATTCCCTTTTTTTAAAATATCACTTACAAATATCATTTGTAATCTCCTTTAAATAAATCCTTTATAAAATGTTATTTACAAATATCATTTGTAAATACCTTTACTAAAATAATTGAACTTACGAAATTATTTTAAACACTTGTCTTCAAATTGATATAAAATTAAAGTCAATTTAAAAACCATAGTTTTACAAATTTGAGAGGAGGCTTAGTGATCACAATGGTACCTAAATCAAATTACATTTTAGTTTCAATTTGAATTTCAGGTGATAACAAAAACATTACATAAGCAACGAATAAATAAAATTCATAACCCTAAATCGAGGAATATTATGTTAATTTAAACAAACTGGCAAATACATGTTTAAAATAACCTAATAGCAGGAGGATAATTTGTCCTGCTAAATAAATGTCCAAACAATTTATTAAGTTTAGATATAAGAGAAAGTGGATTTATTATGCTAAAAGGATGTCCAAATATCAATTCAATGGAAGCTATAGCAGAACGGTGTTTTATTCTACTAACATATCTCCAAGTTTAGTATGGCTTATTCATAGTCGTTGTCTAATTAATGGCACAGACAAGAGATCTCTTGGTTCAAATCAGCATACTTATAAAAAGAATTGACTCAAAAATAATTTATAAAATTTAAAACTAAAACTTTATTAAATTATAATTAAATCTTTATTTAATTACCAATTAAATCATTATCTAGTTACTAATTTAATATTAATTAACTCTAATTAAAAAAATTAACTAAACTTAATTAATTCCTAATTACAGTCTTAATTAAATCCAATTAGATTAATTAATTTTAATCATGTCTAACTAGTAACTAATTATTAATTAAACCTAATTAAATAATAATAATAATTAATTAATTATCAAAATTATTCCTTAATTACTTTTATCTTATTAACATTAGTTAAAATTCCCTAATTAATTAATTAAAGTTAATTAACTCTAATCCCTATTTACTCAACTTAATTACACTTAATTAATAATTATTTACAACGACAACAACAGTAGAGCCATTGTTTCCAAACAAGTGTGGGTCGGCTAGAGATGGAACTTGAAACTAAATGACAAAAGTAATTTAAAGGTTATAACAATAACAATAACAATAGCAATGATAAAATTAAGTCAAATAGGTAAATTAATAATAATAGTAACTAAGTAAAATAAAGATAGAAATACATATATATGTAAAATAATAATAATAATAAATAAATAAATAAAATAAAATAAAAAAATAAATGATGATAACAGTAATAGTGGTGCTGATAGTAACATTGTTCAAAGAACAAACGCTACGTCTTGGGCTCTTTTTCCCTAATCCTATAATCTAACACTTATAAGACTCATAGCTTAGGGTTATGGTACGTGGATCGCTAACTTCCATGCGCTCCTATCCGTTACCAGCTCTTCTGATATATTCCAACCCTTCAAGTCCCTTTTAATAACTTCCTCTCATGTCAACTTTGGTCGACCTCTACCTCTCTTTGAGCAAACGACACGACCTATGATTCCAACGTGCATACGTGCCTAGGACAGCCTTCGTTGGAGATGTCCAAACCATCTTCAGCGATGTTGAATTTGTTTCTCCTCAATTGGCGCTACACCAAATTTTTCACGTATATCATCATTTCTAATTCGGTCTCTTCTTATATGACTGCAACTCCATCGCAGCATACGCATCTCTACTACGCTTATTTTCTAGACGCGTTGCTTTTTAGTAGGCCAACATTCTGCATCGTACAACATCGCAGGCCTAGTTGCCATTCTATAGAACTTTCCTTTAAGCTTCCGTGGGACTTTCTTGTCGCAGAGAATGCCAGATGCTTGTCACCACTTCACCCATCCCGCTCGAATTCGAAAAATAGCATCTTCATCAACCTCATCATTACACTGCAACATTGATCCTAGATATCGAAAGGATTCCTTTATAGGAACTATTTGTCTGGCCAGAATAACATCTCCTTCCTCTGACCTGACACCGCTGAACTCACACTTCATATATTCTGTTTTAGTTCTACTAAACCTAAATCCCTTATATTCTAAAGTTTGTCTCCACAGCTCGAGTTGTCTATCAACCCCAATCCTACTATCATCAATTAGCACAACATCATCAGCAAATAGCATACACCAAGGAATTTCCCATTGTATACTCTTCGTAACCTCATCCATCACTAGGGAAAAAATGTAGGAGCTCAAAGATGACCTTTGATGTAATCCTATATTAATGGGGAAGTCACTGGTTACACCATTGCATGCTCTGACACTAGTCACAACATCATCGTACGTATCCTTGCTAAGGGTAATGTACTTTATTGGGATTCTCTTCTTTTCTAGAGCCCATCACATCACCTTTCATGGTACTTTGTCATAAGCTTTCTCCAAATCTATAAAAACCATGTGTAAATCCTTCCATTTCTCCTTAAACCTCTTCATAAGTTGTCTTATCAAGAAAATAGCCTCTGTGGTCGACCATCCAGGCATGAAACAAATTGGTTTTTTGAAGCTTGTCATTATTCTTAATCGATGTTCGATGACTCTTTCCCATAGCTTCGTTGTATGACTCAAAAGCTTAATTCCTCTGAAGTTTGCGCAACTTTGTACATCTCCTTTATTGTTAAAAATGAAACTAATAGGCTTCTCCTCCACTCATATGGAATCTTGTTTGATTTGAAAATATTATTGAATAACTTAGTTAGCCAGGCTATCCCTGCATCTCCACACCTCAATGGGGATGCCATCAGGCCCCAATACCCTGCCTACTTTCATCCGTTTTAGTGCCTCCTTTACCTCGGATTTTTGAATTCTCCGTACAAAATGCCTACTATTATCATCAAAAGTGTCGTCTATCTCAATCAAAGTGCTATCACCTTCTTCATTAAATAGCTTGTCGAAGTAATCTCTCCATCTATTTTTTTATCTCATCGTCCTTCACCAAAAGTCTATTATTATCATCTTTGATGCATTTAACTTGATTGAAGTCTCTTGTCTTCCTCTCATGAAGCTTAGCTATCCTATAGACATCTTTTTCACCCTCCTTCGTACTTAGCTTATGATACAAGTCTTCATGCGCCCGACCCCTTGCTTCACTCATCGCTTTGTTTGCATTCTTCTTTACAACTTTGTATCTTTGCATGTTTTCCTCGCTCATGTGATGATGCAAGCACTTATAGCATTCCTTCTTCTCTTTGATAGCGTTTTGCACATCACTGTTCCACCATCATGAACCTTTAAGTTCGCGTTTATTTTCTTTCATTACCCCAAACACCTCAGTAGCTACTTTTCGAATGCGCCTTGCCATCTCATCCCACACGTGACTTGCTTCTCCTTCCAAATTCCATGCCCCTTCTCCCATCACCCTATCCTTAAACACCCATGAAGCGTCTCCTTTGAGTTTCCACTATTTCGTCCGACTAATCTTGGCTCCTTTATGCCATCGAACACGTATCCGAAGATGAATCTCGGATATCGAAAGCTGATGTTGTGAGACAACACATTCTCCAGGTATGACTTTCCAATCTACACAAGCTCATTTGTCATCTCTTCTAGTAAGGACAAAATCAATCTGGCTACAGTGTTGACCACTACTAAAAGTAACCAAGTCTGACTGTCTCTTTCTAAAGAAGGTATTTGCTATCGTGAAGTCATAAGCAATAGCAAAACTCAGTATTCCTTATCCTTCTTAGTTCCTATCGCCATATCCATAACCACCATGCACTCTCTCAAACCCACCACTAGACGTACCAACATGCCTGTTGAAATCTCCTCCTATGAAAAGTTTTTCGCTACTAGGCACATCTCTAACCATAACATCTAACTCTTCCCAGAAATTCCTCTTGATGACTTCACTTAGACTTACTTGTGGGGCATAGGCACTAATGATGTTCTGAATAATATCGCGCACTACCAGCTTTACTAGGATGATCTTGTCCCCTTGTCTCTTAACGTCGACAACTCCGTTTCTAAGGTTCCTGTCAATTAAGATGTCTACCCCGTTCCTGTTACGTTCTTTTCTCATGTACCATAACTTGAAGCCTGTATTCTCCACCTCCTTTGCCTTCTGGCACGTCCATTTGGTCTCCAGAACGCATAAGATATTTACACGTACCCTAATCATAGTATCAACTGTCTCTCTTAACTTTCCTGTTAATGATCTTACATTCCAACTACCTAACGAAATCCTACTATCATTGGCTAGCTTCCTTGCCCCTCGCACCTGCCGAGTAAAATACAAAGACCCTTGCTCATTTATCACTACGCCGAGGCGTTGATGCAGCGTGCCACTAAGGGAGTGATGACCCAGGCCTTGCATATTTATCACCATATCCGAGCTTCGATATGGCGCGCCACTAAAGGAGTGATGACCCAGCCCTTGCTCACTTTACACCACACCCGAGCCTCGATTTGGCGCGTCGCTAAGAGGGTTATGCCCCAACGAAATATAATTAGGTTCTATTTCCATAAGAGAGGCTGTGGTTTTTACGTTGGCTCGCCAAGCCTATCAGAACCCTCCTTCTTTATCCTGGCTTGGGACAGGCTGTATAGAAAACTACACAGGCGGAGTTAATTAATAATTATTTAAATTAATTAATTAATGAATTAGTTATTAAACTCTTAATTAATTACCAAAGCAATTAACTTTTGAACTTACTTAATATTTTGAAAAAAAATTTAGTACTATTTCAAAATGAATCATTTTTAAAATCTGAACACTAACTTTCCCGAACTGCATTCATTGTGACTATCGCTATAAATTCAACTCGTGAAAGTTAGATTTTGTTTAGATCTAACTCCATCCTCGCTTCGAACTTCACTCTTATCTTTCTTCTCTTTGAAACATAAATAGATGTTTTAATTTTGAAAGCTAGTTAATGTTTTAATCTTTTAATAACTTGAAAACAAATAAACAACTTTTGATCTTTTCCAAGTGATCTTCCATCTCATTAGCATACAAGTTCCTAAACATTCATAACACTTTACCAAACAACCAAGTTTACACATTTAGATTTATATATACAATTGCATACATAAGCAAAATGACAACTTTAACACCAAACCAAACTTCTAAGCTACATTTAACAAGTCAAATTCAAATTACAACTAATATTACACATATACATACACAAAACAACATTGATTTACAGCCAAACATAAAATACATTACATAAATAAACATGGCAACATTAAGGTAGATATTTTTTTCTAAAATATAAAATATCTTGCCCATCAAAATCTTTTCAAACTTTGAAATAGCCTAGAACTTTTGAAAACCCTTTAGCCAAAAGTGACTTTTGAACAAAACACGGCAAGATGGGCTCAACTTACATATTTTGGGGCTCGACCAACAAGGGGAAGGGTTCGACCATCATGGAGGAAGGCGGTTATGCACTTAAAATTGAAAAAGAAGATGAAATAGAAAGGAAAAAAGTGAAGATTTTAAAGGTTTTAAACTAAAAAGATTTGATTTTCAACTTGAGGAATGAAAATGGAAGCGATCAATGATATTTTATAAGTTTTTTAAAGGAAAACAATTTTTGAAAAGTTTTTGAAAAATGAGAATGAAAGGAGAGAGAAAAAGGAGATTTGTTTTTATAGAAAAGTGTGAAGTGGAATAACCTTTTTACCCCTAAGTACCCCTACCATGCATTATAATGATGCCACATCACCTCTTATCCATTCCACCTTGTTTCGCACGTCTTACCCTTGGTCACCTCCTTTTACCCAATGGACAAAACATTTATCTGTACTAATGTGTAAGAGTGATAAGGACATGTCATGATTTATTTGTTTATTTAATTTTTAAGCTTAAAAATTTGTTGCATCTTTCTTACATAAGTACACTTATGTTATTAATCTTCATTTTTTTTGAATCCATATTTATATTATTTAAAATGTGTAAATATTTTGACTAAGGTGTTTATAACTTTTTAAACAACTTTTAGAAGTGGAAAATGAAAATTTTGAAAAAGCTTTTTGGTCACATTTTCTAATTTCAATTAAACTTTTTATTTTTGTGAACACATTTTGAAAATGATTTCACCATCATTAGTTATTTTTTAAAGAGGTTCATTTAACCATTAAAGTGATTAATTTTGAATATTTAATATTAATTAAATATTCATAGATGAAAGTGATAAAATTCCGGATCGCTACATTTTTTCCTCTTAAAAGGATTTCGTCCCTAAAATTTCACCACATGAATAACTAATGTTATTCATAAGTCCGCATGATGTTCGTATATCATCCATATACAAAATTTGATTCGATCCTTACTCAAATACATAACCTCACTTTGGAATTACTATCGCTCACCTGATTCGCTTTTGCGAACTCCATTCAGGCTCCTTGATGAGGAACCTCTGTTCTCCTTACATAGACATATACTATGATAGAAAACTTTGGTTCCCTACCAAGAATCCTTACCAATTGTTCGTTGTTAAAATCGAGTGATAGATCCTTATCCGAAATGGTGTAAAATACCTCAAGTCATATACTTGAATCTTGGATCGAGAACTATATGAAAAAGGGAATGATCTACGTACAATCTACGTACTTATCTAAAAGTTCCTATTTACCCATCTACCCTCCTACATATATTTATGAAATCATTTCATAATAATTCCAAATTAGGTTCAAACATTTTTTAGATGATACAACTTATTTGTGAAATCTTTCATAAAGTCATAAAAATTACTAACTTGGATAATATTTTCCTATAGCTTAAGAGGTCATACAAACATCCCAAGCAACTGGACAACCTTAGGAAATGTCAGTACATACATAGAGTCATGAACCATATTGGTTCAAGTTTTAGTATATTAATAAGGCTAAGAGGGTTAATGCTATGATGAGAATCAATATCAAACAAGGGGACAGATAGAAGGAACGATACATATAGAATACTGTTCAAAGTACACATAACCCTAGATACAAGCTAAGTGACTCCATCCCAAAGGGGGAGTACACTCCAAAAGAAATGATACAACATAAGACGCTACCTAAGGAACAACTTAGGATAATACTTCCTAATAGTTGACTCTATATTACAATTACACTAAGAAAACCCTTCCCGAACCTCTTTCCCCTTAGCTGCAGCTGAAGTGGACGGTGTTGAAATGATAACAAAAAGACTACACTACTCCTATTTCTTGAGCATAGGACAATTTTTGATGAAATGACCCTCCTGGTGGCAATATAAACAACTCCTTAATGCAGTCTGCGTTACAAGCTTTGGTACCTTAATGACCCTAGCTTCAACAACTCATCCTTCCCCACTCATTCTGCATTCTAAAACAAAGTGATCATATTCCCAACACTTGAATCAACCATATTTGGCTACATTTGCCTTGAGCTTGCACTTCTTATTCCTAGCAGAGCAGTAATAGGCGATTATGGAGTTAAATCTTTAATCCGTAGAGAATTACATATCACCCTCTTGAACGATCCTTATATATAATTCATTATGACTTCACGTAACTTGTCATACAACCCCAGCCAAATATTAACCTCAATGATAAACTCGGTTCCATAAAACTTTCTTTTACTCAAAATATCAAAATCACGGCATAGCAAAGCAAAGTTCATTAGGGTTTGATCTTGCACCCCTTCTTCAACCTCATACTGCTTAGTTTCAAACTCCAGTATTCATAATTCCTAAAACTGAATTCATACCAAATATCTTTAGAATACTTACAAGAATAGGACTACTGCAAATCTAAGGTTAATAAGAAAGGATTATTACGAGAGAATTCCTAAGAAAATATTATTTCAAAAAGAAGAGATATCCAAGGAAGGGATTTCCTAGTAAAAGCTACTAGAGGAGGGATATCTTTAAAATATATCAACATAATTTTTTTTTTGAAAATCATGCCTTTGTTTATAAAATATGTTCATAGGTAAAATAATTTCTTTCAACTAATTTAAAACAATGTTATATCGATTTACCTTCAAGTGTTTAGAAACCCTAATAGATATCATGGCGTCCCACGTCTCGATCAGAATTCATAAACCACTAAATCGATAAATCAACAGAATATAAAATATTTTTGTAATCATTAAAAATATGCAGTCTCACACAATACACTCAAACTCATTCTAGGGTGTTAATTACCCTATCTCTAATGAGTTTACCGCACCAAAGCCAAGTTTCTCGCTTAACCTTGCGCTCTGATACCAAATGTAACAACCTGCATTTTTGACGTTTTTATGTGCGAAACAACCAAGTGTCAGAAAGACAAATGGTTAGGAGAAAGAAGAAGAAAGAAGACAAAAAGAACCAAACAACAAAGAATCGCACATCGCAACGAATAATAAATAATATAACAATGATTTTTACAAAAGAAAACTTTTATATGCATACATCCATCAGAGTACTAGCCTATCATCTACCCGGACAGTTATAACACCTGTCTTTCCAATTTCTGATAAATACAACACAGCTGTGCAGAGGAACATAAAGAAATATGTAGATATGTCTTGGCCTCCAGCTCATCTCCTAAGCTCCAATGCATACAAAGCTAATTTGGAAAATATGCTCGGTCTGATCAGAGCATTATAAGAAAACAATGCCTGGAATGGTTTGGTAAAATTAGCATGAGAAACTCAAATCATAAGGAATTTTATTTTTTATAACTTATAAAACCCTTTAAAATCAAATGTATCTCGTAAGACCATGCCGCATATAAACACAGATGGATTTTTACCTTATGATAACCAAAACATTTTCTATAGAAAATTCAATGATATTATAATAGTGTCTAGGGTACAAATATATATTAATCATAGCCAAAATTGTATCACTAATTAAATTATAGCATAAAAAGTATACAACTAAAACCATAAAGGCACGTAATGGAGAATGGATTTCCATATAATGACAAGGCATGGGGTACCACATACCATCGTACACCTCTAGAAAATGTACCAAGGGCCTCGCATGAACCCTCGCCAACACATGACCGACCTACTCTTTACTAGATAGTACCGAGTATGTCATCACCCTGGTTGCTTTGCAAACTTTTCCCAAGAGCTCTCATGCGCACTCAATTCCATAAGTATGTATATCGGTATCCAAATGGTTGATGCCATACCCTATTGGGTACGACCAACTTATCTTTGCTGCATCTCCCTTGATTTTAGTCATTCCCGGTTGATGAGGCTTGTGGCTTAGTTTTACCTTTTATATAGCAACCCCAATTTGAATGGAAACACTGCCCTCTAATCAGCAATACAGTGCCAACGTTCATTCATACAATTTGTTCAGGAAATGAACAAACCGAAAGTACTACTTCCACTAGATCATTTTAGAATCACTCTCAAGGATTAGCAGCAAGTAGCCCTTGCACTTCAAGGAACTTCTTTTTCGATCCCATCATTTTCAAGATGTCTTCAAAACGTCGTTTAAGTTGGATCGAAGTGGTATTCATATTATTCATCCGATCCTAGTCTCTTCGTAACAAAACTCGATAGTGTATGGTAAACTCAACCCACGTTCTTTCAGAAACAAACAAACAATAGATAGGAGCGGTGATCACCTCCTAATCGTTTAAGTGGATGGATCTCCCTATCATTTGTCCTAAGAGAACAAAACAAGATTTATACGCATAGTATAGCATCATCAAAAATGACTGTGCCATAAAACTAGCGTGTTTCTTCTAGATATTTCCGGAGTTATATTTTGGTCCAGATTTGATAGTTGGTTATTTAACTATCAAATGAAAAAAGAAGAAACAAATTCAGAGATTAAATTATCCATAGCAACCACTAAGCCTTATTTAAATAAATATCTCATTTATTAAATCTCTTTTAGAATATTTGTTAAATAGCCATATACTTATCCCACTGGCATAAGCATATTCGCAAACATTGTGAAAGTTTTCTCATCTCAAAATCATATTAAAAGGATCAAAATTTTTTTTATTTAAATTTGAGATAAGAATAACCCCATACGATATTCCTTCAGTGTTAAGCATGGAATGGAACTTCCATATCACCGTAATTAATAGGGCCAGTTAAGGGAAATCCTAATCTCAAGTTCTTTTATAAATTTCTTAAACAAATCCTTTTTAATAAATCATTCCATTTATGAATACTTCTTTGTTTAAATTCTAAATCCATTTTTAAAACAATTTTATAAATATTCAAAAATTATTTATAAAATTTTCTTTCGTAAATATCCAAAAATAATTTATAAAACTCTTTTAGGAATCTCCATTTATAATACCTTTTTCTTAAAAAATATAATTTATGAATATAATTCATAAATCTCCTTTAAATAAATCCTTTATAAAATGTTACTACAAAATATCATTTATAATTACCTTTATTAAAATAATTGAAGAACTTAAAAAAAATTATTTAAAATACTTATCCTAAAATTGATGTAGAATGAAAATCGATTTAAAAACCAAAGTTTTACAAATTTGAAAGGAGGCTTAGTGACCACAATAGTACCTAAATCAAGTTACATTTTAATTTCAATTTAACTTTCAAGTCACAAAAAAAACCTTACATAAGCAACGGATAAATAAAATCCATATCCCAAAATTAAGGAATAACATGTCAATTTAATGGCAGATACATGTCCAAAATATCCTAATAGTAGGAGGGTAATTTGTCCTTCTAAATGGATTTCCAAACAACCTATTAAATTTGGTTATAGTAGAAAGCAGAATTATTCTCTAAAAGGATGTCCAAATAATCAATTCAATTAACGCTATAGCAGTACAATGTTTATTCTGCTTACAGATATCCAAGTTTAGTATAGCTTATTCATAGTCGTTGTCTACTTAATGGCATAGACAAGAGATCCTTTGATTTAAATCAGTTTACCTGTAAAATAACCGACTCAATTTTTTTATAAGGTTTAAAACTAAACCTTTATTAAATAATAATTAAATCTTTATTTGATTACTAATTGAATCATTATTTAATTAATAATTAGATCTTAATTAACTCTAATTAAAATATTAACTAAACTTAATTAATTCCAAACTACAGTCTTAATTAAATCTAATTAGACTAATTAATTTTAATCCTACCTAACTAGTATTAGTTATTAATTAACCATAATTAAATAATAAATAATCAAATAATTAAACTTAATTATCAAAGTTATTTATTAATTAAAACTGCCTTAATTAATTAAGTAAAATTAATTAACTTTAATCCCTAATTACTTAACTTAATTACACTTCATTAATAATTATCTTAATTAAATAATTAATTAGTTATTAAAATCTTAATTAATTACTTTTGAACATACTTAATTTTTTTTAAAGATTTTCAAAACCAGTTCAAAAGAATCATTTTTAAAATTTAAACATAAACTTTTCTGGAACTACATTATTGATGACTATCGCTATAAATGCCACTCGTCAAAGTTAGATTTTTTTTAGATCAAGCTCCAACTTCACTTCTAACTTCACTTTTTACTTTCTTCTCTTTGAAACATAAAAGCTTTTATTTTGAAAACTAGTTAAAGTTTTAACCTTTTAGTAACTTGAAAATAGATAAATAGCTTTTGATCTTTTCCAAGTGATCTCCCATCTCATTAGCATACAAGTTTCTAATTTTCATAACATTTGACCGAACAACCAAGTTTAGACATCCAAATTTATATATACAATCACATATATAAGCAAAATGATAACATTAGCACCAAACCAAACTTTTAAGCTACATTTAACAAGCCAAATTCAAACTACAACTGATATTACCATATACATACACAAAACAACTTGGATTTACAACCAAACATATAATACACTACACAAATGAAACATGGCAACATAAAGGTAATTTTAAAAAAAATATAAAATAGTTTCCTCTCCAAAATCTTTTCAAATCTTTTCCATCTTTTCAAACTTTAAAATAACCTAGAACTTTTGAAAACCCTTAAGCCAAAAGTGATTTTGAACCAAAACATGGCAAGATAGGCTTGGCTTATACGTTTTTATACTCATCCAACATGGGGAAGGGTTCGGCCATTGTGGAGGAAGGTGGATATGGGCTTAAAATTGAAAAAGAAGATGAAGCGGGAAGGAAATAAGTGATTTAAACAAGATTTAAAAGGTTTTAAACTAAAAAACATTTGATTTTTAACTTGAGAAATGAAGATGGAAGCCATTAAAGATATTCTATAAAAAATTTAAAAGAAAATAATTTTTGGAATTTTTTTGAAAAATGAGAATGAAATGAGAGAGGAAAAGGAGATTTGTTTATACAGAAAAAAGTGAAGTAAAATTACCCTTTTACCTCCAAGTACCATACCCTCCATTAGAATGATGCCACATCACCCCTTTATCCATTCCACCTTGTTTCATACGTCTTACCCTTGGTCACCCCCTTTTTACCCAATGGACAAAGCACTTATGTGTAAGAGTGATAAGGACATGTCATGATTTCTTTTTTATTTAGCTTTTAAACTTAAAAATTTGTCACATCTTTTGTTACATAAGTACACTTATGTTATTAATCTTCATTCTATTTTCTAATCCATGTTTATATTATTTAAAATGTGTATATGTGTTAACTAAGGTGTTTACAACTTTTTTATGGTGAAAAATTGAAATTTTTGAAAAAGCTTTCCAGTCACATTTTTCAATTTCTTTTAAACTATTTATTTTTGAAAACACAATTTAAAAATGATTTCACCACCATTATTTATTTTTAAAAGAGGTTTATTCAACCATTAAAATCATTAATTTTTAACATTAAATATTAATTAAATACTCATGGATCAAAGTGATAAAATTCCGGATCGTTACACTAATGCCAAAATCTTTTCCCGAGTTACATCCATTATACATACATAAACAAGCACGTACGTACATACGTACATACATACATATCAAGTTAATAATTATAGAATATGTAGGCAAAATTTATAATTTCATTGCATGTGTATAGGTTTAGTCTACAATTCCATTATATATTTCAGGCATATTGGAATAGATCTACAATAATATAAATCTAATATTATGCAAAAGTATATAATTTTCTCACTCACTACTTTTGCTTTAGAAATCTCCAAATCTAATCCCTATTATTTCACATTGATTCCCTTTTTTCTATTTGGCTTTAATACACCACAAGTGTATACAGATTTATCAAAGTTCTGGATTAGAAAAGAGATTTAGAATTTGATTTGTATTTTAGATTTAGATTTACAATTTACCTCAGATTTGGCGATTTGATTTGAACATATTCTCTTCCCGAATCATCTTCTACAATTCTCCAATTGTGTATACATATAAACTAGAACTATTTCTAAGAGTTAAGAATTTTGGAGAAGAAGAGAAATGGTAGAGCTTCTTCGTTCATCACAAAATATGAGTTTGGAAGTGAGGATCTAGGTCTGTATTTATTGGTGTTCAAACCAACGCAAGCCGTTAGATTAAACTATTTTAAATCCAGGCCATTCAGTCCAACGTTTAATGTCAATTTTACCCTAGCAATGGTCGACCACTCATGACTACGGTCAATCACTACTGGTCGACCTGGATGCAACTTGGGTCGACCAAGCTATTTGTAATTTGTGAATGTATTTACATGCTTTGGTTTGTTTAATTTTATTTCTCTTTTTGTTAATTTATTTCCTTCTTCTTTTAGGTGAGATAATTCATTTCCACTTTACATATATTTTCTCGGATTTAATTTAATGTTAACTTTTCTTAACATTTAAGTTTCCACTAATGTTACCGGTATTAATTAAATTTTATGTCCACAATTACATATATAATTATTTCTGATTCAAAAACTTCAAACGTTAATCATTTTTTCCATTGCACTCCGATTGAAAAATTATATATATAAAATTGATTAAAAAATTGCCAAGAACTTAATAGTATAAGTTTCGTAGCCAAATTCTAAAGTTTAAATTTTCTATTTTTTTAGCATTAAAATTAATTTATTAAATTTCTTTTTAATTAATTGTCTCAAAATCATGGGTGTTACATCTCCATCTTAAAAGAATTTCGTTCCCGAAATTCTTCAAGGATTTAACAATATAACATAACGTACAACCATTCTAAATTAACAATCAATTAGTTTACAATCTATTTCACAAGGAATCATGTACAAGTGCAAAGTGTATCACAATACATATGATATATACACCTAATTTCATAGTAAATTTTAAGTGCCAAAGCTTTTCTTTTATTTATAATAGCAACTAGATGTTCAATTATAAAATTCAGCTTTTAAGGTATAGGGACATTGACCCACGGCTCTCGGCATTATTTACCCGTCCTTCGCTCGTTGAAATTTATTTTCCAAATTTTTTCCAGGGCTTACAATTTTATTTCATTTTTATCTTAGTAGTAAGTTAAATAAATTTTCTTAGTTTATTTCTTAACTTCCAGTCTCCACTATTTTCTTTTTGTTTTGCATTACTTATGTGTCTTTCCTGAAATTTCCCTGTCCTATTGTTTTCCCATAATAGTGCGCCCCACACTGAAAATACATAAAAAGGAACATTTCCCATAATACCGTATGCATTTTTATACCAATAGAGACAACTAAGGCTTACAACCCAAACTTTAAGGAAATAATTTTTGGAAGTTGCCCTTCAACATCTACTAACACTAATGATGTTATGGCCCTATCACTTATTACTTAAATTGAACGGACCTTTCTAACCTGTCATCTTCTACAATCCACATATCTTAACTTTTCTTTATGGCTTCTAATGAATAAGGTTTATTCATTACTTCCATCACCATGTCCTCTATTTGTGTTTGCAATCACATAACCCTCTATCATCGTCATCTTTAAGTTTAAATATTTTGATAGTATTCTTAAATGTTGGTATTTACTTCTTTATCTTTTCCCCTTCATATGAGCATATCCTAGAACTCAAATAAATCTACTTTAATACCATTTATCATTCCTTTGCGGGTTCTTCTTATGGCTTACACATGTTCCTAACAAATTATTGCTAGGTTCTCACCAGTATTTTTACATTCTATGGGGATTCGGTATTGTTATTCTATGAGTAGTCATCGCTATCTTCTTTATAGCCTTATCTTTTTTCACATCTTACCTAGGCAGTCATTCCTATCTACTCCATATTTAAAATTTTAATTTGGTTTTTTGCCTTCTTTTTCAAAATTAAAATTTTCAAAATTTCAAAACACTTAATCCCAAAACCTTTGTCTTTAAAAGTTTAACTTAGAAACCTTTTACCGAATTCAGAAATACTTGGTGTTTTTACTTTTAACACCATAATTTAAATTTTTTTAATTTAGCTTATTCATTAAGTCCAAAAAATGTTAGCAAGTTCAATTTAAAAGGTTTCTTTCCATTTCCATTAAAATCAACTTTTCCTTTTAAAGACCATTTCAATTTTTTCTTCTTAAAAATTGGGATTTTAATTAAACTATTTATTAAGTTTTTCTTCCAAAAACCCATTTGTTACTCCAATCCATTTCTTTCCAAAAATGTATTTTACAATATTTCTAAAACATTCTTTATAATTTAAAAAAAATAAAAACTAGAGCAGATAAGGACGACTCTCTTACTTTAATATTCTCTTATCACTTATACTATCTCCACTTTCATCCTTAGAGGGGGCTCTACAAGATATTAGGGGGGGTTCTAAAGGATATGTGTTATTATTGCACTATTATGAAAACTATCCATTTTTTCTTCTTTCTTTTTAGTTTACTTTATTGTTTCTAATTACTAACATCATTTTATAAGAATTCCTAACCTTGTTTTCTATTTATATTTCGGATATTTCATTTCTACGCTACTCCAAATTAGATTACTAACATTATTTCAATATATATTCCTAATGTAGTTTCCACTCATATTTCATAATTTTACCATAATTAAATAATTTTCCATTCAATTAACTATCATCCTTATCGGATTATTTCAATGTGTTCGCCAACTACTTTATTTTTGGATTTTAATTCTTCTTTCCCTTATTATTTACCATATTTCAAACTTGCATTACGTCCTATTGTCCACTCTAAAAAAATATTTTTACACCTTTAAATTTTCATTTATAAATCCATGAGCTATATTGCTTTACCATTTTTCTATCAGAAGAAATAGCTTTTTACAAAATTTCCTTTACCGAAACTTTTAGATCTTAACAAATTTTAATTTCTACTAAAACTTTATAATACAATTTTCTTTCTTCACAAAGAAACTAACAAGCTATATATGCTCTATAAATTTTTCAACAATTGTCTTCTATAAAACCCATTTACGAAAACTCTTCAATTTAACTAAATATTTATATTCATATTTATATTTTAAATCCAATATTTGCTTATTTTTCAAATATATTAATTATATATTTTTCTCAACTTTCAAAACTATTTTCTATTTGATTGGACTTAAAGTGGATTTCTATTTGTCCTTTCTCTTTGTGATGACAGCTATACCCTACTAACACCCAATGTAGCTATATAGTGCGCTGTATTGGTGCTTGGTCAATGCGAGGCGGCCGATAGAGGTTTTTGAAGTAAATAAACAATATAAAATTTGTTGTATATCTCATAACACATCGAATTAAATATAATAATAAACATCTTAGATATGAAATAGGTGCGACAATAAATAAATGAATGAATCAAAAAATCAGATTGCATAGATCCATGTAGTATACAACATAAGAAACAGAGTTATACATCAAATAATAACTAATAATAATTGTCTCTAAGTGATAATGTCACTAGCAAACTTCATAGTGCTGTGCAGCGGAATAGCAAATGAGTAAATATAGTAATACAAGAGAATAACCTCCTACTCGCCACCTGTCCAATTCCACGTGCTCACTGGACCTGATGTCCCTAATCTACTCATTTAAGGGTACCTAAAGTAATAAGAAGTAAAACATAAAACCTGAGTCATACAACAGTCTGGTATGAGTGGTAATAAATTTCTAAATAGTAATATGCCACTATAATAGGAAAAATGGCATGAAGAGTCATACCTGACCTGTCCCTGTATCCGTGACCCATCCTTGTATCCATCGAGTTAGCACATATACAAAATACATGCTTCTATACATCATAGTCATCCCTGGCATACTATACAACAAAGTACTAAGGGTTGTCTAAGTATCTACATCAATAATATAGGCCTCATGTGACATCCCTATGGTAATAAGGTGACAAGCTACTGGGCAAACATAACATACGTCATTCATCCTCATATTCACTCACTCAGTGCGTTAGATACGTGATAAATCAAATGACTTGTCAGGGTCAAGGACAACTCAACATCCCGGTTCCTCATTACTCAAATCAATACCACTCAATAGGCCAAGATACTAGAACTCTCGTCCTGGCTGATCCAGGGTAAAAGATCTCTCATCATGGAGATTAGAGCCCATCATGGCTCATATAGGTACCGTATATTACCCCTGCTTCACGCATACTCCCTAACCCTTCGAATATCATCAATCCTTTGCATATGTCATCAGCAGCAAAGCACATCTTGGAACTGTCCCTACGATTTCAATCATAAAGCCACTAAGATTGAGAACCATCATCAACCATATAATATCATCATGCAATTTGTAACCTTCCTCAAACAGGCCCCTTAATCCAACTCATCTTCATCTACTTTGCGTATCGAAGTATAGTTATCCATCATCGAAGCCATGACTCCACATCATGGAATCATCATCATTAGATCATCGGCCATCGTCATCGAAAATTGTTGAAAAAAATCTTCGAAAAATTCAACTCAGAATTTCCTAAGCTCTTGCCCAAAGTAGAACCCGAGAATTCTTAGGTTTGGCCTAAAGAAAACCTTGGCCCAAAGTCATGCTCGAGTAATTTCATAAAATGCATGAAGCATTCCTAGGGATCAATTGGGATCCTTGACATAGCTTATTTTTTCTCTTACCTTCATCGATCTGAGAGTGCCCTAGGTCAAGCCTGAGTTGTTGCCTTTCTAGCATGAAGCATACCCCACACGGATCCATTTCCACCGGTCTGAACATCCCAATGCCATTACTTGATCATACAAACTCCAAATGACTTGAAATTTGAAACGTATCTTTAAGGGGTCCTTTTTGACCTACCCTATGGATCGCATGTCATTTAGACAATGTGACCATATGGGTCATCACTGATCCATCAACACTGGTCCATCTTCAATCGGGCATAACTTGAGCAAACAAACTCCAAACGATGTAAAACATAGAATATGGTCTTATGGGGCCTTTTTGTCACCCCTATCGATCTCACTAAGTTTAGACAAAAGGCAAGGATCATCACCGATCCCTAAATACCAATCCCATACTTCACATTTAGGCTAGGCCATGCTTTCCCATGCTACCCCTTTGGTTATAAAATCAATAGGCTAACCCCATAGATTGGTACCAATCGATGGGGACGATCCCACACTTAGCTAAAATCTTGTGATTTTGGCTCCACTTCCCTTCACACCATTTCTTTGCTCCTAACCATGGATCACACTCCGATCCCATGCTCCCACCCGTGGTTATTCGTCGATCCCTGAGTTAGAACTTCTCCAATCCTTTAAGAAATCCATGTATATGCCCAAGCGAACCATCCACACACTCAATGATCCATCCATTCTTCGTTCACAAACCATCCTTATCATTTGAGAATCAACCAAGTATCCATCTATCCCCAAGCACAAATGATCACCACCGATCCCTACTTGAAATGGTCAAAACTCGAGCATACGAATTCCAAACGACTTGAAACTTAGAGGGTAGACTTATGAGGCCTTCCTTATCACCCTTTATCAATCTCTCTAAATATGGGATAAAAATCAGGGATCAACATCGTTTCCTAAGCATAAAATCCCCATCGATCCCTAAATTATTCCTAAAACTAAGTCGCCATTCGATCGGTGTTTTTCAACCATTCAAGCATCACAAAATCAAGCGATCATCACAAGAAAACACATCAATATGAGTCTTAAATCTAAGGCAGTATCCATGAGAACACTCAGTATCCCTTAGAATAAGGATTTACAAAACTAATCCAAATTTCTTGAAATTTACAAATGTTGTTTACAAAAGTTTAAAAACGAGTTTTAGAGTTTAAAATCATTTAAATACATCATTAAATGTCTGATAGGGGCTAATTATTGAGTAAAGGCTTAAAACCACTCACTTATCTCCTATGCAATCTATTCCATGCTCCATGAATTCAAGTATGAACAACAGCTCCAAGGTGATCTATTTTTGGCTCTCCTCCTAATGACATTTTTGGGTACTTAAAGTAAGAATTTGGGTGGTTTTTTGGGTAAAAGATTGTTAATGGGGGCTCTTTCTCTATTTTTGGTATGAATGAAATGATGGAAGAGAATCCCATCAGTCCTAACCCCATCCTAATCCCGATACGGGCATTTGGCCAACCCATTAACTTGCTAATTATCCATTAAGCTATGTAAGATTGAGTGAAACTTCAACTAGCCATATCTCCCTAACGATAATTCCATTTTCTATTATGACCATTCTATAGAAAGCAAAACCATCATCCCAGTCCAACAAAAGTGGTTTTATACCCCAATTCGGCTCCTATCAAAATTGACAAGGCATATATGATTTTTAAGGTCAAAATGGTCACACAAGACTCCACAAAGATCAAAGATGTAAAGAATGTCCCCAAGAGTCGTTTTTTAAAATTTTAGAATCATACGACCTCATATGAAAATAATATAAACAGTCTATAATCCTTCGATACGTAGAATATGGGTCATTACGCTCTTAGACCTTTTTCTTCAACTTGCTGACTAATTTTCTTCCAAATATTAAAATTCTGGTAACTAACTTGGGGTGACCACTTCACACCTTCCTTCGAGAAGCCAATTGCTAAAGAATATCTACAATATATGGATTCTTAATTTTCTCATATCTGGACCTATTGTACATCATCAACCGACAATCATACTAGGATTTACAATCATTGGGCTATCGGGGCCCAACTAGGTAGTTACGTACTATCTAGCTTTAGGGACCTCACATATGCAACTACTCTATAGCAGGAATTTTCAGGATTTAGCATGTAATTATTTATATTTATAGTCAAAATACAAATATGTTCACTTAACTTCCCTAATTTTTCAAGATCGACTAACTCGCTTGGATACCAAATGCAACATCCTGGACCGTGGTGGGTCTGAATTTCCGCTAAATCGAAAACCTAAGTCGACCAAAGTATGGATCTTAGGTTTGGTATCCTACATAAATAATGAATGAGTGCATATCAGAGCATTAACGACATAACTCACAGCGGAATAATAAAATATAAAAAGTCACATAGTTACTGATAAGATTGACATTTCAAATGTCTAGCGTCCTTATCAGTGTCGAGCAAGCTAAAGGAACCTATCCGTCTAAACTATCATGTAGGTTATAATGGGGGGGAGGGATAGAAAAATGTTGTGGTGACTTGTAAATCATACATTTTATACATAATACTAGTTTATGCCAATTATCTTCTATCACATGTTATGTTTTTGGTTTTTAATTAATCATCTCGACTCCACGTATGCGCATAACACATCGCATCTACTGATAGTAGACTATAGCTACATATAAATATATAAATATATAATTACCATAGTCCCCCATTGGACTAAGATACTATCCCTGCTTTTATGAGTTTACATTTTTCTTAATTATATATATATATATATGTGTGTGTGTGTGTGTGTGTGTGTGTGTGTGTGTAGACACACACATATACATATTGATTACTTAGGATTATTTACTACTTTCTTTTTAAAAGATTTATTATGTCCTTTTGTAACAACCTGCTATTTTGGACCATTCGCATCCGCACATGTCGGACTTGAATAATTCAAAATATCGAATTGTTAATTTAAATTTGGCAAAACTGAACATATACAGTAAATAATAATTACAGATCACAGACACAGAGTAATAAATGCAGCGGAAACAAAAGATAGTAGTTCATGAAGCTACTATATACATATCAGAGTTAAATAAGGTACAACAGATGTCTCGAATACCATAGTCAAATACAATATCAGAATACATCACTGGAATCAACTGAATATCTGAAAGCTGGATAAATAGCTGGATCTCCAAGCGAAGCTCCAACTCCAAAGGCGAGTCTCGAATACTGGTATCAATCTGACCCGAGCGTAAAGCAAAACACAAAACACTCGCGTCAGGATTGACATTCTTATATCAATAAATCCAACTCAAGTGAAATAACAACTGAAATACAAGTAACTCAAAGGATGTTGGAATAACCATCCTCTAAGGATCTATTAAACTATCTACTATGTAATAATATACGCTAAATAAATAATGCCTATCAGTAATATAAAGTATCAAAATAGTGTTAAAGTGTTACCATTACCCCCCATAACACATTTTATATAAGCGTTATAGTCTATACAGCACTGTAAACTCCACCATAAACAAGTGGGATATCAAGGAGTACTCCATATATATAACACAAAACAAATTCCTAGTGGTCGCTTATATAGGGATACAAGTATGACAAGGCACATGAGGCAATACCCAAATCCGGACTGGTGAGAACGCATCGCTGCAACGATCGCAACACCGCGAAACAACACTCCCAAAATTTCGAGGGTGCACCAATCAATAACAAATAATGATTAGTTTACGAAGAAGTGTGTTCGCTCGAGGTGGCTAACCCCATTTGGCCTGGCACGGCTCCTGTTTTAGTCATTTCCAATTTGACATAAGTGTCAAGGCTATCCATTATCATTCTCTTTCTTCAGTCATCACGTACATCATTCCAACCACTTCATTCCGGATCACACTCCGCGTATAGTTATTAAAGTGGTTTTTAGTTCAGACAGAGAGTATGTCCATAACCGATTTCGGTCTCTTTAATAACTCCGTAATTATTACACCGATTGATCATTTAATAAATTTCAAAACCAAATCAATTTCAATTTCAATTAGAATTTGTAGACCAACATTTCATTTGTCTTTCTAAATCAATTTCCATTATTTTACGTCCAAACTTCCAAATTACCATTTCAAAATCTTATGATTCAATTACAATTTTGTTTAAAACAATTCAAATATTGATTCAAGTTCGTATATAAGTTTCATTCTATAATCATTTAAATTAAATTAATTTAATATTCAAATCAATTTAAATTCATTGATCGATTTCATTCAATATTCGTTAAGTTAATTTATCATTCAAAACAATTTCTATTAAAAATCCAATTCATTAAATCAATTACTTAAGTTTAACTCTAATATATCAAACTTACAAATTTAATTAAATTAAATTCGTCAAATCAAATTCTTTAAATTACAAGTTTTATATTAATTTCGATAAAACACATTTTATTTCTTGTTAAAGAAATTCAGTTTCACTTATCTATTTACTTAGTTACAATTTCAAAACCCAATTAATAAGAAAGCTTAATTTCACTTATCCAAGAAATTCAATTTTATTTATCAAAGAATTCAATTTTATTTAATTATTAAATAATTCAATCTTATTTAATTATTAAATAATTTCAAACTTAATTAATAATTTCAAAATCTAATTATTAAATAATTTCAAACTTAATTATCAAATAATTCCAAACTTAATTATTAATTAATTAAATTTAAAACAACGTTCTTTCATCAATTACTATGTTAAAATTTTTAGATTATTAGATATTAACATTTAAATTTCACTAGAATTCAAATTCCAACTTCATTTAAAAACCTTATTATTTATTCAAATAAAATCTTTATTTTATTTAAATCAAATTATTGACCAATCGGTTTTTTATTTAATTTTCTATCCTAAGTCAAAGTTAAATTTGAGTATTTATCATTTAAACCCGATTCCATTTCAATTCACAAATCAAAGCATAGCAAAGGGAACTTGCAGTATGATAACTGGGATGGTGTCAAAGTAAATAAACAAGCAATACCAACAATCAATAACAATCCAATAGTTAATTCAAATAATCCCGAAATAATCGCATTAATTTACATTTGTTGTTTATGCAAATTAATATAATTATTTCTAGAATCTACACTATCATTTCATGTAGATTAAAGATTATTACACTAATATTTACATGATTCTTCACTTGACATCCATTAGTCAAATTTATACTACATCAATTTATACAACATACATTCAATGGTTTAAGGTGTACTTAACCAAATTTCTACGTGTCAATTTATTTAAACATTTAAAGTGGTCATACTATACCAATTTAACTAATCAAATTCAACACATATATCGATTTAAATTATTAACTATCCTATATCAAATTCAATTGCATATTATTTATCACTTTAAACATTAACAATTTAACCTCCAATGTCAACATCAAACAATCAATCATTTATCAACCAAACTGGATTATCATCGTATACATAACGGATAATGGTATCAAATGTCACAGGTGAACTGATACAGGTAATAACATATATAACAATGTAATTAACTAACAGCCGCATATATCAATTGTCGTTTTAATTGAAATCAAATTTAATAAATAAAAGAACATTAATCGTGAGTGATTGCTCAACTTTCGAGGCTAGAGAGATTCGACAAAGGATGAGCTACGAATTCCAAAGCAACGCTAGATGGATACAATTCGACAAACGAAGCTGATAAATAGGAATTGACGGAATCAAATTAGAATTTGATTGATGATGATAATTGATATAAGTGAACTTATATATAACTATATATAACTCTACATATAAATTTAAACATATGCTAAATTAAATATATCTTTCAAAATCATTGTTTTTAAACTAAACTCAAATATTAAAGTCATACATATAAATATACATACATATATATATATATATATATTACAATAAATTTTTGAATTAAGACATTTAAGACTTAACAGTTTACCATTAATATATATAACTTCTGAAATCAACCAAAAAACCAAAATTTAAAGACTGATAAAATATAACATTATATGTGTAACGACCCGTATAATTCATGGATTTAACTAGGTTGGATTTATGAGCTTTGTAATTTAATTTAGTGGAAAATTTTTCACTTTATAAACAAATATTGAAATAAAGGCTAAAATAAATTATATGAATGATGCCTTAAAAACTTATTTATATAGAAATTTGTATAATATTCAAATGAAGTAAGTAGGAAAATAATTCTTACCTGGATATAAAATTTAATATGAGAAATTTATGATAGTATTAAACCGATTTAATGCAATAAAAGATTGTGAACGATAAATTGGAATAGATTAAGGAATCCTGTTATTGCAAGTCAATAAATTTGTAAACTCTAATGAACATCTCAAAATTTATAAATTTATTGAAATTTAAGACTTAGCATAAGCGTAGAACTATGAGTATGATGACAAACTTTTATAAATTGCCTAATTAAGGGTCAGCAAATTTATTTGGAAATCAAACTCAATTAAGGGTAAGTAATTATGATGGGTTGATGACATAAACGTTACTAATTATTATCATAGTAACGGAAGTGCAGATGGAATGCAACCGTAGAAATTTAAGTTAAGTATTAACAATTGAAAAGGATTGTCGATTGAATGGAGTACTTTAGGTTGTCATACCAAATTAAGAATGGAACAGAAGGCAAATAGAAATAAATCAATAAACGTATATAGATTTTAGAGTTTATAACGATGAATAGAATTTTTTGATGACATTAATATAAGATAGTGAATTGAAATAATTATGGGTAGATATTAAAATGTGAATGGGAAGGTGATTGTATGGTAAATAAATAATCGTGAACTTTAGTAAATGAATTTATGTGCAAAGGAATTGAATTAAACATGAATAGCATGAATATTAATAAAAGAAACTATGTAATAATTGATTTATTTTAGCATTTATGAATGAAATAGGAATTAAGGTTTAAGCAAGTGATGAATAAGATGTAGTGCAATCCAAATTAATATAGTAATTGTGAGTAATAAGAGCTTATTTATATGATATAAGGGTAACGATAATATTTATGGTACGTTACTTATTGATAATTAAGATTGAAATTAAACTTTTAATAAATATAAATCAATTAGTAACTGTACGTTGCCTATTGTGGTAGTTTGTTAATTTGAAGTTTGGATCAGTTACCATAATTTTAATTTTATATCACATTAATAATAATTAAGGTAATAATTGTACATAATGTTAAGATTTTATTTAACAGTCGTCATATTTTAGGGCATCGAAATAAAGTTATCAAAATATTTGAAGACAATTACACTTAGATGAAATTGATTGTCTCATTTATGTGGGTAAGAACTGTAAATTGTAAAGAGTAAATGTAATTAGCAACTAAAATGCATATTTGTTTCATAAGTTAATTTAAAAGAATGAAACCTATTTGAATAAGCTATTTGAGATTCTAATTATTTTAATATGTTTTACAATTTCAATATAAATGGAAATAGTAGTAATACAAAGAAAGGCAGAATTTTTGAATATAGTAGTTAAGGAAAGGCAAGCAAATCCTTCCATCTAAATCCAATTTAAAATAAAGCTTGATTATTGCAGCGGTTAGAATTAAATATTATGCAAGTCGAATACTAAATAATTCATTGAAATACCTATTAATGAAAAACAATTGAAAGGTTTTATTTGGTTGTAATTGGTAGATTTGAAATAAACGTAAAGTTATATAAATTGACGTAATAATACGCAGTAAACTATAAGGTCATAGTCAAAGTTAAATTTAAGTAAATTCTTGGGAATTTGAATTTACAATATCTGAATTTACAGTAATTGAATTCAAACACTGAAATTTATAAATTTATTTACTTGACATTGATATCTGGGTTTGTTTAAATTGTTGTAACTAACTTGAAAATATAATAGTGATAAAATTTTCAATTTTAATCGACATTTTTAAAGATTGAATTTAATTAATTTATTTGCCTATTTATTTAATTAATATAAAAGTAGCCATTTTGTCCACGGACTTGGATTTCGACGAAACCAGTTTCATCGGATCCGTATCGGTGAATTATTGTAGGGTTTCAAGTTTCGTATCAATCGGACTTGTCGTTTGATCGTACGGACGCGGAATGCGTTGAAATCGATTTAATTAAAATCAATTTGAAATCAATTTGGAAATTTTGTTTTCATCATAACTTCTTCATACGATCAAATTTGGACGTGAAACTTTTTCCATCGCGTTCAGATCATTTTAAAATACCTATTTGGATATATAGGTTTAAAAAATTTCGTCCCGGGGTTAAAACGGGCTTTTTGGGCCAACTATCGTTTAGCACGTTCGTAATTCGTGCCCCCCAGCCTTCTTCTATTTGTCTATATATATGCTGTGATAAACCCTAGCCTCCATTTTCTATCAATTGTCTGTACGTTCATTTTCTTCATCTCTTTCTCTCCCTTAATGGTTGCAAAAAAAAACCTAGATCTATCTACAGTTCAAAAATTAAAAGTCAAAATTCAAAATCTCCAGAAAAATTCCAGAAAAATATATGTTGATGATATTGATGAACGGAATTCAACAGTGCAATTCGTTTTTCTATTCGATTTGTGGTTCGACCAGAATTCTAGCTTTTGTTCTCGATCGTTCGTCTCGTCACGATCAACTGCAACCGATCGTCGATTGCTTGGTGCTGGGCTGTAGAGATTTGCATGGGGATTCCATCTAAGTCGTTGGTGGGGAAGATCATCGGTCAGATCGTCGTGGATTTTACATTTAGGGTTTGGATAAGGGGGCGGCGGCCGGCTTTGGAGGCTACGTGGGCGAGTCGCAGGGGTATAGGTAGGGGCGGCTCATCAAGGGGAGGTTGATGGTGGTGGTAGCTTGGTGAATGGCGGCCGATGGTGACGTGCGCGAGCGGTCAAAGGGAGGTCAAATGGGTTCCGTTCTGTGTCGTTCGTGCTGTAGAGGGGTCTCGTGAACTAGGTTTTTCGGCTTCAATTTAGAGATGCGAGTGAACCAGGTGAAGGTGACGTGGCATTTGATATAAAGTAAATGTGTTCCATTTTAATTATTCGATTTATTTTTGTTTTCAATCGCTTAAACGATCGTAACTTTCTCATGCAAACTCCGATTCACGCGAAATTTCTTTTGTTAGGATCGTAATTAAATTTCAGATCTGTTGACGCTGGTTTGGACTGATTTGGAGACCGTCGAATTTTTAGGTTTAAATCGAATTTAAATTCGATTTAAATTCAAAAGGTGAGTGTTTTAACCCACTCACAACTTCTAAAAGTTTTTATGTTTGTTAAATTTATTTTAGATATGAGTAGAAATTTATTTATGACTGTTTGGCATGTTTTATTAAGCATATCTGTTAAGTCGCATTTATTTAATTTAACTGTTAATTTATTTTATTTATTGCACAAAATTTGACAGTTAGAATTTATTTTTGCACATAAACTGCTAGTTAACAGTTATTAAATTTATTATGGAATATAGACTGTTAATTAATATCTGTTATTGATTCCTGTATAATTCATATGCTCTGTATCAATGATTGTTTAAAATTGGATGATGATTGCGAATGATGATTGATGATTGATATTTGGATGAATGAATGCTATAGCTATATTATATAATCTGCAAGTTATCATGCATTTCTTTTCATTCGGGATTGCGGTTTGAAATGATATACAACCGCATTTTTATTTTTAAATTGCGGATTGAAATGATAAATATCCGCATCACTTGACTATAGGATATAAAATTTTATATACAGGCACCGTGGTCTATATATAAATTATTTTAAAGTGATTTCTATGGTTTGGATGGGATACGGTTTATAAAAAATTTTAATTTTGATATTTTATAAAATATTATTCTTCGATATATATACATATGAAGTTAAAATTTTTAAATTTAAGCTGTGTATAAACCTGTTGAATGAAAAATAATTGAGAAAATGGAATTTGGTAATTTATCTTATATGTTTAAGTTTGGAAATTTTTAAGGTATGATATTCATAACTGGATTTTCCAAGATAAATTTAAAAATGAATATTCTAGTATAAAGTAAATTTGAGAAAATAATTAATTGCTAGAAATTGGAGTTTTATTTATGGAATTTATGTGAATATTCAAGATTAAATAATAGAACATTAAGTTGTTGAAAGAATAAAATTCCAACTTTAGTTTTGAAATATTAATACTCCAAACGGATATATATACATACATACATACATACATACATATATATATATATATATAGAAATTGTAGTGGTTTTGGAACTTGAAAGCGATATTTAAATTTTGGTTTAGACTTTAAATAAAGAGATATATTTGTAAAGCCACGGAAATTATTTTCTTTACAAAGTGACCTTAAAGTTAAATCATTTATTCTATATACCGTTGAATATCCAAACCATTCAAGTTTTAGAAGTTATGTTTTAAAATTTTGAATTCTGATATATTATGTTTTGAAAGTATAATTTAAATGTTTGGTTTCCAGATATTTTAAAGTTTAAACAGTATGATTTTTGGAAAAGAATTATATTTGAGATAAAATGATATCATATTGTTTTGGGTTTAAATTGATAACGTATTCATAGTTTTGAAATGGAAAATCTTATTCTGGTTTTAAAGTATAAACTATTTTTTTTAAATGACCGCGGTGTTATAATAACGGTGGGTTGGCAAAGAGACCTGGATCGGATATGGACATACTCTTTGTCGATACCGAAAACCACTTTGACTAACCGTGTACGCGGTGGAGATTCCAGAATGAAGTAGGTTGGTGGCGACGTTTCCTGTAAGGTAAATACGTGGACCCAACTCCCGTGAGTTGGCATAAGGTGGCTAAAACAGAAGCGATTCTCGGGCCAATGAGGTCATTCCTCTGATCGAACGCACTCCTTCGATATTATACTTTGACTTTGGATTGATTCGGTGGCCACTATTGATTTCTTTGATTTGGGGGTGTTAGTTCGAGGTGGGCGGTAGCTGCGGCTACGCGTTACCACCAGCCCGGATAGCAATTGGTATATCTACCCTGGCATTGCCTAGTTGTGCCGTGTCACCTACCCTAGCGCGCCTTATATGATTTTGGTTTTGTACCATACCTATGGAGTGCCCTCTGACGACGCCCAGTACGGGGGAGATTACGGTACTGTATAGACTATGAGAATATATTCTGTGTTAAGGGCTATATGGGTAACCCCTTAACGCTATTAAAAAGTAAGTTTATTTTACAAATAGACACTATTATAATAGCGCAATATACTACATAGTAAATAGTTTAACGGATCCTTAGGAGATGTAAATCCCGAGCATCTCTTGAGTTACTGCACTCATATTTATTTCTATTAATTTAACTCACATAAGATCTTTTAGTTCTGACTCGAGTGTTTTGTCTTTTCAATTCGCTCGGGTCAGTCCGAGCGTTTCAGGATTTGAAGTTTTAGCTCTGGAGGACGAAGACGAAGATTTGTAGTATTACTATCTACTATTTTATTCCACTACACTGTATTCCGCTGCATTGATATTATTGGTATGTGAACTCTGATATTTAATTGTATAAAGAAGAATCAAATGTTTTGTAAACAGTTTTATAAACTCTATATTTTATTATTATATTTTATCCTTCCGCTGTGAGATTCTATTTTGTTTTTTTTTCTCTCCTCTGTTTTTCTTATTTACCCCATAACAATCCGCCCTTCCGTATGGTTTTGAATCGGCACGTGTGTCGTTTTAAAGGGTGCGAAAAGGCTGGATGTTACAGTTGGTATCAGAGTTTTGGTTTAGCGACAAACCTTGGCTTTGTGGGGTTTGACTCTTTGTTAATAGGGTAGTAATACCCTATGGGAGTCGCTGAGTGTATATATATGAGAGAGCGTATTTGTTAGTGTTATAAAAAGATTTTGATATTGTGTTAATCTGTTCCGTTTTGTATTTATAAATTCTGATTGGTGCATGGGGCGCTATGACATCAATAGGGATTTCTAAACACTTAATAGGACAGACCGACATAATATTTGTTTTTAATATAGGTGAATGAAATAATTTTGCCTATTATATTTTCTATATATAAAATAATTTTTTTTTCAAATGATATCTATATTTGGTTGCGATAGATTGGTTGTTAGGAATAAAATTTATAAATAATAAGAAAAATAAGAATGAAATTAACATCAATGGAATTTGGAAATTTTAGAATATAAGTCCGGGATTTTGAAAATTTGCTTTCAAAGGATTTTGAAATATAATAATTTTGTTTATAAGTATTTTCTTATATAAATATTTAGTATAATCCAGAAGAATTGTTTAAAGAAGATTTTGGAGAAAATAAGTTTTGTACTTTCTTCTCTGTCGCTGGAAAATAAATTTCGGTGATGGCGGCCGCATCATCGACTTTCATTTTCGAGTTTCGAAGGGGAAAGGCCACTGTAGTAAATTCTACTGCAGATTTATTTTGGAAATTATCTAAAATTTTAATTGTTCTAAATATAATTGAGATATAAAAGTTGTAAGAAATTATTTATCTATATTTCTTTTAATTTGAAATTTGACCGGTATGTAATTCTTAAATTTCCATTAATTAATGGTTTAAATTATTTTAGCGAAATAAAAGGTAAGTAATTAATGAATTGAAATCTCTAATTTAGGCAAGAAATTAATGCAAAGTTATAAAGGGAAATTTGAAATTTTTAACATATGAGACAAAAAGTAATATTGTTGAACATTAAATCTAATTAAAAGAAGAGATAAAATTTGTATAAGTTCTTTTGCATTTTCTTTAACATATATAACTTACCAAATATGAAAAGTTGAAATGTTAAATAAGAGATTGGAATGGAATATTATACAAGTAGAAATTTTGGAAATAATGTAGTATTCAATAAATTGTTGCTACAAATGAGAATTTAATGTTATAAACTTAAGTTATAAAGTGAAATTTTACCATAATTAAAGGTAAGTATATTAAATAGGTGATTTTAAAACTTAAGTAAATAAAAATGAAATTCTTTAATAAATGAAGATGGATGTGTAGGGTTATTAACTTAAGTATGAATTAAATACTACTAGCTGAATATAATGGAAAGTAGGTAATATAAATAAATGACTGCAAACCCTAGTTAAAGAATTTGTAAATTCCTTTACTTATAAGAATGGATATTTTAGGGTTAAGAATTTAAGGGAATTAAAAAGGGTTACTATAAATAAGTAATAGAATTGTAAGCATGGAATAAAAGATTGAAATTGAGAAGTGTATTAAATACAATACAAATAAAAGAAACTTACATGACCGGAATAAATAAATAATAAAAGTGAATAAATTGTAAGTAATAAGTAAAAATAAAGGATACAACCACTGACGAGAAAATAAAATTTGAAGTTGTTAGAAATAAATGTAAACTATAAAAAGGAAAGGAAATCAAACAACTAAAGTATGTAATGAATTGATATAAGTTAAATTGATTGGTTGGTTTGAATTGTTTTGTTTGATTATGGTTGGTCGGGTAAGGAAATTTGAAGTAGTTGGATGAATAAATAATCTATTCGATCTCATCTAAGACTGTTGAGTAAATGATGCACTGGATAGTTATTGTTCATTCCGTACCATTTCAAGCTTTGAACCCGAGCAACTATTTGTTTGTTGATTATATGGTTGTTTATATTTTTTGTGTATGCTGTTTGTTGAAATGGATGGTTGTTGGATTGATTTGTTGTTAGTGATTGAAACCACTTAGAGATTATTTGAAAATGCTTTCCAAACTTTATTTATCTAAGTATAAAAAGATATAATGATTATAAAACGGGTATATTTTATTTAAGGTAATAAATTTAGTAAATTATTGTTTATAAATTTAATATTTTGAATAAGATGTATTGTTATTTAATTCTTTCTTCTCCCTTCTTTTTCCTTTTCGGGGACGAAAAGTTTTGAGTGGGGGAGAGTGTAACGACCAGTATAATTCGTGGATTTAACTAGGTTGGATTTATGAGCTTTGTAATTTAATTTAGTGGAAAAATTTTCACTTTATAAACCAATATTGAAATAAAGGCTAAAATAAATTATATGAATGATGCCTTAAAAACTTATTTATATAGAAATTTGTATAATATTCAAATGAAGTAAGTAGGAAAATAATTCTTACCTGGATATAAAATTTAATATGAGAAATTTATGATAGTATTAAACCGATTTAATGCAATAAAAGATTGTGAACGATAAATTGGAATAGATTAAGGAATCCTGTTATTGCAAGTCAATAAATTTGTAAACTCTAATGAACATCTCAAAATTTATAAATTTATTGAAATTTAAGACTTAGCATAAGCGTAGAACTATGAGTATGATGACAAACTTTTATAAATTGCCTAATTAAGGGTCAGCAAATTTATTTGGAAATCAAACTCAATTAAGGGTAAGTAATTATGATGGGTTGATGGCATAAACGTTACTAATTATTATCATAGTAACGGAAGTGCAGATGGAATGCAACCGTAGAAATTTAAGTTAAGTATTAACAATTGAAAAGGATTGTCGATTGAATGGAGTACTTTAGGTTGTCATACCAAATTAAGAATGGAACATAAGGCAAATAGAAATAAATCAATAAACGTATATAGATTTTAGGGTTTATAACGATGAATAGAATTTTTTGATGACATTAATATAAGATAGTGAATTGAAATAATTGTGGGTAGATATTAAAATGTGAATGGGAAGGTGATTGTATGGTAAATAAATAATCGTGAACTTTAGTAAATGAATTTATGTGCAAAGGAATTGAATTAAACATGAATATCATGAATATTAATAAAAGAAACTATGTAATAATTGATTTATTTTAGCATTTATGAATGAAATAGGAATTAAGGTTTAAGCAAGTGATGAATAAGATGTAGTGTAATCCAAATTAATATAGTAATTGTGAGTAATAAGAGCTTATTTATATGATATAAGGGTAACGATAATATTTATGGTACGTTACTTATTGATAATTAAGATTGAAATTAAATTTTTAATAAATATAAATCAATTAGTAACTGTACGTTGCCTATTGTGGTAGTTTGTTAATTTGAAGTTTGGATCAGTTACCATAATTTTAATTTTATATTACATTAATAATAATTAAGGTAATAATTGTACATAATGTTAAGATTTTATTTAAAAGTCGTTATAGTTTAGGGCATGGAAATAAAGTTATCAAAATATTTGAAGACAATTACACTTAGATGAAATCGATTGTCTCATTTATGTGGGTAAGAACTGTAAATTGTAAAGAGTAAATGTAATTAGCAACTAAAATGCATATTTGTTTCATAAGTTAATTTAAAAGAATGAAACCTATTTGAATAAGCTATTTGAGATTCTAATTATTTTAATATGTTTTACAATTTCAATATAAATGGAAATAGTAGTAATACAAAGAAAGGCAGAATTTTTGAATATAGTAGTTAAGGAAAGGCAAACAAATCCTTCCATCTAAATCCAATTTAAAATAAAGCTTGATTATTGCAGCGGTTAGAATTAAATATTATGCAAGTCGAATACTAAATAATTCATTGAAATACCTATTAATGGAAAACAATTGAAAGGTTTTATTTGGTTGTAATTGGTAGATTTGAAATAAACGTAAAGTTATATAAATTGACGTAATAATACGCAGTAAACTATAAGGTCATAGTCAAAGTTAAATTTAAGTAAATTCTTGGGAATTTGAATTTACAATATCTGAATTTGCCGTAATTGAATTCAAACACTGAAATTTATAAATTTATTTACTTGACATTGATATCTGGGTTTGTTTAAATTGTTGTAACTAAATTGAAAATATAATAGTGATAAAATTTTCAATTTTAATCGACATTTTTAAAGATTGAATTTAATTAATTTATTTGCCTATTTATTTAATTAATATAAAAGTAGCCATTTTGTCCATGGACTCGGATTTCGACGAAACCAGTTTCATCGGATCCGTATCGGTGAATTATTGTAGGCTTTCAAGTTTTGTATCAATCGGACTTGTCGTTTGATCGTACGGACGCGAAACGCCTTAAAATCGATTTAATTAAAATCAATTTGAAATCAATTTGGAAATTTTGTTTTCATCATAACTACTTCATACGATCAAATTTGGACGTGAAACTTTTTCCATCACGTTCAGAATATTTTAAAATACCTATTTGGATATATGGGTTTAAAAAATTTCGTCCCGGTGTTAAAACGGGCTTTTTGGGCCAACTATCGTTTAGCACGTTCGTAATTCGTGCCCCCCTAGCCTTCTTCTGTTTGTCTATATATATGCTGTGATAAACCCTAGCCTCCATATTCTATCAATTGTCTGTACGTTCATTTTCTTCATCTCTTTCTCTCCCTTAGTGGTTGCAAAAAAAAAAACCTAAATCTATCTACAGTTCAAAAATTAAAAGTCAAAATTCAAAATCTCCAGAAAAATTCCAGAAAAATATATGTTGATGATATTGACGAACGGAATTCAACAGTGCAATTCATTTTTCTATTCGATTTGTGGTTCGACCAGAATTCTAGCTTTTATTCTCGGCCGTTCGTCTCGTCACGATCAACTGCAACCGATCGTCGATTGCTTGGTGCTGGGCTGTAGAGATTTGCATGGGGATTCCATCTAAGTCATTGGTGGGGAAGATCATCGGTCAGATCGTCGTGGATTTTACATTTAGGGTTTGGATAAGGGGGCGGTGGCCGGCTCTGGAGGCCACGTGGGCGAGTCGCAGGGGTATAGGTAGGGGCGGATCATCAAGGCGAGGTTGATGGTGGTGGTAGCTTGGTGAATGGCGGCCGATGGTGACGTGCGCGAGCGGTCAAAGGGAGGTCAAATGGGTTCCGTTCTGCGTCGTTCGTGCTGTAGAGGGGTCTCGTGAACTAGGTTTTTTGGCTTCAATTTAGAGATGCGAGTGAACCAGGTGAAGGTGACGTGGCATTTGATATAAAGTAAATGTGTTCCATTTTAATTATTCGATTTATTTTTGTTTTCAATCGCTTAAACGATCGTAACTTTCTCATGCAAACTCCGAT
Source organism: Allium cepa (assembly GCA_030765085.1). Lineage (NCBI taxonomy): Eukaryota > Viridiplantae > Streptophyta > Magnoliopsida > Asparagales > Amaryllidaceae > Allium > Allium cepa. Next base: position 144,564,970 of record CM060940.1, on the reverse strand, counting down.
TCACGCGAAATTTCTTTTGTTAGGATCGTAATTAAATTTCAGATCTGTTGACGCTGGTTTGGACTGATTTGGAGACCGTCGAATTTTTAGGTTTAAATCGAATTTAAATTCGATTTAAATTCAAAAGGTGAGTGTTTTAACCCACTCACAACTTCTAAAAGTTTTTATGTTTGTTAAATTTATTTTAGATATGAGTAGAAATTTATTTATGACTGTTTGGCATGTTTTATTAAGCATATCTGTTAAGTCGCATTTATTTAATTTAACTGTTAATTTATTTTATTTATTGCACAAAATTTGACAGTTAGAATTTATTTTTGCACATAAACTGCTAGTTAACAGTCATTAAATTTATTATGGAATATAGACTGTTAATTAATATCTGTTATTGGTTCCTGTATAATTCATATGCTCTGTATCAATGATTGTTTAAAATTGGATGATGATTGCGAATGATGATTGATGATTGATATTTGGATGAATGAATGCTATAACTATATTATATAATCTACAAGTTATCATGCATTTCTTTTCATGGGATTGCGGTTTGAAATGATATACAACCGCATTTTTATTTTTAAATTGCGGATTGAAATGATAAATATTCGTATCACTTGACCATAGGATAGAAAATTTTATATACAGGCACCGTGGTCTATATATAAATTATTTTAAAGTGATTTCTATGGTTTGGATGGGATACGGTTTATAAAAAATTTTAATTTTGATATTTTATAAAATATTATTCTTCGATATATATACATATGAAGTTAAAAATTTTAAATTTAAGCTGTGTATAAACCTGTTGAATGAAAAATAATTGAGAAAATGGAATTTGGTAATTTATCTTATATGTTTAAGTTTGGAAATTTTTAAGGTATGATATTCATAACTGGATTTTCCAAGATAAATTTAAAAATGAATATTCTAGTATAAAATAAATTTGAGAAAATATTTAATTCCTAGAAATTGGAGTTTAATTTATGGAATTTGTGTGAATATTCAAGATTAAATAATAGAACATTAAGTTGTTGAAAGAATAAAATTCCAACTTTAGTTTTGAAATATTAATACTCCAAACGGATATATATACATATACATATATATGTATATATATATATATATATATATATATATATATATATATATAGAAATTGAAGTGGTTTTGGAACTTGAAAGCGATATTTAAATTTTGGTTTAGACTTTAAATAAAGAGATATATTTGTAAAGCCATGGAAATTATTTTCTTTACAAAGTGACCTTAAAGTTAAACCATTTATTCTATATACCGTTGAGTATCCAAACCATTCAAGTTTTAGAAGTTATGGTTTTAAAATTTTGAATTCCGATATATTATGTTTTGAAAGTATAATTTAAATGTTTGGTTTCCAGATATTTTAAAGTTTAAACAGTATGATTTTTGGAAAAGAATTATATTTGAGATAAAATGATATCATATTGTTTTGGGTTTAAATTGATAACGTATTCATAGTTTTGAAATGGAAAATCTTATTCTGGTTTTAAAGTATAAACTATTTTTTTTAAATGACCGCGGTGCTATAATAACGATGGGTTGGCAAAGAGACCGGGATCGGATATGGACATACTCTCTGTCGATACCGAAAACCACTTTGACTAACCGTGTACGCGGTGGAGATTCCAGAATGAAGTAGGTTGGTGGCGACGTTTCCTGTAAGGTAAATACGTGGACCCAACTCCCGTGAGTTGGCATAAGGTGGCTAAAACAGGAGCGATTCTCGGGCCAATGAGGTCATTCCTCTGATCGAACGCACTCCTTCGATATTATACTTTGACTTTGGATTGATTCGGTGGCCACTATTGATTTCTTTGATTTGGGGGTGTTAGTTCGAGTTGGGCGGTAGCTGCGGCTACGCGTTACCACCGGCCCGGATAGCAATTGGTATATCTACCCTGGCATTGCCTAGTTGTGCCGTGTCACCTACCCTAGTGCGCCTTATACGATTTTGGTTTTGTACCATACCTATGGAGTGCCCTCTGACGACGCCCAGTACAGGGGAGATTACGGTACTGTATAGACTATGGGAATATATTCTGTGTTAAGGGCTATATGGGTAACCCCTTAACGCTATTAAAAAGTAAGTTTATTTTACAAATAGACACTATTATAATAGCGCAATATACTACATAGTAAATAGTTTAACAGATCCTTAGGAGATGTAAATCCCGAGCATCTCTTGAGTTACTGCACTCATATTTATTTCTATTAATTTAACTCACATAAGATCTTTTAGTTCTGACTCGAGTGTTTTGTCTTTTCAATTCGCTCGGGCCAGTCCGAGCATTTCAGGATTTGAAGTTTTAGCTCTGGAGGACGAAGACGAAGATTTGTAGTATTACTATCTACTATTTTATTCCACTACATTGTATTCCGCTGCATTGATATTATTGGTATGTGAACTCTGATATTTAATTGTATAAAGAAGAATCAAATGTATTTAATTGTATAAAGAAGAATCAAATGTTTTGTAAACAGTTTTATAAACTGTATATTTTATTATTATATTTTATCCTTCCGCTGTGAGATTCTATTTTGTTTTTTTTCCTCTCCTCTGTTTTTCTTATTTACCCCATAACAATCCGCCCTTCCGTATGGTTTTGAATCGGCACGTGTGTCGTTTTAAAGGGTGCGAAAAGGCTGGATGTTACAATATGTTATATTTAAACAATTCCAGTTATAAGCTTAGTATTCATAAAATCATCTTAAATCCAAGGTAATATAAATCTAATACTGTAAAACATCATATTATGAGATCCGCAAAATAGAACCCAACCAATATAAGATACAGAAATGCATAACCTATACATACTTTAAAACAATATAAGGTAAATAAGGTTGTAACAACATTTATATAAGTACCAATATAATATAGCAGTTCCAAGTGACTAATGCCAACAGATAAACTCTGTACACTCGTATAAAACAAATATACCTATACTAATACACCAGCTTATAAAATAAAATTTTATAAATTTCTATATTCAAATTCAATGAAATATATAACTATATAATTGATTTACAACCTAGACTCATACACATTAAAAATAGAGATCAATATATAAACTATAACTATTGTAAACTAATATAATATTCTCAACACATTACATACGTGTAAACTGCAAAGCGTCTGTACTTATTGTTTGCATCAAAATTGGTCACAAATACCCAATTACCAATGAAAGCACCAGTTTGCAATGACATATTAGAAGTATCAAACAAGTATAGGAATAATGATGCAGATCACTCAAAATATTCAAATGAAAGAAGAAAACAACACAAATTTTACAGTGGTTCGGCGATCTTGCCTACGTCCACTCTGAACTTGATAGTTTTATTGATTCACTTGATGATTTCAAACTGTTATAGCAGATTACAGTAGGTTACTACTCTGAAGTTTGAATACAATGGTGGTAGAAATATGTAGGATTGGATCCGGCAGAGTCTGGACGTCGTATGGCCAAAAGATCCATTTTTTGTAGCCTTCAGGGGGCTATTTATAGGCGTAGGAGGTTGATATCACGCTCAAACTTAGGGAGACTTCTTCTGGTACGTGAGTGGGCCCACGCGACCGACCCCACCAAGTTTCGACTCGATATGCGATTGATACGAGACGATTTCGTATCCATCAAAAAATGATCCAATTGAGCTGAAACTTGGCAGGAACAATCTTTACCTTGTATGGAAGCTGCTTTGAAAATTTCGTTGCAGTTGGACCAGTGGTTTGTGAGATATGATCGATACGAGATTGTGATTTTCGTATGCCGCTGAGTTCGAATCCATGGTTTCAAATCCATCATTTCGCATCGACCTGGACACGTGAGCACGCAGTGATGTGGTGTGCGAGATTCTTGGATCGATCCAATTTTTGTGGCGCATTGACTGGGTATTCGCGCTTTGCTCGTTCCAAGATTGAAGCCTAATTCATATCGCATCTTGTTCGTGTTGACTTTGCACTAATAGCATTCACATCGTTCGCTCCCTTGTTCGCATCGATCAATTTGTGGTTTCGTTCGCATCGATCGACTATCGACCGATCGATACGAAATAGTTGTCCGGGGATCGATACGAACTGGTAGTTCAAAGGGTGCGAATAATACCGATGCGTTGTCATGGAGTGCGAATGTGATTTCTTTGGAATGATACGACCAAAATGGTTATGAATAGCATGACCACGGATCGATTCGTGCCCCATCGATTCAAAGATGACCGATTCGAAGTCGTCTGCTCCTGATGGATTCAAACTGAGCAAAACATGATGGATTCGAACTGTACAAAACTTGATGGAATCGAACATATCGAGGCGATGGAATTCCGATGGATACGAACCTGATGGATTCGAATAGGACATCGCCTCAACTCTCTGATGGATACAAACGACATATTTTAGGTAACTTGTATCGATCATATCTCATTCATACGAACTCCGATTAACCCGAAATTTGAAACGCTAGCTTTTATGGCTTGCTTGTCATGTCTTGTCAATTGTGGCCCGATCCGGACTCGGGCAAAATTCATCGATATCCATAGCGAAACAATGTATAACCAATCTTTAAGATGAATTGTCTTTGGTTTTCGGTCAATCTTTTGGTATCACGGCCTTGCCAAAAGACGGGATAACACTTACCCCCCAAAACATGCCTTGTGATAGGAATGTGCGTTTTGTAATGCCATGAGCTAGATGTTCATATCCTGTCAACAACCTGCAAAGAACTCGATAGTTTCATATGACCTCGAATGACGATCGTTCAGGATCGTACGCCATTTGTGGTGAATCGGGACCGTACGCGGTCGATGCCGTTCGCGGCAAATGATGGGATGGGACCATTCGCGGTCGAGTGCCGTTCGTGGAAAATGGTGGAATGGGGTCATTCGCGGTCGGATGCCGTTCGCGGCAAAAGATGAAATGGGTCTGTTCGCGGTCGGATGCCGTTCGCGGCATATGGTGACCGTTCGCGGTCAGGATACCGCTTCAAATGAAGGGCGGATGTTTGAGGTTGGACGTCGTTCTAGACGATTTGCGATCGTTCGTGATCGGGCATTGTACTAGACCGATAGTGACCGTTCACGACCAGATGCCGCATGAGGCAGAATGTGATCGTTCGCGATCAGATATCATACTAAGTGAATTGTGACCGTTCGCGGTCGATTGCCGCACGAGGTAGAGTGTGATCGTTCGCGATCGAATGCCACACGAGGCGAATTGTGATCGTTCGTGGTCGAGTGGCGTTCGAGACAAATTTTGATCGTTCGCGATCGAACACTGAGGGGGACTTGGCATTACTAGAGTCAGGTATCACGTTCGGGTGAATTTTTGAATCAAAGACTTTGGCGGTTCATCGCCACACAAGGTGTGCTTGGGGACCGTTCGCGATCCAATGTGTATACAAGTAAATTCTTTCACAGAATTACAAATATTAAAACAATGATCATACGAATTCCACAACAGAAATGGCCAAACAAACTAAGTCCAAATGTCCAAACCAAAACAAAGCTGAAGCAAGACATGGATGTCAAAGTGTAAACTCTTATTATGATGTGGTTAGTTAGTCATTCAGAGCATGCCTGTGGATCGTTCGCGATCTCATACATGCGTAAATGATTTAACCGTGTTAGTGAGAAGTTTAAGACTTGTTCATCATTATTTCAATCAATTGATAACCATATGGTGCCTCAGTTCATGGTCACCCCAAGCTGATGTGGACGGTGGTCGCTCTGGCTCCACCGCTAGAGCTCGCCTCCTCACCTACTGAAGTAGCATACCGTTCCTGATATGCCCTTCCACCTCATCCTTCAGATGTCTACAATCGTTAGTGTTATGACCGCTCAATTCATGGAATAAGCAATATTTTCCTGATTTCCTCTCGTCAACAGTCGGATCCCTTCGCATTGGTCTACGATAGGGAACCTGCACTCTGGTATCCTGATAGATTTGCTCCAAACTCTCATTCAGCTCAGAATAAGTGGTGAATCGCGGCTCCCTCCATGGCTGCTTTGACCTGTCATCATTACTCTCAGCCTTTCGTTTCCCTTTACCAGTCTCTACACCCTTTCCGGGTGGATTTCCGCCCTTGATCTCATAAACGTCGATTCCTTCTTCTCTTTTTGCACTGGCATCTTTCAATCGCAAAAAAATTTCTTCCTCGTGACAGAATTCTTCCAGATCCATAGGCGGTTATTTAGTTAATGAATTTTTAAACTCTGTGACATCAGCTATTCCGAACACAGCTGCCATCATAACCATGGATGGATCCGGTCGATCCACCGATGCTGCTGCCGCATTGAATCGCGTCAGAAAATTCCTCAAAGACTCCCCAGCTTTCTGCTTTAAAGTTGCCAAACTAATCACATTCTTGGGTCTTGCGATATGAACCCTGAATTGCCTCATGAACCTATCGGCCGATTTAGCCCACATTCCTATGGAGTTGCTCTCCAGCTGCCTAAACCATAGCGCTGCAGTATCCGTTAGATATAATGGAAAGCACCAGGCCATGACTTCCCGTGATGCCCCCAGCACTTCCATGTGCCTCATATACTTTGTCAGATGGACCGTGGGGTCTGTCTTCCCATCGTACATCTCCACTGATGGTAACTTGAACTCCGGTGGGTTCCTAGCCATCCTAATCGCAGGAGAAAAGGGACTTCTGTTCACGTCTTCGAGATCTCTATTTACTAATCCGCCTCTCATAGCTCGTCTTACCATCTCTGCCAATCTGTCATTGTCTCCAAGATGTAATCCTCATTCATTGCTGTCGATCTGCCCCCCGAGTCCATGAGAGCTTTTTGGAATTTGCCTCCCTGGCTGAGCATTTATCCCTCTACTACCACTAGGTTGCTCGGATGCCCCTGTCTCTCTCCCCGGGATTAGATCAACATGCTCCAATTGTGTGCCCCCTAGTCCTGGTGCTACGCCGAATGGTCCTGCTCCATTCTGAACTCCATCTGCTCCTCGATTCTGCGCTCCAAGTTGCCCAGTCTGTTGAAACAAACTCTGGATCATCTCCTCTTGTCTCTTAATCATTGCCTCATCTCATCCCTGGTGATGAAGATTGAAGCTTGGTTTGCTCCTGAGGAAGTCTTTTGATTTCCTTCGTGTTGACTCCTTTCTGGTTTTTGCCTCTTACTTGTTTGCCTCGTCATGATTCTTCTGATCTGAATCTCTAAACCTTCTGACTCAACTCTCAAATGATAGAACTCCTGAATTAGCTTCTCAGTGAAAGCACCAAAATGTTTGTGCCAAAATTGGTCACAAACACCCAATTGCCAATGAAAGCACCAGTCTGCAATCACAGATCACAAGTAACAAACAATTATAGGAATAATGATGCGGATCACTCAAAATATTCAAATGAAAGCAGTAAATAACACAAATTTTATAGTAGTTCGGCGATCTTGTCTTCGCCCACTCTGAACTTGATAGCTTTATTGATTCACTTGATGATTTCAATCTGTTACAGCAGATTGCAGTAGGTTACGGCTCTGAAGTTTGAATACAATGGTGGTAGAAAGATGTAGGATTGGATCCAATTGAGTCTGGACATCGTATGGCCAAAAGATCCATTTTTTGTAAGCTTTAGGGGGCTATTTATAGGCGTAGGAGGCTGATATCGCGTTCATACTTCAGGAGACTTCTTCTGGCACGTGAGTGGGCCCACGCGACTGACCCCACCAAGTTTCGACTCGATCTGCGATCGATACGAAACTATTTCATATCCATCAAAAAATGATCCAATCGAGCTGAAACTTGGCAGGAACAATCTTTACCTTGTATGGAAGTTGCTGTGAAAATTTCGTTGCATTTGGACTAGCGGTTTGTGAGATATTGTCGATACGAGATTGTAATTTTCGTATGCTGCTGAGTTCAAATCCATGGTTTCGAATCCATCATTTCGAATCGACCTGGACAGGTGAGCGCACAGTGACGTGGTGTGCGAGATTCTTGGATCGATCCAATTTTTGTGGCGCATTGATTGGGTATTCGTGCCTTACTCGTTCCAAGATTGAAGCCTAATTCATATCGCATCTTGTTCGTGTTGACTTTGCACTGATAGCATTCCCATCATTCGCTCCCTTGTTCGCATCGATCAATTTGTGGTTTCATTTGCATCGCTCGACTATCGATCGATCGATACGAAATAGTTGTCTGGGGATCGATACGAATTGCGTACTTCAAAGGGATGTGAATAATACCGATGTGTTGTCATGGAGTGCGAATGAGATTTCTTTGGAACGATACGAACAAAATGGTTATGAATAGCATGACCACGGATCGATTCGTGCCCCATCGATTTGAAGATGACCGATTCGAAGTCTTCTGCTCCTGATGGATTCGAACTGAGCAAAACATGATGGATTCGAACTGCACAAAACTCGATGGATTCGAACATACCGAGGCGATGGCATTCCGATGGATACGAACTTGCTGGATTCGAATAGGACATAGCCTCAACTCTTCGATGGATAGGAACATCACATTTTAGCTAACTTGTATCGATCATATCTCATTCATACGAACTCCGATTAACCCGAAATTTGAAACGCTGGCATTTATGGCCTTGCTTGTCATGTCTTATCAATTGTGGCCCGATATGGACTCGGGCAAAATTCATCGATATCCCTAGCGAAGCAATGTATAACCAATCTTTGAGACGAACTGTCTTTCGTTTTCGGTCAATCTTTTGGTATCACGGCCTTGCCAAAAGGCGGGATAACACTTATAAAATATTTGTAAAACACAATTCTATTGTATGGCATAAAATATACGATAAAATACTGTATATGTCATCAAACTTTTTATAAAGTACTGTATAACATATTATGTAAATACTGCAAACACACATATATATACATTTTACTTAGATCTTCCACTATAATGCAAATATTAATATATAACTTACAGCTGAAACCACTTAATATGTATATTTATATACAAACGGCCAAATAACAATATAGAAAAACCAATTACTTAGATTACAAAACGTATAACAAACATTATTATAAAAGTTTATAAGTTATATATATAAACATATTTTAACTGATTCACGTAAAGTAATTTGTATGTAAACAATGAAATTGCCCTTTTTATATAAACTGTTATATAAAACCCCAAAGGGTCAACATACTATCATTAGCATTTCATATATATATATATATATATATCATAATATACATTTGCAAAAATATATACAGGTTATATAAGAAAATGAAGGAAGGTGCATACAAGCTGTGTTCGGAAAAGAGAGACAACGGCTATGGAGGAGGGCTCGGATCGAAAGACGAGGCCGTCGAGCTGCCGGTAAGGGAATACGGTAGTTGCTCAGCGTTCGGTTGTGGCAGCGGGCTGCGGAAATGAGTGGAGCATGATGATGAGCATGGTGGGACAAAGGAGATGGCGAGGTGAGGTAGTGGAGATGCTCGGCTGGAGGAAGGTGCGACCACTGGTTAGTGGCCTCGGTTGTTGTGCTGTCGAATACAAGGGGAATAGGCGCGTGGAGGAAGTGAGGGTCGTTGAAGGCTTCGGTCGGTTGCGATTGGGTGGCGATCGGGAGGGCGGAGGTGAAGGAGGCCGATGTGGAGCAGTGGGCACGGTGGCGGGAGGAGGGGAGGTCTCGGTTTGGGTAGTGGCTGTTGTCACTTCTCTTTTTTTTATAGTAAGAGGAAGATGGCCATGCGTGAGGGAGGAGTGGGGAAATTAGGTGAAGATAAAAGTGATGGAGTAGCAAGTAAATGAACAGGTGAGCTTGAGTAAGAAAACATCTGCAAATCCACTCATATAATTCATATTACCGAGAACGAAAAAAATTAAAGGTCATTTTGAAACTAGTGAAAACCAGTAGCCACGTTGAGAGAATTATAAATGCAAAAAGGCTACACAGTTTCCGATAGATACCAATGATCACAAGTAATCCAGAAAGCACGGAACCAGAATCGATACTAAATCATCTTTTTCGCGTATTCTACTACGAACCGGACTTCAAAACACAGAAATAAATATATCGTAGAGATCAGTACGATGAGACGATCAAAACGGTATACGGGTATCAGTGGTATGATTGAATTATAAAAATTCGAATTTTTTACTAGTGGAAAATGCAGCAAAAACATAGAAAAATAAGATCGACGGAGCTAAGGAAGTCCGAAATTGGAAAAACGAAAAATGGCTTCTTGCTCAGAAGATGATGTAGAATTTTACTATGTAAAAATATTCAGGTTTTGAAAACATTTTATTTTCATCAATTCCTAACTGATTAAATCAAAATAAAATCACACATGAAAATAAACTTTCATATTTTCGGATGAAAATTTACCAGTTGCTATGTTTAACTAGACGCATTTCAAATATTAAATTTTTATTTCAAAATTTTATTGTTTACAATTTCTCAAATTTCAATTAAATATAACTAATAAAACAAATAAAAATTATCGAAAATTTACGGATCGTTACACCTTTTATATTCCTTTACCCTTTTTCTCAGTTTCTATTTCTATTCTCTTTTCCTCTTTTATTTGTTCTTGCCTACTCTTACATTTCTTTTTATTCAATTTCCATTATTATTAATATCACATATCTTTTCTTTTAGAATGTGCTTGTAATAATTATATCTCTTTACTTAACAGTTAGGGATTTTCTGCATTTAAATACATTGGAATTACATTTCTATCATGGAAATGTTAACACTGCAAATTTCTATATCTTATCTAAGCAGAAGATTTATGTTGCATTTGGAATGACAAAAAAATTACCTTTTCATAGTTATTGAAATAGACAGTACAAAATACAGTAACTATGCTATTTTATACATCACATTCTTTTTAGGTGTATCCCTTATCATTTCAAATGATGCACTTTTGTTAATTTTAAATGTGATAATGTATAGAAATTTACATTGCAAAATCTTTTATTCCAATGAATTAAAACACCGCTTAAACCCCTAAAACCTTATTGTGATTTCATTGTTTTACATTCTTATTTTCCAATATCCTTTTAAATAACAATATGGAACTATTACATCATCTACAAGTTCATGGTCTACTATTTTTCAATAATAAATTTAGGAATTGCTAATGCCTAAATCTTTACAAGATTTACATTTATTCAACATATATATATATATATATATATATATATATATATATATATATATATCAAGTTAGTAATTGCAGAATATGTACGTAGAGTTTGCATGTGTATAGGTTTAGTCTAGAATTCCAATTTATATTTCAAGCATTAGGAATAGATCTACGATGATATAAATCTAATATTATATTCAAGTACATAATTGTCCCATTCACCTTTTAGCTTTCCAAATCTCCAGACTAATCCCTGTCATTCCACTTTGATTCCCTTTTCTTCCTATTTGGATTTTATACATCGCAAGCGTATATAGATTTAGCAGAGATCTAGATTAGAAAAGAGATTTGGAATTTGATTTGTATTTTAGATTTGAATTTATGATCTAACTTGGATTTGTTGTTTTGATTTGAACCTATTCTTTTCCTTATTCATCTTCTGTAATTCTTTAGTTGTATACACGTATAAGCTTGAACAATTTACATAAACTAAGAATTATGGAGAAGAAGAGAAAGTGGCAGAGCTTCCATGTTCATCATAAAATATGAGTTTGGAAGTTAGGGTCTAGGTCTGTATTTATACGATTCAAATCAACATAAGTCGTTAGATTAAACAATTTTAAATTCAAGCCATTTAGGCCAACGTTTACTGTCAATTTTACTATAACGATGGTTGACCACTCATTACCGAGGGTCGACTGCTACTGGTCGACCTAGGTGCATCTTGGGTCGACCATGTCCTTTATAATTTGTGAATTTATCTGCATGCTTTGATTCCTTTAATTATAGACCTCTTTTTGTTAATTTCTTTTCTTCTTCTTCTAGCTGAGATATTCATTTCCACTTTGTATATATTTTCTTGGATTCGATTTAACGTTAACTTTTCTTAAAGTATAATTTTCCATTAATTTTACGAATTAGCATTAATTAACTATTATTACCATAATATATATATATATATATATAATTATTTCCTATTCAAAAACTTCAAACGTTAACAATCTTTTCGTTTGAAGCCCGATCAAAAAACTTTATATATGTAAATTGATTTGAAAATACCAAAAACCCAATGGTATATGTTGCATAGCCTAATTTTAAATTTGCAAAAATTCTATTTTTCAACTTTATTATTTATTTATTAAATTACTTTTTAATTAACTGCTCAAAATCACTAGGCCTTATAACCGCTTAACCTAGAAAGGTACCATGCTCTCAAAGAAGAGGTAAAGATGTTGTTAGCCAATGGTTTCATTTGGGAGGTAGAATATCCGGTCTGGGAAACTTACCCGGTACGAGTCAAAATTCCAATAGGACTTCTAGAACTTGCATTGAATTCTTCGACCTCAACAAAGCCTACCCAAAATATGTTTTTACATTGCCTCTCATTGATCATCTTATGGATACTACTAGTGGACATGAGATCCTCATCTTCATGGATGCTTATTATGGATACAATCGATTCCCATGCATACCCCGACCAAGAGCATACCTCCTTCATCACAAATGTCTACTTGTACTGCAACTATGCTCTGCCTTTTAGTTTGCAAAATTCAATCGCTACCTATCAACTACTCATTAACCATATACCATTTGAATAGATCGATCAGTCCATGGAAGTTTATGTGGACGACATGTTAGAGAAGTTTGAAAAGGCCTGGGTGTATGTGTAGGTACTAGCCGAGACTTTCAAAATACCACACTAGTATACATGAAGCTAAATCCAAATAAGTGCTCCTTAGTCGTCCTATCCGGTTAATTCCTAGGGTATTCTATGAGTGCCAAGGTAATTGAGGCCAATTCTGAAAAGGTCCAACAATCAAAGCATGCAGGTCCTCGAAAATGTGAAGCAAGTGCAAAGCTTGAATAAGATGGTTGCAGCATCAAGCCGATTTGTATCAAAGTCAACCGGTGATTGTCTCCCATTCTTCGACCTTTTCAAGAAGGGAAAGTCGTTCAACTGGAACGATGAGTGCACCAAGACATTGAAGGAGCTAAAGTAGCATATAGCAACTTCCATGGCATTATCTAAGCTGGTCGACGGAAGGATCTATACCTATACTTAGCAATGCTGACCGTGCGATCAACACTATCTTGATCAAGGAAGATGAATAGATTCAACGGCCATTTTATTATGTCTGGAAGAGGTTGAAGGGACTGGAAACGAGATATACCAAGCTAGAGAATCTTGCTTTCTACCTGCTCATGGTACATTTAATTTGTAAAGTCATATTTTTTTTAGAATGCGAATAATATTATTATTTTAGATTGCAACTATAGAATATTAGTATGATGTTGAAATTAATGACGAGGCAGTGTTGATTTATTATCTTAGACAGTCGACATTGCAGATGTAACATACCCCTACTTGGAGACCCAAAACTAACGACTATGGATGCTGTAGTCATCCATAGTTGTTAATTTTCGACGGCCAAATACGGCGATATTAGATGCGTTGTTACACAGATCACGAGAATATGGAAAAATCTTGACAATTCAAAAATATATTTCCACATTTAGATTAAATCATTTCATGTTCATTACAAAATCCCGAAATACGTTAACCATGTTCAGAAAAATATAATTACTACAACTATGCCAAGAGCGACATATGAAGATGCCCCCTTGGCTGATCAGAGTATATAGTAAGGCTAATAAATATGTCTTTACAAACAAATACACAACGGTAAAAGAAAACTCTAAATAACTATCTTCCTCATGCATGCCTTCAGAAGCTTTATTCTTCTAAGAAGAGAACCTGAAAACCATAAAATGGGTCGGAAGGCTTGATGCCTAAAAATGGCCGAAACATGCTAAGAGATAATTTTTCTTGTTTTAACTTAAAAAAAGATAACTTTTCAACTTACCTACCTTTATTTGTCAAATTTCTTTTGGTTAACAAATACTTTTTAGAGAAATGCTGCCACTAATTTTAGAATTGAATAATAATTTTATTTCATAAAACACCCCTTCTCCTTAATTAAATATATAGAATATTTAAGTCTCATACCTTAAATAATTTTATATATTAATCAAATCACTTAGAAAAGATCTAGAAAAATTCCAAAAAATCTATTTTAATATGTTTTCCAACATATAAAAATATCAAATCTAAATAATTATTACCTTTGCCATAAATAATTTATAACCCAATAAATTATTTTCTTCACTAGAAAATTTATATAAAATCCACATTAATTCAGAAAATGACGGAAACTAAAATCCATCTCCAAAATCATGTTTTATACAATATTTAATTTTTCCATGGAATTTAAGAATCATTTCATCTCGGTTTTACCCTAAAACCGTGTATATCTCCTTTTTTAAAAACTTGTTTAATCCATATAAATCATAATTCAAGCATATCATCATTCAATATATCACAAAACAGATTTACACTAAAATCCAAACCCATATGATTATAAAACTAAAATAGAGATGTAGAAATTATTATTCACCTTAGATTAAATAAGGAAATTAATGTTTGTTTGAGACTGATTTCTTCTAGCTTGAATCCTAAGGTTTAAGTTGATTTTCTCTTCTCCTCTCTTCTTTCTAATGGCCAGCCTTACTTGCTTCTCGTGGTTATAATTTTTTTAAAGTAAAATGAATGCGTATGACTGAGAAAGATAGTTTAACGGTGAGAAATATGAGAGGCCATTTACCCTAATGTCCTTGTGTTCATAAGTTCGACAGATTTTAAATAAGCACGACCACCTAATTTATTAATCAACCTCGATATCCTTAGCAACATTATTATATTTAATTTATTCTAATTAAGTCTCTTGAATAATGTCTATAAAATTATGGGAGATACAGGCTCCCCTCTTTAAAAAAATTCGTCCTCGAAATTCAGTAAGGACTAACTAGCAAACATAGCAATCGTCTGTAACATCTCCTAGCAACCATACTAGCCTGCCAGTATAGCAACAATCTATATAAGTATAATATAGACATACCATCAAAGCAGATCAGGATAAGCCTCTCGAATCTTTTCTTCTGTTTCCATGTACAATCTTTCTCGTTGTTGCTCTACTGAACATTCACTAACTTGATTGTCTTGGTGGTCAATCTCTTCTCATCCCTCACTACAATCCAAACGGGATGGCTAACAAAAGTCAAATCAGACTCCACTACCAAATCTTTCAACTTTGTTTGGGAACAGTAGCCTATGGATCGTAGATATACTTTTAAAGATGAGACACATAGAATACATTATGGACATTTTCCAAATTGCTCGGTAATTCTACTCTGTATGCGAGCTTCCCAACCCTTTCTATGATTTCTAATATTCCAACATATCTTGTGCCTAGCTTTCCTGACTTTCCAAACCATATCACACCATTTATTGGTGATACTTTAATGAAAAACCTGTCTCCTATTGAGAACTCTAGGTCGTTATGCCTCATTTCGACGTAACTCTTCTGCCTAGATTGAGCTTTCTTCATCCGCACTCAGATTAACTCAGTCTTTACTGACGCCTCTCTAACCAAATCCGGATCTAAGACCAATCTGTTCTCATGTCTCCAACCAACATGTTGGCGATTTGCATGGCCTTCCATACAATGCTTTAAAATGCGCCATTCATATACTAGTCTGATAACTATTATTATAGGAAAATTTAATCAAATGTAGGCGATCTTCCTAAGATCCACCAAAGTTCAA
The DNA here is from genome assembly GCA_030765085.1 of Allium cepa. Classification (NCBI taxonomy): domain Eukaryota; kingdom Viridiplantae; phylum Streptophyta; class Magnoliopsida; order Asparagales; family Amaryllidaceae; genus Allium; species Allium cepa. The sequence goes on along the minus strand of CM060940.1, from coordinate 144,549,201 downwards.
TGCACAAGCTCTCAATAAATCTTTGAGTACCTTATTGACTCTCTTTTTCTGTCCATCCGTCTATGGGTGATATGTTGTACTCATCTTGAGCTCAGTTCCTAATACCTCTTGTAGACTACTCCAAAATTCGCTAGTGAATAATGCATCTATGTCGCTGACTATGCTATTTGGAATCTCATGAAGCCTAACTATGTTCTTCATGAACAACTTGCCAAAACAGGTGCCGTTCTGGTTGACTTTACTGGAATGAAATGAGCACTCTTGGTCAGTCTGTCCATAATAATCCATAAACTTTAATTTCCTCTCCTTGACCTTGGCAACCCATCGATAAAATTCATCAATATCGAATCCTATTTCCAGACTGGAATATCTAGAGGCCGAAGTAGCCACTCGGCTTCTGTTGTTCAGTTTTCACATGTTGACAGTTTACACACAGTCTAACCCACAAACCAACATCCCTCTTCAAGACTTCCTAATAAAAGCTCCTATTCATGTCTTGACACATCTTGATTCCTCCAGGATGAATCGTAAACTTTGATCGATGACATTCCTCTAGAACTATCCTCCTTAAGTTCTCTATATTCAGAACATAGAGTCGACCCATCTTTCTCAACCATCCTCTTTGGTCAAGACTAAAATCATTTAGTTCATCATTCTCTGATCCTTCCTCCAGCCTTCTAATCCCCTCGGCTAAAACTGGATCTTCTCTTTGCTTAGAAGATATCCTCTCGATCAACACTGGTCGAACTTCTAAACAAGATAACATGGCAGTACCCTGACTAGAACTGGAAGTAGATCTCAACTACATACAACTGGCTAAAGCTTCAAGATCCCTCTATTCTTCCAACATTGCTAACACCATATTCTGATGTTTTCTACCGAGAGCATCTACCACCTTATTTTCTTTCTATTCAATACCAAAATCATAAGCAGCCAAAAACTCCAGCCATCTCTGCTGCCTCATATTCAACTCCTTCTGAGAGAATAAATACTTTAATAACTTATGATCGGTATACAACTCAAATCTCTCTCCTAAAAGATAATGCCTCCAAATCTTCAAGGAAAATATCACCGCTGCTAACTTTAAGTCATGAGTAGGATATCTAACTTTGTGCGGTTTAAGCTGCCTAGATGCATAAACAATAACTTTGCCCCTCTACATTAATACTGCTCCCAATCCTGTGCCACATGCATCATTGTACCCTCTTTCTCGATCAACTCAGTCAAAGGCGCTGCTATCCATGAGAAATCCTTAATGAATCTCCGGTAATAGCCAGCATGTCCAAGAAAACTTCTGATCTTGATCACCTTTTCTGGTCTCTTCCAATTGTTCACAGCTTCGATCTTGTCTGGATCGACTGACAATCCCTTCTCTATAACTACATGACCAAGAAATTTAACCTCTTTCTTTAAAAATGACACTTGAAAACTTCGTCTTTAGCTCATTCTGCCTCAGTGTCTCTAAAACCACTCTATGATGAATCTCATGCTCCCTTTCATGTTTAGAGTACATTAAAATGTCATCTATAAATACCAACACGAACCTATCCAAGTTCTCTCGATAAACCCTGTTCATCAAATCAACGAAGAAAGCAGGCGCATTTTTCGATCCAAATGGCATCACCAACCACTCATATGAACCATATCTAATCCGAAAATGCCGTCAAAGGAATGCTATCATCCGCCATTCTCAACTGATGGGACCCCGTCGCCAAATCTAATTGGGAAAAATACATTGGCTCTACTCAACTGATCAAACAGATCATCTATCCTTGGCAGAGGGTACCTATTCTTGACTGTCCTTTCATTCAACTTACGATAGTCGATGCATATCCTTAACGACCTGTTGGGTTTCTTCACAAACACCGCAGCTACTCTCGAAGGTGAACTGTTTGGTCTTATAAAATTCCTTCCCTCTGGATCCACTAACTGCACCTTCAATTCATTCATCTCTGTCAGTGTCATCCTATTAGGTGGTCTACCGACAGGTTCAGCTCCCGGTACAAGGTCTATTCGAGACTCAACAGCTCATTTCGGGGTAATCCAGTGATCGGCTCAAATAAATCTGCAAATTCTCTCGCCACATGAACCTGACTAAGCACATCTCCAACCACCATGACACTTAACAAAGCATAAACACTCTCACTGGAATTCTCCACTGAGAAGATGATTCGGTTATGATCATCTAGGTGCCTCAATGATATTTTGCGATCCTGGCAAAATATCCAAGCCTCATACTTACCCAACCAATCCATACCCAAAATGATCTTGAAATCTATGAAATCATAAACATACAAACTACATGCAAACTTATGACCTAACAAATCAAGTTCTAACTAGTCACATCTCATCCCAAGAGTTGCATACCCTCCCATTGGATTCACAACCCTTAAGGAAGTAATAAGGTAGGTGGGTTCTATACATAACCTATCAACCAAATACTGAGATATAAATGAATGTGATGCACCGATATAAAAAAGTACCATAGGTGGCATACTCTAAATCAAAAGTGTACCTTCTATCATAATTTTCCCTATCTCTACTGCAGTAGGGCTAGAAGAAGATGGTGGTCCAATAGCAAACAACTTCCCTTTGTCCGCCCTGACTGGCATTGGACGTTGGTTCTTATAATGCCCAGCTTGGTCACAGTTGAAGCATTTCACATGCTTCTTCTCCACGGCTTCTTCCCTTTACCAGTTCTACACTCATGGGCACAATGGCCCTTCTTATCACACTTATAACACACCAAATCAGCCTCCGCCTTCTTAGCAGCCTCTATTTTCTAGGCTCCATTATTTTTAAAGAATTTCTTTTTCCTTCCCTAAGAACCATAGGACTCAACTAGCTTCTCCCTAGCTGAAATAGAAAGCATTTCCTCATGGCTGATGGTCATCTCCACCATCACACGATAAGGTTCTCTAATATAAGTCATAGCCATTCTACCTAGCTCTGGCCTCAAACCTCTAATGAATCTCTCATTGCTTCTGATGTCAGTGTCAACCAAAGCCTAATCATATCGAGATAGCTCGTTAAACTTTGCAGCATACTCATTCATAGATATATCTCCTTGGACAACATCCATAAACTTCCTCATTAATGCCGATTTGGAACCTCAAACAAGAACCTCTGCTCATTCCTTCTCCTAAAATCAACCTATGTCAATTCTTCTTCCAGAACTCCAACTATCACACTTTCTACCAATGAATCGCTAACCCTTGCAACTGTTTAAAGGCCAGCCTTCTCTTCTCTCCATCATTCAAACCTAAATCTGTAAAGATCTTTTCATAGTCCAATAGCCAATTCTCTACTTCAGCTGCATCTTCCGTTCCAACAAACGACTTCCTATCAAGACTGGTATAGTCCCTGCTCAGCTTATCATAGTTATATCCAACTGGAACTACAAGGTTAGCTCCTCCAACATTACCAGCAACTCCTACTTGCAATATATTATCCAATAACTGAAACACCATCCCCGCATCTACTGGATTCCAACACCTACATTGGTCTCAACATTTTGATTAGCATTAGCCTGTCGACCTTGGTTTCTCCAAGTATTAGGTCGAGTATTTTCATTAGTTGTGGTGCTTCCTTTACCTAGAGTTCCTCTTCTATTTTCTGCCTCCATATCCTCTTTCTCGTATATTTGCATACGACCCTTAGTAAGATACGGAAGAATGGTCTAAGAGAGAGGGGAATACGTACCTCGGTATATACCTATATATCAAATAAAAGTATGTTACTATAGCGTTAACCCAAACCTTGATATTATTTTAAAATTCATTGGATTATTTTTCAAAAATCTTTTAGATTTACTTTTTTTTAAAGTTTCATAAACCTAAGCTCTGATACCAACTAGTAACATCCCCTTACTTGGAGGCCCAAAACTAACGGCTACGGATGCTGCAGTCATCCATAGTTATTAATCTTCGGTGACCAAATACAGCGTAGATGCGTTGTTACATAGATCATAAGAATATAAAAAAATCTTGAATATCCAAAAACATATTTCCACATTCAGATTATAACATTTCATGTTCATTATAAAATCCCAAAATACGTTAACCACGTTCAGTAAAATATAGTTATTACAATTACGCCAAGTGCGACATATGAAGATGCCCTCTTGATTGATCAAAGTATATAGAAGGCTAATAAATCTGCCTTTACAAACAAATATACAGCGAAAAAAGAAAACTCTAAATAAGTATCTGCCTTCTACACGCCTCAGGAAGCTTTATTCGTCTAAGAAGAGAAACTGAAAACTTTAAACCTCATACTACTCAAAATCAATTGAGTACCCAAGAGTTTAAAGGGAAAACAAAACGTTGAGTCAGACATAAAGCCTAGTACGAATAATAATCTAACATCTCAATCCTTTTTACATATCTAGTGAGACCACGCCCCTTAGCGGAATGGTTTTTCCCCTCACTGGTATCCTAAAACCCTTTTAAAATCCTATACTGTGCTCCTACATCCACAACGGTTAAAACATACATGTTCAAAATATTATGATGATATGCGTACTTGAAAACAACTAGGATTTCCTAACCCTCATTTAATATGACACCCTCTCATATCCATAGTTTTTATAGGATCGCTAAGAACCTATAGGCTCCTACAAGTTAACTTAATTTATTCATGGGTTCCCCTCAACCTATTAGTCATTTCACCAAAAATCACCTTATTCTAGTTTTAATGGGTTGACTAGGAACCTATGGATTTTTCCAGTAACTCACTTCACATTCTATTTTTCATGGGTTGACTAGGAACTTACTGGTACTTCCATTAGCCACTTTCTTATCCTAGTTTTCATGGGTTTACTAGAAACATATTGACTGTTGTCAATTCTTAATCCGGATATAGTTTTCATGGATTCACTATAAACCAATTAGCCCCTGCTAACTATCCTTAGTACATAGTATTCATGGGTTAACTATGAACCTTTTGGTTTACTCTAATAACTAATTAAGCCTAGTTTTGGTTTACTCCAATAACTACTTAAGCATAGTTTTCATGGATTAACTACGAAACTTTTGATTTACTCCATTAACTAGTTAATCATAGTTTTCATGGGTTAACTATGAATCTTTTGGTTTACACTAATGACTTTAAGGTTTAAGCATCCTATATTTTTGGTCACCCTGACTCATTCAGGAGTTTAAGTAATTTATGTCCACTATTGGGTTAACCTTGTTAGTTCTCTTACCACTTTTCCCTAAAGGACAGTTATGGGTTATCATGTGAATATATTCATATTTGAAGAAGCAAAACAACAATTTAACAATACCACTCCTGTGGATATAAAGTCCTCGAAATACATTTCATAAAACATAGTTAACACATTTAACTTGCATTTTTATCAATGCATTACTCCTTCAAAATCACATACTTAAAGTCATTACAAATCTCCTTTACATAAGCCATGGGCTTTCTTAAAAATTTAGAGTATGGGTCTTAAAATCATTTAACAATGTCGAAAGCTACTATTTTCAACTCCTTCAAAGGGTTTCAATCATATCTTTTTAAAATAATAAGCTCCAGCCCTCTTTATACTTTAAAACACTTCTTTACAAACCCTTCTACCCCATTGAAATTCAAACCTTTCACAAGTATTGGAAAACCATTCGAAACCATTAAAACACAAAACATTCAAAAGCAATGGAAAATAAATCTTTCAAAAACTCATTGGGTTCAATTTAAAACATGTGGAAAACCTTCTTTGAAAACCTTTCGACTTCATTAGAAGCAACCTTTCCATTTTGTCGAAAGCTCTACTTCGAAAGCTTTAAAATATATCATTTAAAACAATAAGCCTCTGCCTTTTAAATAACTTCTTCTAAAGCTTTGGGTTATACTTCAATTATAAAACAAGGGTAAATCATCTAAGTCGAAAGCTTTGATACCTTTCGAAAGCATTGGAGAAGCAGCTGATTTTAAAACAAGTAAACCTTTCGACTTTGTCGAAAGAAATGACTTCAAAAGGTTAGAAAAAGCAGCAATAACCTTTCCACTGTGTCGGAAGGATCAAAACAAAAAAATGATAAAGCGGTAATAACCTTTCGACTATGTCGAAAGGTTTAAAACCTTTTTTTTAGATAATTGATTTGGTCGAAATCAACAAAGTCGAGAGTTCCTTTTTGAAAGCAGGCGGGTGTAAGCTTTTGGTTTATAAAATAAACATACCTCAACCTCTTTGGCAACCAACCTTTCGACTAAGTACCCTTCGACCTAATTTAATTCATTACGTACCAAGTAACTTGGTATCATATGCATTAAACTTTGACCTTGTCGAAAGCTATAAGCTTTCGGCTTTGTCAGAAGGTCTGGGTCAGATGGTTTGATGTCTAAAATGACTGAAAAAAGCTAAAAGCCATTTTTTTGTTTTAAGTTAAAAAGGTAACTTTTCAACTAATCTGACTTTTTTTGTAAAATTCCTATTGGTTGACAAATACTTTTCAAAGAAATACTGCCACTAATTTCAAAACTAAATAATAATTTTATTTTATAAAACACCCATTTTCCTTATTTAAATATATAAAACATTTAAGTCTCATACTTTAAATAATTTATATACTTATCAAATAACTTCAGAAAAATCTGAAAAAATTACAAAAATCTATTTTAATATGTTTTTCAACATATAAAAAATCTCGAACCCAAATAATTATTACTTTAGCCGTAAATAATTTATAACCCAATAAATCATTTTTTCACTATAAAATTTATATAAAATCTACATTAATTCAAAAAATTATGAAAATTGAAATCCATCTCCAAAATCATGTTTTCTACAATATATAATTTCCAATGGCATTTAAAAATAATTTCATCTCAGTTTTACCCTAAAACCGTGCATATCTCCTTTGTAACAAACTTGTTTAATCCATATAAATCATAATTCAAGCATATCATTATTCAATATATCATAAAACGGATTTACACTAAAATCCAAAACCATATGATTACAAAACTAAAATATAGATGTAGAAATTATTATTCACCTTAGGTTAGATAAGAAAATTGAAGTTTGTTTGAGACTAATTTCTTCTAGCTTGAATCCTAAGCTTTAAGTTGATTTTCTCTTCTTTTCTTTCTTCCTAATGGTCGACCTTGCTTGCTTCTCATGGTTATCAAATTTTTAAGTAAAATGAATGTGTATGACTAAGAAAGATAGTATAAGGGTGAGAAATATTGACGACTATTTACCATAACGACCTTGTGTTCACAAGTTCATTAGATTTTAAATAAGTACGACCACCTAATTTATAAATCGGCCTCAATTTCCTTAGCTATATTATTCTATTTAATTTATTTTAATTAAATTTCCTGAATAATGTCAATAAAACTAAGGATGTTACAGCTGCCAATTAGCAAAACGAATCGCTAAATTTTGTGGCGCGACAATGTTGTATATTTTGATATTATTTTTTGAATATTTGTATGTAAATATACAATTGTTTAAGATTGAATTAATATAATGTCTTGATGACATATATTCATATAGATACATATATCTTACATTCACGCCTGCTATTACTTTGTTAACAAGTAATATGTCCAAATTAAAGAATGCTTTTTAAAATATTTTATCCATGATTAGATCGATGATGCCTTTAAATATATTTAACGCCTGCCATTATTGAACGATAGCATTGAAGATTATTCCATTTAAAATCTGCTGTTTTGAGCAAAATAGAAAATTGAAAAAAAAAATATATCAATAAAATAAAATAAAAATAAAACCCAACAATGAACATTCTTACTGCTATTTTTTTCTTCTATTTTTAGTATGCATTCTTCTGCCTTGCATTTAATATTTGTTAATTGAACTTCAAGATTTAGCAATTCACTGCTGAACTGATGTTTGTAACTAAGTATATACTTCAAAAATATGGATAAACTCGGTAAGCCTCCTTCAGGATGATATTTTGAGCTACTTTATAATCAGTGAATTTGATTTTACTGTTATTACTCTTATTAGCGACATTGATGTTTTCTTTTGTTCTTGGTTAATGCATGGTTCTTTTCACTATGTCTTTTTACTTAGTAAATTAATTATGTTTCACCTGCAATTTTTTGTGTGGCCATTGCAACTGGCATTTTTGTATGTACAAATGTAAACTTTCGAATATGATATAAGTGCACCCGTAATCCTTTTAAAAGTTAATGACTAATTCATATATCTTATTCCCTACGAAAAGTTTGCAAAAAAAAACTATGGACTAGCTTTATCTTTTTTTTGAAATTGGGTAAAACGGGCCAAGCCCAAGTACAGAAAAGACGGGTATGAAAATAAGTTACCCGATACCTAAACCAACAAAAAAAATAAACCCTAAGCTAGGGCAGCCGACATAATACAATTCACAACAAAGTTATCCCCTTGAGAAAAAAATGGCGACGGACTCCAAACATCTCCTCCCAAAACAAATATCGAACTGCTCATGGAGGCTTCCAAAGCTTCGCGATCTCACTATTGTCTTCGTTTGCGTTGCTATTTGGAAGCTTTCCACTGTGAAGTTGAGGGACGGAGATGAAATACCTCTCTCTCTTCCAAAGCTTGCTACTTTTCTCCAATTCCTTGCTTTTCTTCAAAATAGTGTTGCTATTTACCAGATTTTCTGTTGAATAGCAGCGATTGGAAGGGTTGCTATCAGATTGAGCAAGATCATCAGCAATCTTGCTGCTTTCCCCTTTGCTCCAGCAAGATATGTGATAGATTTTGTTGTTTAGCATGCTTTTGTAATAAATGCTATCACTATTGCTGTCGCTGATATTTGATTTGATGCAATCATCCTTGGACAACAACATAATCTCCTTGGGAATGCAATTGGACGTGCGGTCTCTCCTCCAAGCTGTGTCAGGTGAAAACCCAGTATCATTATTCGTAATACAGTAAGGGTTCATAATATTGTAACTAATGAAATTGTGTTCACTTCCCTTGCAGATAAAAGGAATGTTACCAACTTTGGATTGGCCTCCTCCATTGATGGAAGAAAAATGTGGAGCTAAGGCTCTTTGCGCCAAATTATTATTATTAACGATGAGAAGCTCGATTGAATTCAGATCCCTATTATTTGAGAGATCTCTAGAAATAAGCTCATCATGCTTGCTGGAATCACCCTTGTTCAGGACAGATAAGTGATGAATATGATTAAGACAATCAGATGTGATTCTCTGATTATTCATGTCCAGTTGCAAAATCCTGTCTTTATGCAGGAGATGTTCGGAATTTGTCTTGTGCTTGAGAGTGCGGTAGCCTCCGCCCCTACCAGGTAAGTAAAAGGAACCATCAGAGTATATATTATTATAATTGTGATTATCTTGATAGTTAATAAATTTCCTTCCCTTTCCCTGTCTATTGAAGGGATTGGTTTGATGGTAAAGGTGGTCGCCTTCGATATGCGCAAGCTCCGATTTGGATCTACTGAGGCTGCTGGTTTTCTTCATCCAGTGATAGCCACTGTGATGAAGAAGCTTGCCTCCAGGAAAGACAGAGTCTTGTTTCTCATTTTGTAAGAAAGTTTCCAACTATGTTTCATAGCTTTCTGATTTCCAGAGATTTTGATTGAGATCATCAGAGTATTTTTGCCTGCTTTCAAATATTTTGAGGAGGATTTGACTCTCCATATCTATTATTTTCCATAATTGAATGCTTCCTGTCTCCTTTTGGGTATGAAGTCTTTGATTTCTTTCTTTCCAAATGTGAAAAATGGTTGTTGTGAGAATGATGCTAGGATTTTTGAAGTCCTTTGATTGTTCTTTGAAATTTTTCTGAATGTATTTGATGCTTTCTCTGATGCTTTACACAGCCTGATGCTGATTTATTTTGAGTTTAGATTTGACTATAAACCAAAAATGCTTTGAAAAGATACAATCAAAGAATAAGTGGTTTATGCTCTCAGTCTCCTGTTTGCATAGTAGACAAATGGTTTCACCATTTTTATTCCATTTCAAGCATCTGTTCCTAGTAGGTAATCTGTTAATAACAGCAAAGAAAGCACAATGTGACATTTTTGGGCAATTCGATTTATTCCAGATAACATTGTACCACTCAACTTCACTTTCATGTCCCCGAATAAATTTCCAGGTTTTTTTAAAAGAAAAATTCCCTTTTTTTGTAAGCCTCCATTCCCAAATGTCATTTTGCAAATTTGGGTTAATTGTAATTTTTTTAATGGCTTCATTAAAAATGGAAGAAGGTGGGTGGTTAAATGTATTCCTAGAATTGCTTTAAATAATGGTGCTAACTTTATCAAAAGTCCCACCAAACCTAAGCAAGCTATCCCAACCCAAAAGATTGACCAGGGATTTCCCATAAATCCATGGGCCAAACCATAAGCTGGTCTGATTACCATCCTTAGATTTCCTATCCAAAAGCTTTAAACCAATATCCCTGCAACCTAGAATGTTTTTCCAAGAGAAAGAGCAATGGTTTTCAACTTTTGTAGTCCGAAAATTCTTATTTTTAAGGTATTTTGCTTTCATCCATCTAGCCCATAATGAATTCCCATTAACAAAGTTCCAAAAAACCTTAAGCTTACAGACTTCTCTCAAATCATTAAAATTCCTAAGACCAAGGCCACTAGATTTCTTTGGTTTACAGACCATATCCCATGCAATTTTATGTTGTTTTCCTTTCCAAATGAAATTAGCACAGGCTTTTTCTAATTTATGGATAGCCTTAATTGGGATATTGTGGGCTTGAATCCAATACATTATGATTGCTATGATGACAGTATGCGTCAATTCCACCCTACGAGCTAGGGACAAAAGTTTACAAGCCCAACCATCAAATTTATTTTGAATAATGTCCAAAAGTCTAGTGTAGTCAGTGTCATTGATTTGATTAACACTCAAAGGCAATCCTAAATATTTTACTGGAAGTTTGCCCTCTTTGAATTTAAGGATATTAAGAATTTCAGTTTTTTTGTTACAACCTTTACTGAAATATATTTTACTTTTAAAGTCATTAACTTTCAGACCAGCATGCTCATCCAAATTCCTAAAAATCTTTGAGATAGCTTTAGCACTATTAATGTCAACATGTAAAAATAAAAGAAGATCATCTGCATAAAGCAGATGAGTAATAGATGGTTTAATTCTATTAATGGGTTTTATATTTCCCTTAATAGACTCAATTTCCATAAGAATAGAGAAATATTCCATAGCAATAGTGAATAAATAGGGAGAGAGTGGATCCCCTTGTCTAATACCCCTATTACTATGGATAAAACCTTTAGGAGAACTATTAACCAGAATTGAGTAGGAGACATTGCTGATACATTCAAAAATAAGAGCACAGAATTTTTTATCAAAACCCATTTGATGCATCATATAAATAATAAAGTGCCTATTAATTTTATCAAAGGCCATGTGTAAGTCAATCTTGACAGACATTTGATTACTATTTTTATTATTAAAATTTCTAATAAGCTCATGAGCAAGAAGAGTATTATCCACAATAAGCCTGCCAGGGATAAAAGCGCATTGATTTTCTTAAATTAAGAATTTAAATTTTTTTATGATTCTATTGCATAAAATATTAGCAATGATTTTATAAATAAAGTTACAACAAGCAATAGGTCTGTAATCATCCAAGCTATTTGGAATTTGAACTTTAGGAATTAAAGTGATAAAAGTATGATTGAATTTTTTAAAAGCTTGCCAGTTTTAAAATTTTCAGTAATAGAATCATATAAGAAACTCTTAATATCATCCCAATGAGTTTTATAGAATTTAGCGCCAAACCCATCAGGGCCAGGGCTTTTATCATTATTAGCTTGAAAGATAATGTTTTTGATATCCTCTAAGTAAATAGGAGCAAGAAGAATGTCTTGACTGATAGAATTCAAATAATATTTGGGTTCAATGATAGGAAATTTTTTTGGGTAGCTATTAGTATTGTAAAGGTTAGTAAAATAATTAATAGCTTCATTCTCAATGCTAGATACATCATTAACAACATTGCCTTTGACATCTATAATTTTACCAATATCATTTCTAAATTTTCTGCTAGACATCCTGGCATAAATTTTTTTACTGGTTTCATGACCATGAGTGAGCCAGTCAATTTTAGCTTTTTGCCTCAAATTTATGGACTGCACTTGAAGGGACATGATTAAATTGTTTTGGGCTTCAAAAAAATTATTGACATTTTCAATGTCAGAGCAATCACAATCCAAGAGATTCTGCCTAAGCCTACATTCCTCTCTAAAATGAAAAACATCATTTTTATTTCTGAATTTGTTCCAGTTTTTCAAGTTTCTTTTAGCAATTTGGAGGAAATTACTAAATTTGTACTGGGCAGTGCCCTGTACCATAAAAGTCATACTTTTTTTTGATGATATCATTGTAATTGTTTTCATAGACCCACCCATTAATAAATATGAAAGGGAAATTTTTCTTTGAAAAGTTGTTTTGAGTGAGAAAAAATTTTGAATTGGGGTATGATCACTAGAAGCTTAAGGAAGAGTGTAACATTTAAAGTCTTTAAAACAATTAGTGAAGCTAAGATTAAGTAAAATTCTATCCAGTTTGCAATGAATGTTTCTGAATTTTCCAGATTTCCAAGTATATTTGTTGCCAAAAATAAATGGTTCATAAAGACCAGTTTTAAGAAGGAAATTATTTATAAAATCCAGTTTTTTTGAGGGAAAGGGGATCCCCCCTCTGTTTTCATGTGCATGCATAATAGTATTAAAATCCCCTAAAATAATCCATGGGGAGTGCATATTAGAATTAATTTGCTCAAGATTTTTCTAAAGATTTAACCTTTCAAACTCACTTTTTGAAGCATAAACAAAGGTAATTTCAATTTGAAAACCACCTTTATTAGTACATTTGCAGTGTATAAATTGGAAATTCACAAAGTGATGGGTAATATCCCAAATATTGGGATCCCAAATGATCATGATTCTGCCATCCCCCCATTTGATTATTATTAACAATATTCCAGTTATTTAAGCTTTTAATATGATAGTCTTTTATCTTATGATCATCTAATTTATGCTCAAGCAAACCAACCATACTTGGGTTTTCAGTCTTAAGAAGTGAGACAGGTCCAATCTTCTTTCAGAAGAATTGAGACCTCTAATATTCCAAGAGATTATAGACATATTGGAAAGATAAAATAAAATAAAATATAAAGATCAAGGATACATAAAGGATACATGAAGCAGCAGCAACTAAGCACTATAGCTGCTCTCTTCTTCAAAGGTTTCTATCCTTTTCCCTTTCTTCTTATATGAGATTTTATTGATTGCTTTTAATTAGTCATCCCATTTGAGATTTTTGGTGATGTATTTCTTTCTGAATTCACTGTCTTCTGAATTTTCAGAGTTTCCATTGTCAATTATTTCTTTAATACTTTTCATTTTGCCTTTCTTCTTATCATTACTGAGTTTTTTGTTTTTCCTTGAGACTGAGGCAGAATTTGCAATCAGGTTAACTGCCTTTTGAATATTGCCTTCAAAATTTGAATCTGAATTTTTGATAACTGGGGAAAGATGAGAAAGAAGATGACTAATATTGGGGTTGACAGATGGATCTTTGCTTAAGATGCTATTAATGTAAGAGCCATCATCTAGAATCATAACCTCTGTAGCAGTTGTACCCTCATTTACTTGAAAATTTGAATCTTTAACTCGAGAAATTTCAATGTTTTTCTCTGAATCTTCATATGTTTCAGAAATGATTTCAGTTTCTTTGCCTTTTTTTGACAGATCTTTGAAACCCTCTTGAGATTCTTCAATATTTAAATTTGCCTGAATTAACATTAAAAGAATTTGAATTCTTTTTGTTGTTAAGATCTGCTAATGAAATTCCAGTAGTAACATTGCCTTCTATAGCAAAGGCGCTGCAATTGGCTTCTATATTTTCTTGATTGCTTTGCTTTTCTTTCCAAACCAGATTAGTTTCACAACTTTCTATTGAATGTCCAAAGCAAGAGCATTTTTTACATCTGGGGGGAACCCATTCATATTCAATGCTTTGAACTAAATTTTCCCCATCATGCATAGAAATTGTAACATCATTTGGAAGCACTGTGTCTGCATTGATTTCAACCAAAATTCTTGCAAAAGAAAGTCTAGATTCTTTTGCAGTGTGTTCGTCTAATTTAAGAGGAGTAACCACCACACTGGCAATAGCACTTAAAATTTCACTGTCCCACAATCTGAGGTTTAATCCAGGCAATTTAATCCATATAGGCATGGTAGATAGTAAATCCCTTTCAAGATTTGATTTACTGCTCCATTTTTTCATGATAATAAGCTTTCCATTGATGAAGAATGGACCCCCATTAATTGCATTGTAACAGTCTGTAGCATTAGAGAATCTGACTAGGAAGAAACCATTATTGCGGGTAAAGATGTCAAAGTTTCCAGTGGGGTTACATGATCTAACAATAACTGCCTTGAAATGATGATAAGCAGGTCTATTGCCGAATACATAGGCAATAACAGAGAAACTCCACTTACTCTCAGCCCTTTTACTGGCCTCGCGCTCACAACCACTATTTTCTTCTCATTGATGGATAAAGGCGCCACATATTTCAGGTCAAAGTCAGTGTTTGATCCCTTTTTTTTATCATATATGCCCATGAGGAGGGTTTGGACAGGTTAGAGATAGATTGGGTGCAATTCCATTATTTTGAATGTTTCTTGCATTGATTCTTGAGTTTTTGAATTGAATTTCTGAATTTGGCACAAACTGATTAGTTCTTGTCCTATTTCTTGCAAGAATTCCTCCATGAACTGCGTTTCTTGAATTGAAGAAGCCTAAATTTGCATTTCTGTGATTCTGATTAGGGAATTGTTTCAGATTAAATTGACGAGAGCCGTTATCTTGTAGAGCAGAGACTTTACTCATCTGTTTTGATTTTCTGTTTTGGACGATCTGAAAGCCTTCAGAATCAATGGCAGGCGCCTTTTCTGACTGAGGTGGTTCATGCAGCAATGGATTCAGTAGAGGTGGAGGAGAGTGAGGCGGAGAAGAATTAGAGGACCTATCATTCTGATCAAGGCAAAAGATAGGATTATTGAGGAGATTAGTGTAGGCAGCCATGGCTGCAGAGCTTTCTTTTTGTTAATTTCAGGTTCGACAAGTTGAAGAATAAAAGAAATCTCAACCATGGACTAGCTTTATCTTTAGTATACAGTTCAAACATCCTCAGTATAAAATTCAAGCAGTGCATTTTCGTCTAGTTCCCGGGTATTTAAGTAAATTAAAAGTGCAAATTGTGAAAACTTTTGATATCTCTGAGTTTCTGCTGATACTGTTGGTCATTTTATTCATTTCTGTGAAATATTTGTTATATTGGACATTAATTGGTATCGGTTTTTACTGGAGAAGTTCCTTTTGTTCTGATTTTGATGTGTTTATGTAATTGTCTATGTTTACCATAGAGATTTGGTTGCAAGCATTTGACTGCATTTGCAGAAAAGCTTAGAATTTATCTACTTAACATGAATTTAAGGCTAGAAGGTATTAAGGTACTGATATTGAGATGCCAGTTCCATGCGGTTATTGTATTCTTGGACCTAAAAGTTAAATTAAGGTTTTACTGGGTTTTGTTCTTTAAAATGTTTGTTTTGAATGGTCTTTTTCTTTGAGCTCTACGTCATGATGGTTATATTGGAATAAACCGTGTAGAAGGATTTTAATGACCATCCATTAACAAGGTTTGGTCTGAGTTTTCCAGGTCTAAATCAACTGTTTTGTATGCGATCGACTAATACACCTTTTTGTTGATTCAAGCTCAAATTTATTGCTTCATGTCATGCAAATGTTTTGGTAACTCATTTGGTTCGAGTTTCCATGTAATTATATTTTATGGGCAAGTAGAATGATACTTGATGGAAGAAAAAAATCCTAATTATTGTAACTGTCCTTGTACACTTTAAATGTCACTTTAGAAAAAATATCATATAGTTTGCAAGGTTAAAAGATAAATGAGGAAAGGAGTAACCTTGCAGTCTTAAAGACAAAATTCCATAAATATAGAGCTGAACTCATTTTATAGTAACTTTTGAATAGTCTGTTCAATTTCGACGATTATTCTCACTCCAGAAACCTTAGAACTTGTACAACAATTTTTTTTTGCGTTTCACAAAATTTTGATGTTTTCATGGCCAAAAAATGGTTTTTGTAAGTGGGCCTGCACCTAATTCACCATTTCAGAATTTAATACCTTCGATGAAAACAATACAAGTCAAGTTATACATCAGGTTTATGTAATCCAAAAGATGTTTTAGAAAGCTAATACACTATATAACGATTTACTTTTAGAAAACATAACTTAATTTAGGGATTTCAGCATCAAAAGTTAGTTAGAAAGTGGGAAGAATTATGAACGTTATATTGCTTATAATAGATGATGGTATGCTTAGCATAGTTTCTTTTATATGCACTAACGATCAAAATAAGTACAAGTGCATTTGGAGTTTATTTGGATTTTTTTGCAGCGCTAGTTTGCTTTTGCACGCATGAAAATTGAAATTGCTCAGTTAAACACAAAATATGGTATGTTCTGTTCAAAATATTGATGCATGTGGTGAAATATATGTCGTGTGGCCATATTTTGACATATAAACTGTTTCTGACCATGCTTTGATCGATGTATATTTATTTTATCATATTTTGACGGTTCAAAACGCTCCCGATGCAAGGGCTCCTTAGAAATTTTTTGTAAAATACAACACTTAAAAAAAGTTCACAAAAATTTATCGTGTGCGAAATAGAAAGTCATTGAATGAATCTATAAAACACGATAAGAGATGTTTATAAAATAGCCAAAAAGAGGGTTGTGTGAGTTTAAATTGATAGCAGATTGTAGAATACGAAGGAAGTTTAAGGTATGTGTTGTATAAGACTATAACGACCCAGAATTTGACCACTTTAAAATATACTATTTAGAGTGATTTTAAATATTAAATATAAAAGGTTTTATGATTTAAATAACATTCGATAGGATTTGAAAGTAGAAACTTACATAAAAATAGTAACAATTGTCTGCATCGACAAAAGTGACAAAATTCTGATTTCAGAAAAGCATGTTTCAATGGTTAAATAAATTATTTTAATTTATTTATGAATGTTTATATTTTTAAATAGCATTATACAAATTTATTTTTAAATTTGGTTTACATAAATAAATAGTTTAACTAAAACGTCAAAATTTGACCGTAAAACATTTTGTTGAAAAACAATATTTTTTCGATTAAAAGTTGTCTAACGTCGTCGCACCTTTGTTTTCTTATATAGAAACATATATTCAAAATTTCAAATAGTGTAAGTATTAATTAATTCACTAAACATGTTTACTTTTACTAAATAAGATTATATAACTTCTTGA
Organism: Allium cepa; assembly: GCA_030765085.1. Classification (NCBI taxonomy): domain Eukaryota; kingdom Viridiplantae; phylum Streptophyta; class Magnoliopsida; order Asparagales; family Amaryllidaceae; genus Allium; species Allium cepa. The sequence goes on along the minus strand of CM060940.1, from coordinate 144,531,848 downwards.
AGTCATTTGTAAAAGTAAGTAAGAATTAACAAAGATAAGAAAAAAGAAATATCAAATCACATCAAATCACATCAAATCAAATCAAAGGCAACATAATTACGATATTCTTTACTTAATCTTTAAGTGACTAAGACATAAAGTAAGTATGTGAAAGATGAGTTAAGTATTAAAAAGGTAGAGATTGCTTTAGGTTGAAGTAAGGTTAGTTTGGTAATTTGGTAAGAAGTTATTTTGGTAAATTACCACTTTTTTCTTTTTCTATAAATACCTACCTCCTTCTTCACTTTCATTCACATTTTTCTTATTCTTCTTTTCTCAAGCTTCTTCATCTTCTTCCTCTTCTTTTTAATAGCTTCCAGGCCATAAAAAAAAATAATGTCAAAATATTTATAAAATATTCAAAAGAAATCAATGTTCATTCTTTTCAAATCAAACTTCTTCAAAATGAACCAAAATATAAACTTATTTATTTCAAATCATGTATTTTTCTAGCCGTTACAACTTTCATGTTTTTCACTTTGTCTCATTTTAAAGTTATCTATGTCAAAAACATACTTCTTTCAAGTGTATTTTCTGGCTCAGTTTTTAAGCCAGAGAATATGCCATTTTATTTTGATCATAACTTCAACATATCAGATACAAATTAAGAAATTATTTCTTCGAAACCATATAAAATTCCAGTGACTACAATTTTTATGTTGATCACTTTTTCCAGTTTTGAAGTTTGTTATACCTAAAACTCAATTCCTTGAAGTGTATTTTTGGGCCTCATTTTTGTCAATCCGACAATACCTCTTCTTCATTCTATCATATCTCCCTCAAAAAAACTTGGATTTAAATGATTAATTTTTCTAAATTTAATAGAAAATAATTTTAAACAACTTTTCATTTAATAAGTTTTTCAAATTTTGTGAGTAAGAGAGCCAAAAACAAGAGAGAAGATGATCGATTTTTCAGATCTAAATCTTGAGAATTCAAGTTCAAAGCTCCATCGCTTCTTCTCTATAATTTTGGTCAACCTCTATCTTAAGCCTCGGCCAAGCTATTGGAAGGGAAAGGGTGTTGTTTTCTAGTGTTTAATGGAGTAGGAATTAATTAGTGAAGTGTTGGTTTGATTAGAATGTTGGTAGAAAGTTAATCGCTTTGGTTTATGGTGAGAAACTCTATTTAGCATCTCTATTTATATATATATATATATTTATACACACATGTTTGATGATGTGTTATGATTTTTATGAATGTTTATATATGTTTTGATCATCAAGTATTGATTGTTTGATGTGATTGTTAAATTTTTTTACCAAGTCACGTTAATACACGTCGATAAGCACAAAAGAAATTACTTTCCTTTTGAAAATGAAATGGTTTATATGGAATGCTTAAACCTTTTGAAAATAGTTTTAAAATGAGTTAGAAATGTCTCATAAACATTTAAATATGTTTAAAGAAATAAAGGAATAAAATCAAGATTTTATCTTGTATATTTTAAATATGTCCAAAATAATTTTCCAGAAAAATCGCGCTTTTGCAGTAAAGTGACCAAAGTTTAAAATTGATATTTTAAATGTTTTTAAAATATGAAATTAATCCTAAAAACCTTTGAAAATGTATTAAAAGAGATTTTAGTCGAAAATATGGATTTCTAAATGAATAAAAAGTCGTTTTGATTCGCAACACTTTTCGCAAGGCTTTTCGCATCAGTTTGAAATTACTTTTGAAATACAGTTTTAAACTTAACAATTCTTTCTTATATATTTTATGAATGATTTTAAAAGAATAATTAAGTTATTTAAAGATGATTTGGAAGTTTTAATAAGAGTTTGAATAAATGGTTAAGTGAAATTGTTTATACCACTTAAACAAAAAGTGAAGAAGATTAAATATAATAACAAACTGAGTATGCGGAAACGACCAGTACATTTGTCCCATCTGTGCGATCTGGGAAGATAAAACAAGGTTTTCAACCAGTGCCCTGAACATACTTGGCCTATATTTTCTCTTCGTAGGCGAGGGTGGAACATATCGAAAGGAAAGTCCGGATGCTCTAAAAGATCATATTTAAATTTTTCTAAGATAAAAGAAAAGAAATAAATTTTTTGAATTTATTATAAATGGTCTATATATAAGATTTATAAAATCGATATTTTATAAACAAAAGTTATGGAATTATAAAAGTGTTTTATAAATATTAAATGGGATTGTAATCAAATTTATATATGGTCTGCAATTAAAATTTAGAAAAGAATTTATATGGATTTTATAAATAATAAGATTAGAAAGGAATGAATTTGTAAATAAGAGTTTTATAAGTAATTAAATTATAATTGGATTTTGACTTATAAGTGAGATATAAATGGAATTTGTTAGTAAAGAAAGTTTATATATGGAAGTCTATAAAATATAAATGGAATTTATAAACACCGTTTTGTAAATCTGAAATCAATTTAATTTGATAAGTTAAATGAGAAAGTTTATTAAAGGAATTATATTTGCGATTTTAGACAGTGAATAATCCTTTAAATTAAATGGATGTTTTGGAAAGTAATATTATAAAAGGGGAATATTTTCCCTAAGTTAAAAGTTAAGAAGAAAAATCTTTGATTAAGATTTAATGAAAGATTTGGAAAGGTTTTTCTAAGTAAAAGAGAAAATGATTTGGAATTATTCCAGGATTTAAGAAAAGTTTAAATAAACTAAATGATTTGATAAATGAGGCTTAATGATTCCATATACATTTGAAAAGAATATGGAATAACTTGAAAAGAATATATCCAGGAAAGGTATTTAATTTGATAAAAGATGAATTAATTGATTGATGATTGATATCCACGTATGAACTTAACATCTTTTAAAGCGATGATTGGCTTTGAAGGAACCAGAGTCGGATTTGGGTGATTCCTATCCGAAAACCACTTCGAACCAATGTATACGTTCGAAAGTGAAGACATGTTGAAGATGATGATTATTGAAGACCGTTGATCTTTATAGCGTGAAGACTGCTTGTTGAACATGCTCTGGGTCGCTCCCATTATAGAGTTATTTATAGCAGTGGTCTCCCCGTTGTGGAGATTTTTTGGATTGCAAGGGCTTCTCGCCTAGTAATGGCCAAGGAAAGTGCCTTCGGTTTCGTCCAGTCCGAGAACGAACTTGTATGGATGTTTGTCTGACATTGTATTCTAAATCACATTTGAGTGGTTTCTATAAATGTATGTCAGTTGATGGAAGAGAAGGCAACTTCTTTTAGCTTAACACCCTTTCCCGAGACATATGAGCTCAGGAAGTTATACTTTTCTAGAAATTAGTCATGTGACATGGAATGACAATGTGGCATTCAAAGTAGAACCTGTTATGATCAAAGCGTGGTTTTGTATGAAAAGCGTGGCTTTGAAGAAATTGTACGTAGCATTGCGAGCCTCATACCCCGGTTATGATGGGATACTATGTGGTCTAATAGACGCAAATTTAGAATAAGTGAGTGTGTATGGTGGTGTCAAATACATTTGGCCTTTGGGGGATACGTCCCTCAAGGCATGGATCGCCCCATTTTGATAAAGTGGTTAGCTTGAGAAAAGCAAGGAACTACTGTTTATCAGTGGTAGTATAGCAAGTATAGTTCCAGGCGACTAGTTTGAGAAAAGCTATCAAGGCACCGTGGGAACTATGTTTGTTATGCGTGGATCGGAGAAAAGATTACTAGTTCCCTATCATATTGGAAATCCAATCCCAATACGAGATTTACGGTTTTGATTGTAATCCCAAAATAGCTGCAATGACTCGCAAACATTTCAGCTACATCCTTTCTTGTATCATATATTCCATTCGGTATATTCTGTTGACCCAGTCCGGATATATTACCTTAGACTGGGTCCAGATATTGTACCTTATTTGAATAAGTTTATTTGCAAATGTTTCCAAGAGATGTCATTAGAAATAATATCAAAGGTTTTGATATAAAAGTATTTTGGTTATCATAAGGTATAAAATCGTCCGAGTTTATGCGTGGGCGTGGTCTTATGAGATACCCTTGTTTTCAAGATTTGGATGACAACATCATTTTAAATTTCGAGTATCTCACGCTGGTTTATCAAGCCTTATCCGGGTATTTTCAATTCTCGGGTCAGATCCGAGTAGTTTCAGGTTGGGTTGAAGACAGTTGGAGTTTCTAGAGAAGAGCTGAAGATCTTCATCACCGTATGGATGTATTCTATTATCCACTTCCTCTAGTGCATTTGTTTTGTTGTTCGCCAGCATTTATAAGGGGAGGTGTTATAACTGTCCAAGCTGAATCTAGGTTAGACTCTAATATTGTATTTAAAATTTTCCGCTGTAAAGATTATTATTAAAATAATATATGTTACTCCATTCGTATGAGATTCTTTTCTGCCTTTATTTTTCTTTCTACCCTTAATGATCCGCTTATTTGTACAATTTGAGTTGGATATGTGTGGTTTATTGTCGATTCAAAGGGTACGGAAAAATGGGCCGTGACATTTGGTATCAGAGCTTAGATTGAGCGAACACCTAGGCTTTGTTGGGGTAAGTCTTATCAAAGATAGGGCTAGTAATACCCTAGGATGAGTAACTCATTAGAGATAGGGTTTGTAACACCCTAGAATGAGTTTGAGTGTATTATATATGAGTGCATATTTGTTAGTATTTTTGTGTTGATTTATCTGTGGAGTGATTTATGGATTTCGATCGATGCGCCTGATCACCGTTATCGATGACGGTTCTTAAACATTTAAACAAGGCGAACCGACAAACTGATTTTGAAAAGATTGGTAAATGAAATAATTTTACCTAGGATTATATTTTTAATATAATGTATATATTTTGAAAATTTATATAGTTAGCAATCAAGATTAGTCAAAATTTAAATATGAACATCTTGTGATTAGAATTTCACAGTTTCACTATATGATGTTTCATAAAGATAATCGATAAGTAAGAAATATGATAAGGAAATTAAGATCTTTAATAGTTATCCCAAAATAATAAATTGATCAATTGTTTAATTTAAGAGTTTAAGTACAAATACCTTGTGAATTGAGTTTCACGATTAGACTGTAAGGTATTCGATAATAAGATTTGTTTAAGGAATAAACATATAAGATGAAAATGTATTTAAATAATAGAAAATGATTTTATAAAAGTTATATATAAAAGGAATGAGAATTTAAGTTCGATTAAAACAATTGGAATTTAAATGAAGTTAATAAATATAAGATAAAATAAATTTATAAGATAGATTTTACAAAGGAATCTCTAAAGGATTTTGAAAATGTTATTATTTCAAATATAAAAGAGATATTTTATGATAACTAATTCGAATGGCTCGAAAATAAAATAAAAATGGGCAAGTGATGTATTTGGATGGTAAGCACTTTTCTTAAGTATTACTCTTCTTGTTAAGAGGATATATGATACTATTGGTAATACCCAGTTCCTTATATTGTTTTGGAGTTACTCGATCTACATAATTTTCTTAAGTTAAAGAAATAACGAGAATCATTGATTAGCAATCTTTATAAAAGTGTTTAAACCAAAGATAAATTGGGATCGCTAATTGATAAGACTAAGCGGGATTCTCGATGATTTTGGACAATCGAAATTTTCCGAATCATACCTAACTCGGAGCAAAGGAATTTATGAAAACTAAAAGATTGTGAAATATTCCGAGTAAATGAAATTGATTAAGTATAATTTATAAATGTGATTATAAATAAAAAGGAAATTACAACCTAGAAAATATTTTATTAATGAATTCCAACATTAATTAAGGATTTGGACTTAAGTCTTTAAAATATGATTGATTTGCATAAGTTATAAGATGTAATAAACTTAATTAATAGTTACGAATGATTTATAAATAACAATAGTATTAAAGGAAATACACTGAGTTAAAAGATTGTGGGAAAACTTTTTATACAGATAAATTATCTTTTGAGTGAAAAGTGGTTTCTTTAGGATATTTTCCTTTAATAAAAATATTTGGAAATAAATAATTAAAGGGATTATATAAAGAAGCACATTTATAAAGCGTTTGAGCTAAGATAAAGTTTTTATGAAAGTTTGAGAGGTAATAAATACATATATGTAGATCATTTCATCATACAAATGTTGATTTAATATTCAAGTATAGAACTTCAAGGTGTTTACATTGGTCCCAAAAAGGATCTATCACTCGATTTCTTCACGACGAACATTGATGAGGATGTTGGTTAGGTACTTTAGTTTTTTATCATCGTTGAACACTATGCAAGGAAAGCAAAGCTTTCAGAGCATAGAGCCTGATTAAAGTCCACACTAGAGAATTGGAGAACAATACTAGTTCGGAAATGAATTTGTGTATCCGAATAGGAGATCGTATAAGATATTTCATATGGATGATTTGTGTACATTATATTGAATTAAATTTAAAGATTAATGATTTAGGTAAACTTTTGTTTGGGTAATTTCGAGGACGAAATTCTTTTAAGTAGGGAGAATGTAACGACCTAGAATTTGACCACTTTAAAATATACTATTTAGAGTGATTTTAGATATTAAATATAAAATGTTTTATGATTTAAATAATATTCGATAGGATTTGGAAGTAGAAACATACATAAAAATAGTAACATTTGTCTATATCGACAAAAGTGACAAACTGCTGATTTCAGAAAAGTATGTTTCAATGGTTAAATAAATTATTTTAATTAATTTATGAATGTTTATATTTTTAAATAGCATTATACAAATTTTTTTTTTTTTTTACATAAATAAATAGTTTGACTAAAACGTCAAAATTTGACTGTAAAACATTTTGTCAAAAAACAACGTTTTGTCGATTAAAAATTGTCGCAACGTCGTCGCACCGTTATTTTCTTATATAGAAACATATATTCAAATCGTGTAAGTATTAATTAATTCACTAAACATGTTTACTTTTACTAAATAAGATTAGGTAACTTCTAGAAGTCATTAGCAAAAGTAAGTAAGAATTAGTAATGGTAAGAAAAAGTAAATATCAAATCACATCAAATCAAAGCCAACATAATTATGATATTCTTTACTTAATGTTTAAGTGACTAAAACATAAAGTAAGGATGTGAAAGATGATGTTAAGTATTGAAAAGTGTAGATTGCTTTAGTTTGAAGTAAGGTTAGTTTGGTAATTTGGTAAGAGGTTATTTTGGTAAATTACCATTTTTTTTCTTTTTCTATAAATACCCACGTCCTTCTTCACTTTCATTCACATTTTTCTTCTTCTTCTTTTCTCAACTTCTTCATCTTCTTCCTCTTCTCTTTAATGGCTTCCAAGCCATACAAAAAAATTAAAAAGAAATAATGTCAAAATATTTATAAAATATTCAAAAGAAATCAATGTTCATTCCCTTCAAATCAAACCTCTTTTCTCCACATTTTACCTCTTCTTCTCTCGGCCATAACTTCTTCAAAATGAACCAAAATATATAATACGTTTTTTCAAATCATGTATTTTTCCAGCGGCTGCAACTTTCATGTTTTTCACTTTGTCTTATTCTAAAAGTATCTATATCAAAAACATACTTGTTTCAAGTGTAATTTTTGTCCCAATTTTTAAGCCAGAGAATATGCCATTTTGTTTTGATCATAACTTCATCATAACAGATCTAAATTAAGAAATTCTTTTTTGAAACCATATTAAATTCCAGTGGCAATAACTAATATGTTGATCAATTTTCCTGGTTTGAAGTTTTCTATACCTAAAACTCAACTTTGAAGTGTATTTACAGGCTTCATTTTTGTCAATCCGACAATACCTCTTCTTCATTCTATCATATCTCCCTCAAAACTACTTGGAATCAAATGATTATTTTTTTTAAAATTCAATAGAAAAGAATTTTAAATAACTTTTCAGTTAACAAGTTTTTCAACTTTTGTGAGTAAGAGAGCCAAAAACAAGAGAGAAGATGACCGATTTTTCAGATCTAAATCTTTGGAATTCAAGTTCAAAGCTCTATCACTTCTTCTCTATATTTTCGGCCAACCTCCATCCTAAGCCTCGGCCAAGCTATTGGAAAGGAGAGGGTATTGTTTTCTAGTGTTTAATGGAGTAGGAATTAATTAGTGAAGTGTTGGTTGATTAGAATGTAGGTAGGAAGTTAATCGCTTTGTTTTATGGTGAGAAACTCTATTTAGCATCTCTATTTATATATATACATGTTTGATGATGTGTTGTGATTGCTATGAATGTTTATATATGTTTTGATCATCAAATAGTGATTGTTTGATGTGATTGTTAAATTTTTTTACCAAGTCACGTTAATACACGTCGATAAGCACAAAGGAAATTGCTTTCCTTTTGAAAATGAAATGGTGTATATGGAATGCTTAAACCTTTTGGAAATAGTTTTAAAATGAGTTAGAAATGTCTTATAAACATTTAAATATGTTTAAATAAATAAAGGAATAAAATCAAGATTTCAGCTGTAATGACTTGCAAACATTTCAGCTACCCCTTTCTTGCATCATATATTCCATTCAGTATATTCCGTTGACCCAGTCCGGATATATTACCTTAGACTTAGTTCAAATATTGATACCTTATTTGAATAAGTTTATTTGCAAATGTTTTCAAAGAGATGTCACCAGAAATAATATCAAAGATTTTGATATAAAAGTGTTTTGGTTATCATAAGGTAAAAACCCGTCTGTGTTTATGTGTGGGCGTGGTCTTATGAGATACCCTTCTTTTCAAGATGACAACGTCGTTTTAAATTTCGAGTATCTCACGCTGGTTTATCAAGCCTAATCCGGGTATTTTCAATACTCGGGTCGGATCCGAGTAGTTTCAGGTTGAGTTGAAGACGGTTGGAGCTTCCAAAGGAGAGCTGGAGGTCTTCATCATCGTATGGATGTGTTCCATTATCCGCTTCCTCTGGTGCATTTATTTTGTTGTTTGTCAGCATTTGTAAGGGCAGGTGTTATAACTGTCCAAGCTGAATCTCGGTTAGACTCCGATATTGTATTTAAAATTTTCCACTGTAAAGATTATTATTGAAATAATATATTTTACTCCATTTGTGTGAGATTCTATTCTGTTTTTATTTTTCTTTCTACCCTTAATGATCCACTTATTTGTACAATTTGAGTTGGACATGTGTGGTTTATTATCGATTCAAAGGGTACGGAAAAACGGGCCACTACAAAACATTTTCCTATATAAAATTGCGAGGATGCAATTTTCATAAACGGGAAATCTATAATAACCCTACCTTTCTGTGTCGTTATAATAAATAAATTTGATTAAAATAAAGTTATTTGAATTTAATATTCGGTATTTGTAGTTTGAAAATAAATTTTTAGTTAGATTACATCATATTTATTAAAGGATTATGATTTGCTAGATTGAATTAAATTATTAAAATCGAATAAATTATTTTAATTGAATATAAAATATTCCAAAGTGTAAATTGTTTGGAAAATCAAAATAGATGGAATATAAATTTTATTTTCTGATAATACAGTGAATAATTAATTTTAATTAACGAAACATTAAATTAAACAATATTGTTGTGTTACTGAAATATAACTTGTAAACTAAGGCGGAGGTCCATTTAAATTGAAATGAAATTTAGTTACAATATAAATAAAAGATTGTAGAAATGAAAAGAAAATTTTGTTAATTTAAAATAGATCCAAAGCCCATTCACTTCTTGATTTTATTTTGTAGAGCATTCTTCTTTCAATGGGGAGGTAAGGCCGAAACTCCCTGCGTTATTTTCGAAGCCAGCCCTAATTCCTGTTTTCTCAACAAAAAAATAAATAACGGTGCGAGGTATCGCGATGAGTAAGGCGAACTCACAACCTGAAGTAGGTGGCGCCGCTCGATGACAGGCAGCGTCACACATAGGACAGAGGTGATCGATGCTAGAGTGATGCCATGGGTGTGTGTACGACCGTAGGCATGTGAGTTGGGTTCAAATGTGCTGGATAAGGCTTTAATGATGGCCCTATTGTGTTTATGCAAGCTGGTACTCGATGGTGGCATGCATGCATGTTAGGCCGCAATTGGCGAAGGTGAATTAGTAATTGCAGTGGTAGTAAAAACATCGCTTAATAATTTCAGTGAGTTTCAATCTCACAACTATATCTACAATTTATTATTTGTTATACACATATTCATATCATCACGTTTATTATTTAAATAGTTTGGATGAATCGATGGGCTTAAATAATTGTTTGGGATCATTTGTTGACTAGATTATTGGGTATATTGATTTAGAATTGGATAATGTTATGTGAATGATTGTTTGAATTGGTTTGATGTGTCACTTTGCAAACGGAAATCTATCCGTTTGTGAGTTTAATTGATATTCATTTTCATGTTAATTTATAGACATTTTACTAACTTTTATTCAATTTAGCTATTTTTAAACTTACAAGTATATTCTAATTGTAAACATAGATTGAGTTTTTTGTTGGTTATGAAACTCTGTTTCAAATCGGTATGGTAATACAATATAAGTTTTGAAATTGTTTTAAAGGAAAATATAGTATATTTGTAACGACCCGCCGCTCTGACCGCCCCCAGTCGGTAATTAAACCAACTTGAAACGTTCAAAATGACGGATTGTTATTTAGTTTATAGAGTTTAAACAGAATCAGCCACAGAATCACAGAATAATAATAACATTTCACATAAATGAATTTTTCTTTTATATACAAATATCAGAGTTTATACAATGCATTTTATTTTATACAGCGGAATATTTCTTTAAAGTACAAAAATCCTGAAAAGCTAAAGTGAAGCGTTTCCCCCTCTCTCTAACTTCGCTGCCTGAAAATCTTCAAGCTGTAAAATACTCGGTCTAACCCGAGTATTACATTCAAAAGAAAATAATACACGGGTCAGTCTAATTCAAACTCAGTTATTAGTGCATAGAAGCAATAATAATTAAATAGCAATTAGATGACAGTCACAGATAAATTCACCTATCCGACCCTTTTAACAAAAAAAAATCGGATAACGGTAAACATAACACTTAACAGTGTTAAAGCAGTAAATCAGCAATTCAAATTATCAAGGAAGACAGATGAAAGAATTTAATTTTTTTTCTTTTAAAAAAAATAATTTAGAAAAAAACATCGAAATTGCCTAAACGGCATTTAACAACAAAATCATCAGTTTAAATCAAATCAATTCAAATAAATGAAAAGTTACTAAAAAAAAAAATCAACACTGATTGGCTGCAGTACATGCACGCGTGCACTGCCTCGCCAATACGCATGGGTGTATGTCCATTTCAAAACAACATAAAGGCAATATGCACGGTCAATTTTCCAAGACATCAGGGCAGGGACACAGGTAATCAACTAACAAGCATAGATGCATGACTAAATTCAAGGCAACATGATAAATATAGGGTGTACAAAGTCAAAGCAACTAGTAAAATGAGGGCCATATTCTGGAAGCATGTGATCAGTAATGAATCAACAGGGAAAAATGCAATGTTCAAGGACGAGGTGAACTCAGGAAAAATATGAAAACAGGCAGTGTAACTGGCACAATGTATTTCACAAGCCATGGCCATAGTCTCATACAAACTGGAAATCAGTCCGACCCTAGGTACAGGCAGGTGAAACATACTAGCATGAAGTACAAATCAAACTCAAGTCAATGGCAAAAATCACTACAGGCTCCAGGTCAGTGACATAGAGGAAAACTCAACAAAGTCAAATGAATAACCAACACAGCAAATGAATTACAGCGGCAAAGCAGGGACAGGGGACATGCACGCATTGACACGCTACACACAAGTGCAGACCCGCAAATAACAAAAGTGCACATCAACAGATGCAAACCCAGAAAAACAATTACATAAATGAATACAAGGCAAACTCCAACCAAAAAAAATAATATATATAACTGCAGCCACCCCATGAATACCACAGTTCATGTTCCAAAATGTCAAGAGAAAGTGACAACAGTGCCTTGTAATTAGGTCTTAGTTTAAAACTTGCTTTAAATTTCAAAATCCATTTTTTTATTTAAAATTCAGGATTCGAAAATTCACTTGAATTCAAACTTAAATCTTTGATTTAAATATCTGTTTTCCAAACTTGCTTTCAACTTTTACATTTTAATTTAGAAATCTGCAACAGTTACAGGTTCCATTTAAATTCAATTCACAAACCACTTCTTTTACTTATCATTTCTGAGTTATTTAAAACAACTCAATTTAAAAACATGTTTTTCCCAAAACCAGGTTTTTTTTCAAAGCTAACTTGAAATAACTTTTAATCTTGGGTTAAACTTAGTTAACATTGACATGAGACTTACACTTTGCTTTCAGTTTCCAAAAATAACAGTTCAGGTTCGAACTACATAGCATCACATAACTAGCAACAGAAAAACTTCGGGCTAAATACTTTAAATCCATGAGTAAATTCTCGAGTTACCCGAGGCTATATGCCAACATCTCAACTAACAAAATATGAAAATAGGCAAAACTTCATCCAAAAATAAAACTGAATCCTTCACTTGAATACAAAGGCAACTGCAAACAAGACTGCAGCCCCCACTTGAATACAAGGGAGCCAGTACAAGGTACAACAAATCAAACTGCAAATGAAATCAGTGTATCAATGCAATGCAAGCCAAGAAAAGCAACTGAACACGGCATAAACATGAATCAAACTCATATATACTAATTTTTAAAAATACTTTTTATTTTTCAAGATCAAGTTATTTTTAACAATAAAACAAATTCAGAAAATTTGCAGATGTATTTTATAAAAAGAAATTACCGGTGAGCAAGGATCTCTGAAATAAATTGAGTTTAAGTAAAATTCTTTAAAAAAAATTTGAATTTAATGATTGATTAATAACAAAGCAAGGATCTAAGTAATAGAATTAATCTAATCTTCAAAAAGATTAAAGAACAAAAATTCGAGGTCCAGATCAATTTAAAATACAAGTTTCAGATTTTCAAAATCAAAAGCATGCAGTAAAAGAAAAATCCAAATTCGAGTTCAAGCCTGGAAAGCAAAAGTTCAAGCATGCAGATGACAACTTGACATCTAGTTCTGGAAATCGAACCAATTCAACTCAGAATTAAATCAAAGCAGAGATTAAAGCATCAAGTTCAAATACAAAAACATTGTCTCTGTTTTCTAGGAATCACAGGTGAGCAAACTCACCCTTGAATTTGTTTTTATGGTTTAAATGTCTGGATTTGTATTCAAAACGTTTGTTGAGTTGTTAAACATGCTTGCACTGTCTGTGAATGTTGGATATATATGCTTCTGTACATTCTCTGTTTTTTCTTACTGCAGAATTTGAGTTATAATCAAAACTTCAAGCTCTTTTGTTTAAATAACCATTAGGACTTGGATTCAAACAAAATATATTGGTTTAATTAAAATCTAAGTACCAGAAATAGTTTTAAGTATCCTATGTTTGAAAACCACCTGGAAATCAGAGCAAAAAGAAAATGAATAAAACAATCATCAAACAATTTCAAGTCAAGAAAAATCAAATTTGCAGAAATACCATTTTAGAGATGAATTAGATGTGAGAATTTCTCACCTTAGAACGAAGAGCAGATCGAAGCCGGCGCCTTCGAATTCAACGAGCCCTGATTTCTGTTGCAAAGAGGAACGAGAACCGCCATTATCTCGAGAAGGAACGAACGAAGAAACTCATGGCCACCATTGTTTTGTTTTCTTTGATTTTTAGGGTTACGAATGAAATAGAGAGGGGATCGAGTATAGCCTTAGATAATATTATAGCACTTAAGCAAAACCATGGGCTAAGAAAATTGTAAAGCCCACCTAATTCCTTAATCAAATTATTAAAGAATTATAACTAAATTTTAAAGGAATTCAACCGTTTAAAATTCCAACAGCAATTAGGCACAATTTATAATTGTCATTCCTTCATTATCTAGATATTAACTCAAAACAATTTATAAAAGAAACTATCTCTTTATAAATAAACAACATAATTTATTTGAATTTGGAAAAACTCAAATTGATTAACCAATTAATCTCACAATTTAAATCAAGAATTAAATCAGTTATCAATTTAAAATAAATTAAAATTCGGAATCGTTACAGTCGAAAATATTTTTTGTCTTTAGTAAGCTTCTTAGATATATATCTGTTTGAAGTTCAACTATCAAAATAAATTTATATTAATATGTTTTACAATTAGATTTTTATACTTGTATTTTGTATTGATAAAATTTATTCCATTTTATTTAAGTTAAAGAAAAATTCCATTAAAATTAACCATCAATTTATTAATTTACATAAATAATAATTCTTAAATCCAAATTATTTTTCTAAGTCATTAGTTCGAATTTTTAAATACAAATTTAATATTCAATTTCAAACTCCAAAATCAAATTCAAATTTTATTCAACTTTCGATAGATTAAATTATAAAATTTAATCGCCAAATTCATAGTTTTATTGGAAATTCAATTTAAACCATCATTCAAATATTTAAAATTAATTAAATAATTTCAATTTAAATTGTTCAAAATTCAGGGTCGTTACAATATTGATAATTTTATAAAATATAATGTGAAATCAATAATATTATTTCTAAATGATATATAACAGATTTTGAATATATATTAAATTGTTATGGATAGAATAATATTACTCAATAATGTTATTTGATTATATAAGAATATATGAAATGACTTCTATATGTGATATTCTTTTTTATAAAAAAATTTGGAAATTTAAATTGAGTTTTCAAATGTTATTTGTAAATGTTTAATATTCAACCAAGCTTATACAAAACAGGAAAATTAGTTATTAATTCTAAATATTTCTTTTTGAAAAACCAATGGGGTTGAATGGACCCGTACGCCATTTAATTATAACAAATTGTAAAACAAGCATCACAGGTGATTGACAGATTGTCAATCAACGACATAACTGGAAAGACTCCAAAGAAAACAAAAGCAGAAAACAGGTGAGAGACAGAGCATCTTAGCATCTAATATTACATTCATATACTACTGTCTCACGCAGCATAAACGTAGAGCATAATATGTTCCAAAAAGATACCATAAATCCAAAATAGAAGGACCAAACGTCTGACAACCTGTTGCATCATTCCAATAATATATCGAACTCAAGACCATTGCTACTCGTCACCCGCTGAATCACATGCAAACTACGTTAAGAGGCCCAAACTTTTCAACATCTCAATCTTCATGCACCTAGTTACCCATCCACTACCATTCGATGAAGTAGTAGGCGAGGAGGTGACTGAATGATCAACAAGTGGAGGGGGAGCTTTATACGTCGCCGGCGGAAGAATATTATCGTAGCAATTAACTTGAGTTTTCTTTGGAGGCTTGGTCATTGACTTAGCTTTGGATGGGGACGGGGAGAGCTTGATAGGTTCAAAGGAGGAGACATTTAGATTAACTTTGTGAGCAGAGGAAGCTAAAGGCTCACCGCACTCAGCTTGATTGGAATATGTATTTAGATTAATTTTAAATATTAAATATATGTAATCTAGATAATCACTTAATTAATTTAGGAATATGTACTTATTATCCACCTCTTAATATTTATTTTGTGACATAGGATTATATGTTGAAGTTAATTATTGAATATTAATTTGTTTGTTTTATACATACATTTTTATATATAATTCATTAATCTGTTTTACCTTGCTTTTCTGATCTTACTTCTTCTTATATATTGAATTGAATCATAGGTAGGTCTAGCACTGAAAATTAATTTTGGGTTTCAAAAGCAGTATATGTACATTCTGAATAGGTAACAAATTATTAAATTAAACTAGTTTTTGAATATCTACTTATTTTTATAAGTATTTATTTGAGTTTAAAATGATGTTGATGATTTTAATAATTATCGAATTAGTTTTTTTATAATTATATTTATTTGGATAAATTATTTCATAATTTAACATATCAATCTTTCTCTGTATACTGATTTGGAATGTATAAATATTTATATTGATTTCAGAACTTTCAAATTTCTCATCTTCTCAATATTGATTTGATATAAGTGATTCACCATTGATATCGATTTGATTAATGATTTAATATGATATGGTGATAACATCCTTCTATGATATTTTCTGATACTTAATTCTATGTAATGAGAATCTGAAAAACGGAGTTATAATACCGTTTGGGATGAGGCATAAGGTAATATTTCTTCCATTAGTTTTTGGACTCGTTATATAGAATGTTGAGTAGTTTGAGTGGAGTTTATAAGCAGTGAATAAAGGTTTAAGTATCACAAAAAGGTATGGGATACTGTAATGATATTTATTCGATTATCCATTGTAAGTTGACGATATACACATGACGGGAATAAGGTGGATCGTGTGAGGTGATTTATAGCTTTGCGACAATAATTTGCGAGACTTCGAGTCTACATGTATTGTTCCTACATGCCTATTACGATATACTCCGATTATATTTGTTGGAGAGAACCAGATGACTAGAATCCATCGTAGCAGCCCGATTGAGGGGTCCGGCCCAGATCCACAGCACCATATTATTATTTATCTTTGTGAGTTTCTTTGTGATCGCCTCTGTGTTACCTAGGCTAGTAATCTGTTAACTATAAGGGTATTTGTAGTGCCGTGACTGATTAGTTCTCGCATTGACTAGCACATAGGTGGATATAGATCACGATGACTGCGAGGTAACTGAAAATGCAAAGGATTTGTGACTCTAGAGCTTACTTTGTGCTATCATTGTCCCTTTTGTTTCTTATGGTATAGTGGATAGGCATATACGATTGATACACCTCATTATAGTACGGTTATGGGTCATAGGACCATATATTATTATAGTTTTATATATGGGTCTACTTGGGACTTCGTGTCTGTCGTATAGCCATTTCCTATCATGATATTTATAGATTGATATTATATAAGGAGATGAAATTATACCTGTTACACATATCCAAAGTATAATGGATTATCGCTACTTGATATGCAGTCTATCATATTATATATATTAATTATGATGATGTTTTATTTATAGAGATTGAGAGTTATGTTTGGGCAATGCTTCGTGCTTGCCTGATTATACTTAGTGATATCTCCTTTAGTGATTTTTTTTGGATTTGATGATGTTTTCTAGATATGTATGATTCACCCATTTGCGTTGATTCTGAGATTTATGGTTTAATGTATTTCTATATGGGTGATGACATCTTTTGGTGTCAATGTTGATCATTTCATATGAATTTGAGTTATTTGTGTGGCGTGATGCCTTGATGTAAATCTATTGTGTTATATATATGTTCTAGACTATATTTCTATAATTGTAAGTATTCGTTGGCATATATGTTAGTACCTTAGGTATTGGTTTTGATCATAACAACTATTGGACATTATGTAAAATATAGATACTAATGTTTTATGAAGATATATATAGTATATAGTGCAAGAGATTAAACAGGTATTGATTAAGAAGACTGTATAATATCAAGATGCTAATACCATGAGTAGATTCAAGATGTTGATATGAAGTTTTAAGAGTTCAAGAATGAAGGCTCATGAGTATTGAAGAGTTCAAGATTTCAAGATATTCCAGATAAGTTATAGAGTCATAGAATTAATGTTAAAACCTTAATAGCACTTTCTTGAACTCTCTTGTCTTCTCTAATTTTATTTTAAATTATTTTTCAGATATTCTATTTTTAAAATAATCTTTTTAAAATATTTTCCCAAAATGATTTTCAAATCACTTATACATACAAAGATATTGTTTTAGTATTTTTAAGTTTATATATATTAAATTTTTGTTTATACTTTTTTAATTTATAAACCTTTCAAAAATATTTTATAAAGTTTTATTATGTTTTATTTTGATTAAAATTTGTACAAACTATATTTAATTATTCTACAAAGTATCAAATTATTTTACAAAGCAACGGATTTTCAAAATAATTTTTATAAAGTAGTTTTCAATTTTGTGAAGGATATGTCGACATATCCAAATCTTATATGTTGACATCCTAGCCCTAAAATTCAAAATTCAAAATTTAAAAGGAAGTTTCTTTTCTTCATATCTCTTCGAGAATGGACATGATCATCGTTTCCTATGTAACTCCAAACAAATTTTTATCAACTACTTTCCTATTTTTCTCTCCTCTTTTCACTCTCTTGATTTTTAAAGCAATTTTTATCGAAACTATGCCGAAATTCTGCCAGAATCAAATTTAATCATTACTTGTTTGATTCTCTTTTATATATTCTCTGATTTTCCTCATCTCTCTTAAGATCAAGTGCTATTCAAGAGTTATAAGATCATTTGTAATCAATAACGAAGATCTAAGTCTGTAAACTCTATCATATCAACTCTTATACTCTATGATGTACTTGGTATCCTTGAATTTCAAGTTTGTTTGATTATATCCTAATTAAATCAATTGAGTTGCTTAGTAGCCCATAAATCTAGTAGGTGTGCTTATGGCTCAGAAATCAAGTAGCTCTATCATGAGGCTGGGATTCTGGAGGGTGTTTCTTGGAGCCTTGAAATTGAGATTGTATCTACATTTTCTAGTTGAAAAGAAATCCATACAAGGAATTGTGTGGGACTGGATGTAGGGTAACTCCAAACCAGTATAAAATCATAGTGTTTTCTTTTCTTTTTTACTTTTACTGCATTTACTTTTATCTGTACATTGGTTCTGTGATTGTTTCTGTGTTTGATAATTCCATCATTCCAAGTAAAATCTTAAATTATTTAAATAATATTCACATAATCCATTAAACACTATTTACCCCCTCTTTATTATTAATTTCGCCATAAGATCCATATTCCCCTGATTCATAATATCGTTTGATGATTTGATTATCGATGTTAAAATTAATATATTATTATTACGTAATTATATTTTGTGACTAATATCATATACCCTTGATTAGATATAGTCTGACCAATGTGTTATTTTATAATACTCGGGTCAGTCTGAAACATTTAAGGTACAAGGATGTTGAGATTAGGTTAAATTATTTAGGCATAGAGGAGATTAGTTATTCAATGTTGCTGTATATTAATTTGTATTGTATTGACTCATGTATGTAGGCATAGAGGAATTCTATCAAAAGAAATTAATAGTGAAGTTGTAGACTTGGATGAGATCCAAGAAGTAAACACATAAGCTGAACCGGCGAGAGAATCAAATTAACTATTATATGAAAACATGCAACCTATTAGAAGTTCTAATTAGGAATCTTGCATAGTAGAGAGATATTATAGTTTTTCATGCATGGAGAGAAAGAGGATCACATCTTAGAAGATGACCCTCCTCTTTCATTTCAACAAGCACTACAGAGTAAAGACTATGAACTTTGGCTTAAAGCTATGAAATCCAAGATGGATTCCATGTATGAAAATAAAGTATGGACTTCGACTGATATATTAGAAGGAATAAAAATCATAGGATGCAAATGGATTTTTAAGAACAAATTAAATGTAGATGAGGTAGAGATTTATAAGAAAAGGCTAGTTGCGAAAGGATCAAAGTGTTGATTATTGCAAAACGTTTTTACCTATTACAATGCTTAAATCTATTGGGATAAGCTTGCTATCACCATGTTCTATGGTTATGAAATATGGCAAATGGACGTGAATATGGTGTTTCCAAATGAAGATTTAGAAGATACCATTTACATGTCATAGCCCAAGGTTTTCAAGGTTAGTGGAATCGAGGGAAGGACATGAAAATTGTTAAGATCGGTTTATAGTCTTAAGCAAGCATAAAGGAGTTGAAATAAGTGCATTGGTAAAATAATCAAGCAGTTTGGTTTTAATTAATGTACAGAGGAAGCATGCATATATCGAAAAAACAAGAAAGTGTTATAGTATTCGTAGTCCCATATATCAACGATTTACTACTGATTGGCAACAACATTGCATTGCTGCAATTAGTGAAAGCATGATTATCCAAGAAATTCTGCACGAAGGATTTGGGAAAGGCAATATATATACTTGGAATAAAGATCTATATAGATAGATCCAAGAGATTGCTAGGATTGTCCCAATCCATGCACATAGATACCATACCAAACAGGTTCAGTAAATAGAATTCCTTTCATGAAATTGTTCCAACATAATCTAGAACCATCCTTTCTAAAAAAGGATGCTCCTTATATTGATGAAGAGAAGGAGCATATAAAGAGGATACCGTATGCATCTACAGTCAGTTCCATCGTGTATGCCATGCTATGTACTAGACATGATGTGTAAGCCACTGTTAATCTAATTCCGAAGAGAATCACTAAATGGTAGTGAAACCGGAAGTGAAATGTATTCATAAAAATTTGAGAAATACTAAAGAATTATTCCATATTTATAGGAATAAAGACCTACATATGTAAGGATGTATAGATTTAAGCTTTTAGAGTGATTCGATGATAGTAAATCAATGTCTAGTTATATAGTCATATTGAACAGTGGAGTGGTAAATTGGAAAAGTTTCAAGCAAGAGACGATAGTTGATTCAACGACGAAGGCTGAATAATTGCCATCAGCGAAATAGCTAAAGAAGCGTTCGGGATGTGCAACTTTATGGCCATGGCAGTGTTATGTGATAAAATATCACAAATGAGCCTAGATCTTACAAGAAATGAACACACGTTCTTTAAAGGATTTGCCTTATTACGGAGGTCGTCACTAATATAGAAGCTGTGATTGAGTGTGTAGAAACTAAGGAAAACGTAGTAGATCCATTCATGAAGGGACTAACTCGACCAATTCAAACAAAATGATTAATGAGATAAGATGTAGATTCCATAATTAGCTCCAATTACAAATGAGATATTGATAGAGTTAGGGGTATGCCCTATGGGTAATTCTATAAGTTATTGTAAATTACTAACTCTACAATAAAATCTTGTTCAAAATAAAATGATTTCCTCTATTATATACTTGTCATATGTTAATTAACTATTTAATTTAAGTATATTAAATAGAAAATCCTTAAGCGATGTGTTATGTGATAGTAACTACAATATGCTTTAATCATGAGAAATTTATTAAATTAAAATAACCTATTGTTTTAAATATTCCTGGTTAATATGTTTCGAGGTAGGATATCGATACATCCTTGAGACTAGAGTACATAACACTCCTTGAATTTTGGGAAATATATTACTCATGACTATTGGAGGAATCAAGGGTAACATACTGATAATTATTGAATAACCATGGAATGACCCACTTGGGAATGTTATATTGGTTAATATAACTAAGTTTGAACAGAGAATCTCGAAGTGACGATACTACATGGTTCTCTTAACTTGAGAATACTTTTGAACTTCAATGTAGACACCCTACTTTGATTATAGGTGACTCTTGGCATGGCGTCGATCAAACGACTATTCTTAGGTTTGAATTGAAGCATTGAAAGTGAAACATTATTCAATAGTGAATTCATCTTCTCGGTTATATAAGGTTAGTATCAGGGTAATCTGTAGTCAACTCAAAGTCAAAGTATTTAGCTAGAGTAGTACAGCTAATAATAGTTGTTACTATTAAACAAGGGAATTTTTTATCAGACTAATTAATTTGAATATGGACGACATTGAAATTTTGATCAAAACCAAATTCTATTAGTCCTAATATGATATAGCTTTGACGGAGAAAATTAGTGTAAATAATCGATACTACCGAGCATCACTTATAATGGTAAATTTAGACATTATCGAAAAGATGTGTAAATGAAAAATACGGTCAAACTGTCACAACACTAGCTATGGTGATGCCTTAGTATAAATATTCAAACTGTTCGATACTAACCTCCAAATGAATTTACACCTTTGAGTTGCATAATCGTAATGATGAATACTCCATAAAACCATTTGATTTAACTAATTTACAATTATTGCAAATTAATAGATATTTATGAAGTATTAATTATTATATTTCACCTTACGTCTGAATATCATTGGTATTTACTAAAATTTGTACAAATAAAAGTTATGTATGCGCGTATCAATATACGGTATTGATAAAATATTTAAATTTGATCTAAATAATTTACTAATTGCATTTCAGAGTATTTGACGGCTTATTTTTACTCAATCTTGGTTGACCAAAGGGGGAGGGGAATGCGAAAGGATTCTAGTGCGAATTGAATAGGAAAAGGAGTAATTAATGGAAGGCAGAAGATCTCTAGCCCTATGCAGTTAAAACACCAGTAAAGCCCTCGCAAAATCCCTACTATTGCCCATAGCGCTCTTTGACCATTACACTATTTTAGTTTAGTGCTATTGAATAGCTGATTCGCTTTAAGCCCCACTATTTTCCACTATATCCGCTAGATCAAGCTTTTTAGCATCCACTTGAGCAATCTAATGTTGATTCGACCAGTTCGTTTTAAACCAAATCAACAAAGATAAGATAAAGATCTAATTTTAAGGCATAAATGCTCAATATAAGTTAGAAATCTATCGTATTCACTAAATCTAGTCTGAATAAATCATTATATTATTTGGTTTGTTATAAGATTAAAAAATGTTTCTTTTTACTATAAAATTATGCAAGAATGAGAATATATTAACTTTATATATTTAGTTTTATATCTATTGAAGATTTTTTTACCTTTGCTATTTTCTGCTATATCCATAATATAACTTTTTTCACCTCCATCGCTGTAGGACTGCAATGCGCTTTAACTGCATGGCTCCAGCCTATATTATCCTTTGTTACCTGCTTAAAACATATTCAATTAGTTGTTTTGTTCCTCTTCTCCATCATGTTGCTGCCAAAAAATTATGGTTCCATAGCAAAAAAAATTCCAAAATATAAAATAATTAAAAAAAAGATTTAAGGTGGCATTTGTCTCTAAATCTTTATAAAATCTAGAGGTTGATTCAGTCAAGTCTAGGATATTCTTCATTCATGGTAAGATTTGTTGGCAACACCTCAAATTAATTTTCTAATCTTATTTGATTGTGTAATACATGGTGTTAATATACTTTGTATCCCATTATGCTACTTATCATTTGATTATGTGTTTATAGTTTAGACTACAAACTTTTTACAACGAATTTATGCATGCCTAAATTGTTCAATATAAAATTATTATTTTTATGCATATTAATGTTTAAAAAAAATTATTTGGAAATAGATTTTAGTTAATTGATTTAATTTTATAACTTGTTATATACACCAGCTTAAGTAAGCTACATTTTTTGATTACTTGAAATCCTTTTCAAAATTGAATATACGTATTTGTATGTTTATTGGTTTCATATGCACATTCATTTAGTTATTGTTTGTATATGTTTAAAAATTATTTCAATTCAAAATTCATAAGCGGGACTACTGTGCAAAATCATATCCTATTTAGCTTTCTGTTTGTAAACTTTCAATTTAAAACATATAAAATCGCAAAATTTTCATATATACATATGTTGTGTGTTATTTTAAATTTAAACATTGTTTGTACTTATTTATACATGTGTGCGTATCTGTTATTTCAGCTTAAAGTTTTTAAAATGATCTTTTGTGCAAATATAAATTTAATTTTGAACCCTTCCTAAGTTAAAAACTATATAAAATTGTTTACTCTAGAATTCAAAACATATAAAACAATCAAAATTAATTAACAGACACATATATGTGTGTGTTCATGAAATTGTTATTGTATATACATATTTAAAGTTGTTATTTTATATAATTTTAAATAAATCCACGGATAATGATTTTTTCGCAAGTATTTAGCAAACCCATTAGGACTCAAGCCCTCCCAATCAAAGGTGGCCTAGCTAATCTTTGATCGAACTATTCATATCGGCCTACAATTAAGTTAGCCTAGAGCCGGCAATCTACTCAGTAGCCTATCAGGAAGACGACCGACTGACTCAAACCGAAGTGACTTCAATAGCCAACACATCTAACGAGAACATGACAATAAAGTGTCATCCAGCCCGGTCCGCACCTTCCCACATCACCTATGACTGGCTCTCTTATGCCAGCCCACGCTGATCATAGCTCCAGGTTAACCCGCCTACCCAGGATAACTCCAAGTTAATTGGTAGCCAACTCATTAGAAAAGGTCGATTTAATAATGACCTGTCTTTGGCCTGGCTTCATTATAACCACCTTTGACAGTTCCAAGAAGCCCTTTTCGTCATCTTATATTCGGCCTAGCATCACTCTTACAAATTAGTCCTTAGCACTAGTCAACTCTTCTCTACAAATATAAGCATCAAGCAACCAGCCCGCTCATGGTGGTGATTATCCAGTTTGGCTCTAGACCAACCCAACAAGACTACCTCTATTGCCAGTTGGCATGACCCAAGACAACAGTCGATTCATTTGTCAAGACTAGCTTTAGCATGACCCGTCTCTGGGTCGGCATCACGACAACCTATCCGTCATGTCATAGCCGACCCAACATGTTCTTTGCAGCATGTTGGTTAGCAACATTCAACTTCCTATATCTTCTATAGCCCAATCAGGGTCACTCATTCGCATTTCCACATTGGTGCACAAAAGTAAATGACAAGCCATACAACCAACTGTACAACGCACTGTAGCAAAGAGGAAGAGTTATGCCTACTTCTATCGCAATCCGTCAGCATTTTATGTGCATTAATTGAAATTTTTATGCCTAGTACATAAGTCAATGGTCTGGCATGCTTCCCAACTATTATACTATGCAATCTCAGCCATTCATCATCCATTTCAGCTATTGTAAATACCCTATACATCGCCACTTCAAAGGGGTTGGAAATTATTAGAATTCTAGCTATTATCTCCTTTCCAGAACTCTTCACATAGCAAATCTAAACCCTAAATACTTAAGGTTAGCTGCTTTATCAGTCTTAAGTGATTTGTGTCTTATTATTCTCTTATAATTCCTTATAATTGCAAGAGAAAAATAAAATAAGGGATTTTCATAGTGGACGTAGGTAAGCTTGTTGAACCACTATATATTTGTTGTCATTTACTTTGCTTTGCTTGTTTTCATCATTATTTAACATTTTTAAGCCTAATAATTAGCAAATAACCTTTGCTTCCATAGTACATTAGGCTAATTTCGAGGGTGGTTAACTCTCTAGTCTATATTTTGGCATTAAAAGAAACGCCTTCCCATAAAGCTCTCCACTTTTATCACTTTTCCTCTCTATAAAAATATGATCTAACTTATTACCATGGACCTAGTTCATAAAGTTGAAGGTATAACTCCAATGAGCATAGAACCAATGGAAATACCATCGCCATCGCTGCCTTCCCTATTCTTGGGCTCAATAATCATATGTCGCAACATGTTGCAACAGTTAGTAGACGTACGCACTTTAGCATTCGAAGTGCAAATTCTATGATGCATTGGATGCCTAAAGCTACGATAAACTGTGCCTCACCGGCTACTCCTGCAGTTGACCCAATCGACCTGCCTATTCACAAAACTACCCTTCCCAATGCCTATGACCTCATGAAAAATGTTGAGGGCCAAGATAGAGTGGTGCCTGAAACTACACTCATGGATGTTCATGCCTATTCAAGGTGGTATGCTCCACGTGTGCTAAGCCATGTTGATAGTGCTCTAGATGTGGTCATGCCTAAAGAGTCAAGACATCGCCCTTCTCCATTTGTGGAATTGCCATCTGCATTTGAGCATCGATGGATGTCTACTTTAGAACATCTTAATGGAGGTGCTCCAACCGTCGGCAGGGAGCATATGGCTCCTATGGAACACTCCAGATCTCATAGGTATGTGGCCAAGAATAGGTGAAGCAAAAGGCGGGTCGGATACATACGGTCACCCTTTATGCACAAGGAAAGGAGGTATCCCACCCTAGCTCGTCATCGTCATCATTACTCCCCTTCCCACAATTGATCCCACGACTCCACAAGGTAATCGATTAAGCTTATAGCTGATAGTTGACCAGACCATCCGGTAGTAAGTAAATGTTGGCCTTAAGGAGGAAATGAACATCCTTCATCGGCAGCTCAATATAATGCTGGCCCGAACTACTAGGGCAAGGAATTTTCAAACGACGAGAATAACAAGCCAAATTTCAAGAAAATATTGAATACTTACATTCACAGGCGGTATGCCTTGCCACCCATTGACAAGTATGATGGGAGTTCTGACCCATCTGATCACAATGCTGCATTCAACTCCGTCACCCTTGTCGACTATCTTTTTGGCCTAGAAAAATGCCTACTCATTCCATCCACTCTTACAGGATCGGTCTCCCATTGGTTCTTGCATCTAGAACCGAGTAGCATCAACTCTTAGGCCCAGCTATATGCAGACTTCAAGACTAAGTTCTTCAATTCTAAACCAATGTTATGATGGCTAGGGAGCTAAGTAACATTACACAGGGCCCAACCGAAAACTTGCGGTCATATGTTAACTGCTTCAACAAAGGGAGCATCCGGCCTAGGGATGCCAATGGACCACCTAGTCATGGCCCTCTGCTTGGGGGATATGTATAAGTCCAAAATATGGACAAAGTTTTAAAAGAAACTGGCTACATCCCTGACTGATTTCGTCCACATGCAAATGACATAATGAGAATGAAAGATGACGATCTTTCTGATAGCAATACTAAAACCTGACCTACCACATAAGTCGGTCCTCATAATAACACTGACTATCGACCTAGCGATCGACAAAATGACACCCAAAGGTGAGCTAAAGTCGACACTCAATATAGGTCAAGATATGCTAATTATGTTTATTTGAACATGGATATAGAAACAATCTCTCTCCCGGCCCAAGAGATGGTGCAATTTAAAAGAGTGAACACCACTAGAGATGAAGAAGGGAGGAGCCTCATGGTAACAAAAAATACAATCGATTCCATGACCATGCCACCAATCAGTACTAGATGCTCAAAGATGAAACTAAAAGACTTATTTGGGAAGGGATCCTTCTGCATTTTGTTCATAATCGTGTATAACAAAGGAACCACATCGATAGTTAGCTAGCTACACCCCAACAACCCAACAACAATATCCTAGCAATCATCGACATCCTAACCATATGCAAAGCGCCGAATTTTGCCGGAAATAGTCAGCGAGACAATCTTGGAATCAAAGGTGTTGAAACAAAAAATGGCACTAACACCAAAAAATCAGATGCAAACACTAGTTCTGTTAGAAGTAAAGGAAAAAGTAGAAAAGGTAAGAAGTCCTAGAATGACAAATAGTTGTTTCCTAAGTGACTCTAATAGATGAGAGGTTAAATGTGATGAAGAGTAAAAGTCTCCAATGATAGAGAGATCAGATCCTATTTTTTTGTAGCTAGGCTTGTATTTATAGGGAAACAAGTGTATTGGGTCTAAAGCCTAATTGCATTAAGGTCCAGGAGACGACCTGATGTTGTGCAAGAGAGATCGGAGTCCCAACACTTGAGATCATAGATCCATACCGATCTTAATTAGCTCGATAGCGACCTATAGATTTTGGTGCAAGTTTAATTATTTTACTTGGTTTGCTGTTTTTTCTTCTATCCAATGCGTTTCAAGCACTTTTATATCAACATTGGTTTGGTTCTAGTGATCTTTCTGACGCCTGCATTCATTGCTTTCTTCTTATCAATCCTTGAAATTACTCATCCAAATCATGGGAAATCCATTCGATCACAAGTTGTCGGAGTGGTATACTAGATGTCTAGAGTTTGGGAAGTGGAAAGAGGGGAAATGATAGGTCAATATCATGCTATATACATAGCCCCAATTTAGTTAAAATTTCTCCAAGTTGTTTTTCTACTCCTTTTGATCATATTTCCAAGTCCGTGAATCGTTTCATTTTTGTTTCAATCTTCTAAGTTCAGTTGAAATCTACTTTAGCTCAAAAGCAGGCTAACAGTTGTCCCCGAAAGTATGCATTTCGAATGTAAGTGGTGTTTTTCTCAAGAACAAGTTCTAGCAATCAGTCTTCGATAGTTGAGCTCTCCTGCTATTCACTGATCCCAATCTTGGTGAATTATCTGGATGTGTCGTTCATATACTCATGCCATCCTGCATTCACCCTAGGCTTATCTTCCTTTCTTTGGTTGTAACGATTCAAATTCTTTGATCATGTGTGCATCCACTCCGAGGCTTTGCCTTATCGGACTGTTGGTCTTCCAATCTAGGGTTTGATCTCTCTGGTTCGTCTTATTGCCCAATTAGGGTTTCAATCTCTCCTAATTCTTTTTGAGTCCAATCCGCTCGCTCTCTGGCTAGAGGACCCACCAACCAAGCAAGCCCATCGACTCACTCTTCGGCAAGGAGACTTAATTTTTATACAAGCCAATCTACTCGCTCTCTGGCAAGGAAACTTGTACCCTACACTCTGGTCCTATATTTACGAACTGGAATTAAAGGTATCAATATCGTACAAGCCCATGCGCTCGCTCTCCAACGAGGGGACTAGCACCCTGCACTATAGCCCCATCTCTCCGGAAGTGACTTAAAGTGATCAATATTGTACAAGCCCATCCGCTCACTATCCGATGAGGGGACTTGTACCCTACACTCCGGTCTCGTCTCTTCAGATGGGACTTAAAGTGATCAATATCATACAGGTCCATCTGCTCACTCTCTGACAAGTTCACTTATACCTTGCACTCTAGTCCCGTCTCTTTAAATGGGACTTAAAGCGATCGATATCGTACAAGCCTATCCACTTGCTCTTCGATGAAGGGACATGCACTTTGCACTCCTGCTTCGTCTCTCTTGAAGGGACTTAAAGCGATCAGTATTGATCATTATATTCAATGTGGATTTTTCAAAAGTCAAATATTCAAATCAAATAAAACAAGTAGAAGTCCTAATTATCCATCCCAGACTTCCGACTCAGAGCATTCATATGGATCAATCTATGTCACGTATACATGTAACCGGTCCAAGGTTATTGCTGTCCTAAATAGTCATCCAAGACATCCGACTCAGAGCATGCCTAGAGTTCAATTTATGCCTTGTACAAGTGTTAATGGCTTGAGGTTATTATCATCTTAATTATGCAAAACAAGAAAAGGAAAAGCAAGGGAGTCGAACCGACTCACGACTATCCCGATCATGGGATTTCAACTCTAAGACCAGATCCCAGGTTGTTCCTCTCTGCTTTTTTGGTTTAGATGGTGGTTGATCGAACCACATCATTGCAATTTGATTCCTCATATAATACTACAACTGGTTGCTCTGAACCAGCTCTTCTATCAGACCACGATGATGTCGGCACTATTTTATTTCGGGTCCATGCAGCTCATGGAAGATGCAGAACTTTCTAGATCTTTTTTCTCGTTCAGTGGGCTCTCTCTTAGTTGGCTTCTAATAGGGGATCTGCCCCCTAGTGTCCAGATATACTGTCTTGGTGTCTTTGTTAGCTTAGTGCATGAAGAGAACTTTGGTTCCCTCCTCTTCGGTTCTCCAAAGTCATCATTGGCTCTTCTCTTTCCTTTGTCCTTTTCATTTCCTGCTCCATACAGTCCTCTGTCATCCACAACATTACTTTCTGCATCCTTGGATCTAGCTTCTTCCTAATGCAAATATCTCTCGGCTTGATGGTAGAATTCTACAAGATCCATCGGTGGATCCCTTTCCAGTAAAACTTTGAAGTTAGACTTGCTTGCGACTCAAAATACTGCCAACATTTAAATTATAGGTGGATCTAGTTTATCGACAGCTGCAGTTGTCTCATTGAACCTTGTAAAATAACCCCTCAATGTCTCTTTGGGCCTTTGTTTCAGCTTGATAGTGTCATCACTGTCTTCGGTCATGAGACATGAACTTTGAGCTGTCTTAACAAATTATTCACCGAATCGATCCATATGCTTATGGACCCATTTTTCAGTTGTCTAAACCACATCGTAGCCAAGTCCGTTAAGTATAATAGGAAGCACTGCCCCATTACCTCCTTAAAAGCACCCAACACCTCCATATGTTAGATGTGCCTCATCAAATGAATTGTCGAATCTAACTTTACATCATACATTTTCTGTGTCGAAAGCTTAAAATTGGGAGGATTCCTTACATTTCGGATATTAGCAGTGAGCGAATTCCTTCTCACTTCTTCTAAGATATGATATAGGGGTCCACCCCTAATTATCCTCCTTTCCAACTTAGTGATTCAGTTTTCGCTGTCCGGTGATGGTCTTTGACCAAAAGCGGTGTTCGGCCCCTACATCTATAGCAGAACTCCAGCATATACTCTGGCATGTACTCTTCCAGCTGCACAATAGCATTCTGACCTACTCCTCTAGCTTCATTCTATCCTCTGTTCCTATGAGGAAGCCCTAACAAATATTCCTCTAGTCATTGCGCATTTGCATACTGATTTATGTTTCTAGCTCCATCATCGTTTGTTCTTAACATTCCAACGCATTCTAAGTTCACACCAGCATTGCCCCCGAGTATAATTCTCTCGGTACCAATTTGATTTTGGTCGGTACCAAATTGTACAGTTTGTCTGGGCATCTTTCTAGTTTGCTCCACTCCAACTTTGGATGTTCTTGCATTAGCTCCTTATCCTTGGTTTTGAATTCCAGCAGTCCTAGCTATACTTTCTTATCCAATCCTTTGGAAAAATCCTTCAAGCATTTCCTATTATCGAGTCATCAATCCATCCTGCATCTTCTTCATCATTTTCTCCATCTTTTCTTTGGTTACGTAGATGGATTAGTGAGAATTTGAGGACACCTCCTAGCTCCCCATAATCTGGTGGTTTTCTTTAGCCTTAAATCTAGTGTTAGGTTTCTTCATCTTCTCCTAATATCAGATTCAAGATCCAAGTCTTCGGATCTAGTTCTCTTCTCAGTGAAAGCACCAAAATGTTGATGCCAAAAATGATACCAACACCCAAAAATTAAATGAAAGCACCAATTTTTAAAAGTAAAGGAAAAACACAAAAGGAAATAATATTTATAGTGTTTCGGCATAATATCCAGCCTACGTCCACTTTAATCTTTTTTATTAGTTGTTTTCTTTTTGGATTACAGCTAATTATCTCAGATATGAACACAATCTACTAGACCTTAGATTTACAATGATGTTTCTAGAGAGTTTGAGTGTCACTGGTACTAGAGATTTGCCGATCTAAGTCCTAAAATGACAAATAATATCTTCCTAGGTGACTCTAATAGAGGAGAGGTTAGATGTGAAGAATAGAAAGAAGTCTCCAATGGCAAAGAGATCAGATCTCGTTTTGGTTGCAACTAGGCTTGTACTGATACGAAAATAGGTATACCGGGTCAGAAGCTCGCTTGCACTGAGTTCAAGTGATAGACCAATGTAGTTCTAAAGAGATCGAAGTCTTACGACTTGAGATCATAGCTCAGTATTGGTCTACGTTAGCTCTGTACCGATCTAAGTTAGCTCGGTACTGACCTAT
Organism: Allium cepa; assembly: GCA_030765085.1. Taxonomy (NCBI): domain Eukaryota; kingdom Viridiplantae; phylum Streptophyta; class Magnoliopsida; order Asparagales; family Amaryllidaceae; genus Allium; species Allium cepa. The sequence goes on along the minus strand of CM060940.1, from coordinate 144,500,527 downwards.
AGATGTTGGTGCAGATTTAATTATTTATCTTGCTTTACTCTTTTATCTTATGTCCAATGTGTTTCATCCTCTTGTCTATCGACTTTGAGTTGATTTTAGTGACCTTTTCGATAGCTGCATCATTGCTTTCTTCTTGTCAATCTCTAGAATTTCTCATCCAAATCATGGGAAATCCACTTGAGCACAAGTAGTCGAGTGGTATAGGGGATGTATGGAGTTTAGAAAGTGGAATGAGGAGAAATGATAGGTCAAAACCGACCTATATAGCATGGTATCGAGCTATATACTTAGCTCCAACTTTGTTGAAATTTCTCAAAGTTTTTTTCTACTCCTTCTAATCGTGTTTACGAGTCTGTGAATCATTTCGTTCTTGTTTCAATCTTCTAAGTCCAGTTGAAATCTACTTTGGATCAAAAGTAGGTTAACAAAGGGAAGTGGGCTCAGTTGGCCAAGTATACTTCTTAGAGCACCGTGCTTCCAAAGAACCTAGGATGGAATCATATCAGCCCATTACTTCTACTATCAAGGACCGGGAGGTAGCCTTGTACCCCTGTTGCGATCCTATGGTCATTATTCTTGCAATGTTTAACTCAAATGTGCATCAAGCTTTCGTAGATGGGGGTAGCTTAGTTAACATCATGTCAAGACATGTTTTCAAAGCACCTAAGCTTCCTCCCTCCAGCCTCCCCCCTGCACTTTGCCAATTTATGGTTTTAGGGGTATGGGCATTGTTCGATGGGAACCACCTCTCTTATGAAAACATCGGACATGGAAAATCCTACCCATTCAATGCCAATTGATTCATCTATGAGAGCAAAAGACAACATCATTCACCCCAACACTAGCACAGGCATCTTCCCACCTAAGGATTTCATAGAGCACATGATTTCCATGCTAGATCTAAGAGACATGGAAACAAGCCCAGATCGTGATGACAACCTACTAAATGTTCTCATGGGTGTATCATGCATTTAAGGCAAGCCGACATCTCCATTTTAGTATATCTTTATTAACCGTGCCAACCCCAGCAAAGTATTCAAATCACCATAGAGCTCAACCTAAATTAAGGAAGGATATGATCAAATTCTTGTGGTAAAGCAAAGACATCTTCACGTAGGGACACACTAACATGACTTGCATTGATTCGGGGATCATTTTTAGCACACTCACCGTCAATCGTAAGGCCACCCTGTCTATCAAAAGCATCAATTATTATAACAACCCACACCACAACGGGCCTTAATTTCCGTTAAATCGAAAACCAAAGTCCACCAAACTATGCATTGTTGGTTTGGCATCCTACATATAAAATAAATGAACGCATATCAAAGTACTAACAATATAACTCACAATGGAATAACAAAATATAATAAGTCACATTATTACTAATCAACATTGACACTATGGATGTCTAGTGTCCTTGTCGGTGTCAAACATGCCAAAGGAACATGTCCATCTAAGCTATCTCATAGGTTACGTTGAGGAGGAGGTCAGAACAACGTTTTGGTGACTAGTAAATTTACACATAACACTGGTTTATGCTAATTTTCTTCTACCATGTGTTGTGTCTTTAGTCATCTCGACTCCATGTACATGCACATCACGTCTCTACCCATACTAAACTATAGCTACACACAAATATGAATATATAAGTACCATGGTCCCTCATTGGACTAAGATACCGTCCCCATTAATATCCCTAAATCAAATTTTTGTCAAAATCCATCACCCTCGCCATATCATGTCCTCGTTGCCACACATACCGTGGAATTCCCATATTGCCTAATAACGGATTTTTAATAATTTAGCTCTAACTTGCACTTTTCGGGATTCTCTACTTATCTGCCTTCTTGTTTGTAGACTTGGATTAACGAACTATAAGAATGGCGGACTCAGTGCTGGCCTTAGCTCCACAGACTACCCTATGCATTTGAAAGACTTCTCTAAAAGATTTAGCTAGCCTTGCCTTCTAACAAACAAACTAGCAAACAAATGTGCGTCGATGCGTAATCATATGTAGACCGTACATTAGTAGAGAGTGTAGCCTATTAGGTGTAACCCCTGTCTTTCCCATTGGCTACTAAGGATTGATGACGTTCTCGGTCTATATGTAGCCCCTACTCCTTAATTTGGTAATAACACATACTGACATAGTGTCATTCTTAGCTCACTATCTGATCTAGATTGCCTATTGCAATCAAGAAATACCCCCTTTCCTATTTTTGAAGTAGACTCCACTTTTTATTAGGGTATTTCTTTATCTATAAGCAAGTGTGTACACTCCAGGTGTCCTAGAGTTGAATATGTCTCATATCGGTATAATTTATACACAGCTACTGGTAGCCCCTTGAGATAGGTAAAATTCTATTATGTAACACTACTGACCTTGCATTCTAACTCATACTAATGATTAGTGTCATTTTATTCATACAATCTTTTATTAACATTAATAGTTCACACTCATCATAAATGCATACTTGAGGCTATATGTATCTTATATATATATATATATTCATTATTCACTTAATTATTTTGCCTCTGTAATTTTCTATTGACCATAAGCCTTTACTTTGTTATGTGTTTATGTCTTGCTTACTTTAGGGTTATTTACTGCTTTCTTTTTAAAATATATATAATGTCCTTTTCAATTCCTTTACTCTTTTCTCATTTCCTATTTCTATTACCTTTTCACCATTTATTCCGTTCTTTCCTACTCTTACATTTATTTACAATTAATTCCTATCTTTATTTGTATCGCATATCTTTTTTTAGATTATTCCCGTTACAATTATATTTGTTGACTTAACACATGGATTTTCTACATATTAGTGCATTGGAATTGTATCTCTTTTATGGAAATGCTACCTTTGTAAATTTCTATATCTTATCCAAGCGAAAGATTTATGTTGCATTATGAATGACAAGGAATTATATTTTCATATTGAAATAGACAGCACAAAATACCCACAAATATCACTATTTTATACGTCTATTTATTTCTGAGCGTATTCCTTTTCATTTCATAGGATGCACTTTTATTTATTTTAAATGTGACAACGTACATAAATTCACATTGCAATATCTTATATTCCAATGAATTAAAACACAGCTTAAACCCCTAAAATGTTATTGTGATTTCGTTATTTTACATTCTTATTTTTCAATATCCATTTAAATAATAATTTGGAATTGATATGCCATTTACAAGTTCATAGTCCACTATAATAAATTTAAGGATTGCTAATGCCAAAATCTTTTATAGATTTACATTAATTCAAAATATATATGTATATTTCTATATGTATATTGTATATATGTATGTATGTATGTCAAGTTAATAATTGTAGAAATGTAGGAAGAATTTAAAATTTCATTGCATGTGTATAGGTTTTGCCTACAATTCCAACTTACATATCTGGCATATTGGAATAGATCTACAATAATATAAATCTAATATTATGCCAAAGTATATAATTTTTCTACTCATCTTTTTTGCTTTACAAATCTCCAAATTTAACATCTGTTATTCAATTTTGACTCACTATTCTTCCTATTTGGTTGTAATACACCACAAGCCTATATAAATTTATCAAAGATCTAGATTAAAGAAGAGATTTGGAATCTAATTTGTATTTTAGATTCAGATTTACAATTTACCTTGGATTTGGCAATTTGATTTTAACCTATTCTCTTCCTTAATTATCTTCTACAGTTCTCCAATTGTGTATATGTATAAGCTAGAACTATTTTTAAGAATTAAGAATTTTGGAAGAGAAAAGAAAACTGCAGAGCTTCCGCATTCATCGGAGAGTTTGGAAGTAAGGGTCTAGGTCTACATTTATAGGGGTTCAAATCAATGAAAGCCGTTAGTTTAAATATTTTAAATTTGGATCGTTCAGTCTAAGGTTAACTGCCAATTTTACCCTAGCAGCAGTCGACCGCTCATGACCTAGGGTCGACCGCTACCTACCGCCCTGGGTGCATCTTGGGTTGACAATACCATTTGTAATTTGTGAATTTATCAGCGTGCTTTCATTTTTTTTGTTTTTTTCCTCTTTTCATTAACTTCTTTCCTTCTTCTTTTAGCTGAGATAATTCATTTCCACTTTATATATGAGATTTGATTTAACGTTAACTTTTCTTAACGTTTAAGTTTCTATTTATGTTATTAATTAATATTAATTAACTTTTATTGCCATAGTTACATATATAATTATTTTTGGTTCAAAAACTTCAAACGTTGATCACTTTTTCTGTTGAACTCCGATCGGAAAACTTTGTATATGAAATTTGATCTATGAGTTTCATAGTCAAATTTTGAAGTTTGAGATAACATTTCTAAATATATTTTCTTTATGCTGGAAAAAGAGTTTAGACGGAAAATTATAGATTTCCATCCTTTTCTCTTGGGTACCCGACTTTTGACTGTACTTTGGAACCTTCTCTTTGCCCGCAATTATTTTCCAACTTTTCCAAGTACATTTTGCATAGTTAATATTTGTCTTAAAGTTTTAAAATAGGGTTTATTTCAAAAATCAATTTTTTGTTCACCTATTGACAAAGTATAGAAGAAAGGATTTCATATCTAAAGCATCTTCCTCATCGCAAACTGTATTTTATTTTACTACCACTTCTACTGCACAGTAAAACCCGTGCCAACAATCTCATCGACTATTTCCCTATGTCAAGTATGTGGCATTTTGAAAATTTGAAAATTTCTTCTTTTTATGCTCAAAAATAATTTATATTACTTTTCTGAAATACTGGTAAAATTTTAGACTTCAAAAATTTTCATCACAAAATTTTCAAATACTTTTCACAAAGGAACTTCGTTTTTCAAAAGCAAGAATTTCGAACAAAAATTTTCAAAAATATGCATATTTTTTTCAAACCAAATTTTTGCCACATCACATGCAATCGAGGTTTAGTCAACATCTAACTTCCATAATGGACTTCATCTAATTTCACGGTAAACTTTAAGTTCCAAAGTTTTTCTTTTATTTATAATAGCAACTAGTACGTAAGTTCAATTATAAATTTCTGCTTTTAAGTACAGGGACATTGACCTGTGGCTCCCAACTTTCTTTCCTTATCCTTTGCTCATTGAAATTTATCTCCTGAATTGTTTACAGGACTTGCAACTTTATTTTATTTTTATTTTATTCATAAGTTAAATAATGTTCTTAATTAATTTCTTAACTTCGAGTCTATACTATTTTCTTTTCTTTTTGCATTAGTTAAATGTCTTTCTTGAAATTTCCTTGTTTTATTGTTTTTTCATAATATTGCGGTCCACGTTGAAAACACATTAAAATGAACATTTTATCATATGCGCTTTTATACCATTGAGATGACTAATGCTTACGTCACAAACCTAAAATAAATAACTTTTGGAAGTTGCCCTTCAACATCCAATAAAATTAATGATATTGTGGCCCCATCACTAATTACTTAAATCTAATGGATCTTTCTAATGTGTCATAATTCTGCAATCAATATATCTTAACTTTTTTTATGGCTTCTAATGAATAAGGTCTATTCATTACTGCCATCACCATAGCATCCTCTATGTGTGTTTGCCATCTCATAACCCTCTATTATCATCTTTTTTAAGTCCAATTATCTTGATAGTACTCTTAAATCTTGGTATTTCCTTTATCTTTGACCCTTCATCGAGCATATCCTTGAACTCATAGAAATGTACTATAAAACCATTTATCATTTATTTTCTAGTTTTTCTTATGTCTTGCACATGTGTCTGACAAAATATCCATAGATTCTCACCAGTATTTTTACACTCAATGGGGATTCCTTATTACTACACCATGAGTAGTCATCGCTCTCTTCTTCATAGCCTTACCTTTTTCCCGTCTTATCTAGGCAATCATTTCTGTCCGCTCCATATTTGAAATTTTTGGTGTGATCTTCGTTGTTTTTTTTCAAAATTAAAAACTCAAAATTCTGAAATACTTACTCCCAAAACCTTTATTTTTAAAAGTTCAACTTAGAAACCTTTTATTAAATTCAAAATTACTTACTTTAAAGACCATAATTTGAAATTTTTGAAGCCAGCTCATTCATTAAGTCCAAAAAATGTTAGCAAAATTAATTTAAAATTTTCTTTCCTTTTCTTACAAATCAACTTTTGCTGTTAAAGTTTTTTTTTCAACTTTCGCTTCTTAAAAATTGGTATTTTTAATTCAAACTATTTATTGATTTTTTCTTCGAAAAACTCATTTGTTACACCAAACAATTTCTTTCCAAAAATGCACTTTACCGCATTTCTAAAACATCTTTTATAATTTTAAACAATAAAAAGTTGAAGCGGATAAGGACAACTCTCGTACTCTAATATTTTTTTATCACTCATGATATCTACATTTTCATCCTTAGAGGAAGCTCCACCATCATATTAAGGCGGCTTCTCAAAGATATATGCCATCATTGCAACATTCTAAAAACTATCCATTTTTTCTTCTACCGTTTTAATTTCCTTTATTGTTTCTAATTACCAACTTCATTTTATAAAAATTCCTAACCTTATCTTTATTTATATTTCGAACATTTTTTCTAAGTTACTCCAAATTAGATTACTAACATTATTTTGATACATAGTCCTAATATTGTTTATACTCATATTTCATAATTTTACTTCCATTAAACTTTCTTCTAACTAAACTGCTCTTAATTAAATAGTTTTCCTCTTAATTGACTACCATCCTTAGCAGATTATTGCACTGCGTTCACCTACTACTTTGTTTTCGTATTTTAAATCTTCTTTTCCATACTATTTAACCCATTTCAAATTTGTACCACTTTATATTGTCCACCCCTAAAAAAAAATATTTTTACAGCTTAAAATTTTCATTACAGAAAAATCCACGAGCTATATTGCTCTACCAATTTTCTTTCAAAAGAAATAATTTTTCATAAAATTTTCTTACTGAAATTTTTAGATTTTAATTATACTAAAACTTTATATTTACAATTTTCTTTCTTTGCAAAGGAACTAGCGAACTACATGTGCTTTATAATTTTCAACAATTGGCTTTTGTAAAACCCATTTAGGAATTTTTTTTCAATTTAACTATATATATTCATATATATTTTTAAAATCTAATATTTGCTTACTTTTTCAAATATATTAGTTATATATTTTTATCAACTTTTAAAACTATTTTCTAGTGAGATGGACTTAGAGTTAATTTTTGTTTGTCCTTTCTCTTTATGATAACCACCCTACACCACAACACCTAATATACTGTACAATGCCCTATAGCAGTGCTCCGTCGCGGGGCAACTTTTAGGGGTTTTAAAGTAAATAAACAACATATATTTTTTTATATATCTCACAGTGCATCGAATAAAATATAATTGTAAACATCTCAAATATAAAGTAGGCAACACAGTAAATAACCGAATAATTCATAGAATCAGAGTGCACTAATACATGTAGTATACATCATAAGAAATAGAGTTATATGTCAAATAATAACTCATAATAACTATCTCTAAGTGATAAAGTCACTAGCAAGCTTTAGTGCTATGCAACAGAGCAGAAAATGTGTAAAAATAATAATACAAGAGAAAAGCCTCCGTCTCGCCACCTATCCAACTCCACATGCTCACCAGACCTGATATCCCTAATCTACTCATTTAAGAGTACCCAGAGTAATAGGAAGCAAATCATAATTCCTCGGGCCAGTCTAGTGCAAGTGATAATAAATATCTGAATACTAATATGCCACTATAATAGGACAAACGTTATGAAGAGTCTTACCCGACCTGTCCCTGCATCCACAGAGTGAGGACATTTACAAAATACATGGTACTCCACATCATAGTCATCATGGGTGTACTAAACAGCAAAGTGCTAGGGTGTGTTTAGGTATCTACATCAATACTATCGGCCTCATTTGACATTGATATGGTGATAAGGTGATAAACAATCAAGCAAACATAACATCCGTCATCCATGCTCACATTCACCCACTAAGTGCGTTGGATACGTAACAACTCAAACGACCTATCATTATCAAGGACTACCCAAAGCCTTGGTTCCTCATCAGTCAAATCCATGCCACTCAATATGCCAGAATAATAGAACGCCCGTCATAGCCTATTCAAGGTAAAAGATCGCAAATTATGGAGATCAAATCTCCCGTCATGGGGACCAAAGCCCATCATGGCTCATATAGTTACCATATATTACCCCTGCTTTATGTGTACTCCCTAAACCGTCGAATATCGTAGATTCCTTTGCACACATCATCAGTAGCAGAGCTCATCTTGGAGTTATCCCTACAACTTCCATCATAAAGTCACTAAGGTCGAGAACCATCATTAGTCATAGAATATCATCATGCATCACATAACCTTCCTCTCACAGTCCTCATAATCCGACTCATCATCGTCTACTTTGCATCTTGAAGTACAGTTGTCCTTCATTAAAGCCATCACTCCACATCACAAAATCATCATCATTCGGTCACGAGTCGTCATCGTCGAAAATCGTTGAAAAAGATGTCAAAAACTCAACTCAGAATTTCCTAGTTCTGGCCCAAAGTAGAGCAGATGAATTCTTAGGTTTAGCCCAAAGCAAACCTTGGCCCAAAGTCGTGCCCAAGTATATTCAGAAACTTCCTAAAGCTTGCCCAAGGATCGATACTGATCCTTGACTTAGCTTATGTTTTCTCTCATCTTCATCGATTTAAGAATGCCCTAGGTCAAGCACGACTTTTTTCCTTTCTAGCACGAAGCATACCCCACATTGATCCATCCCCACCTGGTTGAACTTTCTGAAGCCATAACTCGACCATACAAACTCCGAACGACTTGAAATTTAAAATGTATCTTTAGAGGGTCCTTCTTGACCCACCTTACCGATTGTATATCATTTGGACAATGTGATCTTTATAGGTCATCATCGATCTATCAACACCGATCCATTTTCAATCGGTCATAACTCGAGCACAAAATCCAAATAATGTAAAACTTGGAACATAGCCTTTTGGGGCCTTCGATGTCACCCCATATCAATACCACTAAGTTTGGACAAAATTCAGGGATCATCATCGATCCTTAAATATCGATCCCATACTTTACACTTAGGCCAGGCCACACTTCCCCATGCTCCCCCTTCGATCGCAAGTCTAATGGCCCAACCCTTAGGGATCAGTACCAATCCATTGGGATGATCCTACACATAGCCAAAACAGTGTGATTTTGGCTCCTCTTCCCTTCGCACCATTTCCTTGTTTGAACCACAGTTTGCACTCTGATCCCATGCTCCTTCCCATGGTTCTCCACTGATCCCTAAGTTATAACTTCTCCAATCCTTTATGCAATCCATGTATATGCCTAAGCGATCCATCCATACATTCAAGCTACCCATCCATTCTTCATTCACAAACCATCTTCATCGTTAGTGAATCAGCCAAGTGTCCACCAATCCCCAAGCATAAAAGATCATCACTGATCCCAACTTCAAATGGTCATAACTCAAGCACAAGAACTCCAAACGACTTGAAACTTGGAGGGTAGTCTTATTAGGCCTTTTTTATCACCCTATATCTCTAAGAACATGAATTTACAATAACAATCCAAATTTCTTGAAATTTACATATGTTCTTGAAAAAGGTTTTAAAATGTGTTTTAGTATCTAAAATCATTTAAAAACATCATTAAACATTTAATAAAGGCTAATTAGAGAGTATAAGCCTAAAACCACTCACTTATCTCCTATGTAATCCAATCCATGCTGCAAGCTCCATGAATCCAAGTATGAATAGAAGCACCAATGTGATCTCCAGTAGCTAATCTCCGCTCTAAGGTAATATTCTCCTCCTAATGACATTTTGGCTAATTAAAATAAGGGTTTGGGTGGCTTTTTAGGTAAAAGATTTTTTAATAGGGGCTCTCTCTCTCCCTCTCTCTGTTTTTGGTATGAGTGAAATGATGAAAGAGATTCCCATTAGTCCTAGACCCATACTAATCCCGAAATAGGCTTTGGGCCTACCCATTAACTTGTTAATTATATCTTAAGCTGCCTAAGATATAGTGAAACTTCAAATAGCCATATCTCCTAAACAATACTTCCATTTTTCATATGACTGCTCTACGGAAATGGAAACCATCATCCAGATCTAATGAAAGTGGTTTCAGACCCTAACTCAGCTCCTACCAAAAGTTATAGGCCATACAAGATTTCTAGGTTTAAAAAGGTCGCATAAGAATTCGATAAAAATCAGAGATACGGAGAATGTCCCAAAGAGTCATTTTCCAAAATTTTAGAATCGTGCAACCTCTTATGAAAATATTATAAATACTCTAAGATCCTCCAATACGTAGAATATAGATCGTTACACTCTTGGACCTTTTTCTTCAACTTACTGAATTATTTTCTTCCAAATATCAGAAGTCCAATTACTAATTTGGGGTGACTACTTCACCACTTCGGAAAACCAATTGCTTCTAGATATCTACAACATATGGATTCTTACTTTTCTTTTATCTGGATCTACTGTACATCATCAATCAGCAATCATACAGGGATGAACAACCATTGGGCTATTGGGGTCCGACTAGGGAGTTATGTAATATCCATCTTTAAGGACCTTCCATATGCAACTACTCTACAGTTGGAATTTTTAGGATTTAGTGTGTAATATATTTATATTTATAGTCAAAATAAAAATACATTCACTCAACGTTTTCTAATTTTTCAAGATTGACTAACCTCTCTTTGATACCAAATGCAACAACCCACACCCTAATAGGGCCAAAATTTCGCTAAATTGAAAACCCAAGTCCACCAAAGTATGGATCATTGGTTTGGTATGCTGCATATAAAATAAATGAATGCATATCAAAGCACTAATGGTATAACTTGAAGTAATGGAATAATAAATTATAATAAGTCACATAGTTACCACCAAGATTGACACTTACAAATGTCGAGTGTCCTTGTCAGTGTCGAGTATGCCAAAGGAACCTTCCCGTTTAAGCTATCCTATGGGTTATAATAAGGAGGGGGTTTGAACAACGTTCTGGTGAGTGGTAAATTATACACTTTATATAAGATACTATTTTATGTCGATTGTCTTCTATTCCATGTTATATCTTTTATTTTTAATTAGTCGTCTTGACTCCATGTAACGATCCAGATTTTTCGTCGTTGAATTTTGAATATTTAAATGGTTTAAATTGATTTGAGATTATAATTTTAGTTAGTAAGATTTTAAAAGCTGAAAGTTTAAGCGATTTTGGAATATTCGAAATTGTCAAATTTATTCAACGCGTTAAAATAGCGATTTGGGGGCACAGTCACAGAATTTGATGCAACCAGTTTCATTGGATCCATAATGTTATACTATTATCGGGTTTAAATTTCGTAGTGTTTGGAGTTATCATTTGATTGTGGGCGATATAAACATGTTGAAATTTATATCGAAAATGCAATATAATAAGTGGATCCAAAAGCTATCTTCTCCATACGATTGAATTAGGACTCGAAACCTTTTCCATTGCACTCGAAATGGGGGTATAACATTCCAGACGCCTAGCGGCATGCCTCGATAGGGGTTGGAGATCTTTAGTTACGTAAAGTGAAACGAATTGAAAATTTAAATTAATATATATATATATATATATATATATATATATATTCGTTAATCGTTCACATCACCTCCTTTCTTTCAATTTCAAGCCATCCTACATTGTCAACCTACTTGGCATGTGAAACACACTTCCCTCCCTTTTAAAACACGTGAGATTTCTTCCTCAATCAGTTCAAAATTTATTCAAATAAAGACCGAGTCTTTCTTTCTTTTAATTTATAGAACCACAAAATCGAAAAAAGAAAAGAAAATTACAGACGTGCGAGCCTGGGTTGGGAAAGTATGGGGTGGATCATGACTTGAGGGAGGTGCGACGTGGTTCTAGAGTTTGGATGACTATCAAGGGTGAGTCGCTCACTCTCAATTGGGTGGGGAGGGCAACGCGAGGTGATTCTATTTAGCAGTGAGTCAATTTAAGTGCATGAGCAGGTGATGGATGATGGCGATTTGAGGTCGTTCGACGTTGTGGGAGGTATGACAGTTTTTGTCTAGGGAGCTATAGGTCAAGGCAACGGTGGTTGCAATGGCTTCGATGGGTGAAGTTGCAGTGGGATGGTGAGAGTCTGAAGACGAGCAGTTTTGAGAGTTTGGATCTTTGTTCGTGGTTGGCTTTTTGCTCAGGGTTTGGAGGATTGGGTGGGGTCAAAGTCGCGTGCCAAGGAGGTAGTGAGGAAGAGGGTAATTAATTTTTTTTATTTAAGTAAATATGGTGATTATTTTATTAATTAAGTAGTCATTTAAATCAATTTTAGTTTCTAATTGATAACTAAAAATTTAGTAGTTTTGTATTCGTGGGATACGGAAGAAAATTTGAATGTATTGCAAATAAAATCATGATGAGAAAATTCTCGCTCATTTGGATCACCAAAATTTAAAGTTTAAATGGTTGAAATTAAATTTTGGATGCTTGTTTAATTTATAAATTATTGTCTATTGAATGATAAAAAATATATAGTAGCTTATATATTAGCATTTGGAGTGATATTCCCGCATATTTTAGCGGATGAGAACTTATGCGCCCCGCATAATAGAAGATGACCCGATATACCACGATATCCCCCTCAAAGTGGGATTGGTATTTTTATGTTGTATTAACATCTGTGGATACAGGGAAAACAAGTTGGAAGGATCCAACTGGATTCCTCGAAAATGTTAAATTTATTTTCATATATTGTGATATATGGATTGTGTAAAATAATCTATATAGATTATTGTGGTGTTGGGAATTTATCGGATGCTATTGTAGCACTGGCTTAGATTTTGATAATTTAAATACCATAAATATTTTTTTTTAAATTAAGGGATAATGGGGAATTTTTGATATGAAAATATTATATTTGTATTGGAGTTATTTTAAAGAAATTGAGTTAGAAAATATATTTGATTTTGGGTATATTTAATTATTGCAAATTATTAAAAGGGGATTTTAAAAATGGATTTTATAAAAGAATTTATAAATGATATTCGAAAAATATAAAGGAGTTGACGATGGTATTAAAATAGATTGGAGACTATAAATCAGATTATAAGCAATGGATTTATAAAATGGATTTTAATAAATAAGATTTGTTTTATGGATAGGTAAAACAGAGGAGTTATAAAAATTTATAAACGACGTTTATAGATAAGGGAAATCGATACCAGGATGATAAATTGGGAACATAAAATTCATAGGTGAAATTATATTAGAATATGGAAAATAGGGTGAGGGAAATAGTAGATTCTATTTTGAAATGAGAATGATTAGGAAATCGACAATGAATCGATATGTTATGAAATCGAGAGGAAGTTATAAGTTAAATTGATTATTGAGATTTAAAAAATATTTTATATTTTAACAAGCGAGTTTGTTTAAAAGGAAAATTTATTTATTTTAAAACTATGAAATTTTAAACCAGTTGAAATTAAAATACTTCGGTAGGTAGGTTTTCAAATGTTAAATATTTATTTAATAAATTCAAACTTTTAAATTCAGCTTGAAAATCTATTTGTTCATCTAAAGAAAATGAGTTATTGATTACATGGAATTGTTTTCAATATTTTAAATAGTAACTTAAACATATTTTAAATAAATTACCGTTCTTTAAAGAAAATACTCTTTATATAAATAATCTGAAATGATTGCAAATTTATTTATAAATTTTCTTGAAATGTGTAAATGGGATTGTCAAAGGATGGAATTTTATAAGAGAAATCTTATATATGGAATGTTGGGGACTTAAGCAAATTTCCGATGTCTAGATGCGATAACTTCGAGAAGATTTTGAATTCTTTTGAAGGAGTTATAAATGGTTGGTTGGGATTATAATTAAGTATAATCGGTTTGGAAATTATAGGAAGAGTTTATTAAAAATTCCGAAAATTATGAGATAAGTTGTGAAATATTTCTAAGTTAAATCTTGAAAATGATTTTGGAAATTATACGTATAAAAAATTTCCTAACTATTGGAAGGAAGGGTTGGAAAAAAATTTTAATGGCAAAGATTTGGAAAAGAAATATTTTCCAAGTGTTATAAAAATGGAAGTTGGAAATATTTCTAACTATTGAAAATGATGAAATACCCTATTATGGATACAAGTGTTGAAATTTGTTTTCAAATATAGAAATATTGAAAGAGATGGATTATATATCACAGTGAAGATGATTTTGGAATAAATATTTTGGAGATTTATAAAATTGGGCTTAGTAGCTGCTTATGGATATTTTATTGATAGTTAAATGCTGACTATCAATAATTAGCCAATTTTGTTAATTGTTTTGAAGAGATGGGGATCGAATTTAATTATCCAAAACCCCTTCGATCTGGTTTGAACATTATGAATGAATACCATAAAGATGATCAAGACTGTGATTCGGTTTGTCCATACCAGGATAACTTGTATGGACGAATTGTGATAGCCCTGATTTTATGAACAAGTTTTATAATTTAATTTAGTTATGCTTGTTTAAAAATTTTGTTTCCTAGGAGAAAAATATATATAATAAATTAACTACAAATGCATTGTGTAAGTATTGATATGTATGCAAGATGAAACACACACATGCACATATTTCTCTGGAAAAAAGAAAGAAAGCAGGAATTAATTTGTAAGCTAGAGTAAACTACAAATACATGGATATGATATGATTATTACAGATAGGAATGTGTCATTGAAACAAGTCTAGAATAAGGAAAATAAAGGCTTAGGCAAGGATAGAAATATAGGTATTATACAGGCATTTTAAACAAATGCTGGCTGAAGGAAAAATTAGAAATTGCATGGAAATGGTATGAGTTGTTGAATAAATACTTTATCTACTTTTAGCAATTTCCTTAGCTTTAAAAAAGAAAAGAAAAAAAGAAACAGAGATCATGCAAATAAGATGACCGGGGTAATAAGGTATAATTTCTGTTAATAGAAATTAGGACCACTTACCCATTTTCTCTTGAAATAGAATGAGAGGATGATCATAAGTGACAGGGTAAAATTGACATTGGGTAAATTTTTAAAAACCCTAGAGGCAGCCAAGGTCTTTTATAAGAAGGCTTAAGGGTAGGAGGATCTGTCACCATTTTCTTAAAAGCAGAAAGAAAAAAATATATACAGTAAGCAAAAGAAAGAGAAGCGTTGGCCATTAGAGATAAGTAGGAAATGGCAGATCAAAAGAGAAGGATTAAGGTGAGTAACCTCACTGAAAATTGGCATTAAGTCCTGAATATTGAGGCAGCCTAAATGATTTTATATTTTTATTTAATTTGTGTTTGTTTTATGATTTTGGTGTGTTAATGATCTGTTAAATGTTTAACTCTTCTTATGTTAATATACCCAGAAAATATGTTTATGGTTTTCATGTTTAAATGGTTACTGTGTCATGAATTATCTTTGAGATGAGATGCTTTCTTTTATGTGACTTTTACATACAGATCAATTCATGGAAATTTCAAGGATATATGTTATAGATCTATGGTCAAAAAAAAATGAATGAAAAAATGGGACTGTAGTATAAAGTGGTTGCTGCTTATGTCTCATGATTAAATAAATGGTAACATAGAAGTGCAATGTCATACATGTGCTGAACTTCTATGTTTGCAAATAAATCCAGATGAGAATAAAGACTTGTGGTTTAGTCAGATCTTATGAATTCGTGAGTACCTGATTAAATCAGAGGTAAATGGATGCATCAGAGCAAACTATATATATATATATATATATATGACCATATATTTATAAGCATGACTCCTTAAAAGCCCATGATGTAAATAACACGTATACTGAGAAATCAGACTAGCTTGTATGAATAAATTTATGTTATGAAAACATGATATGTTATTCCTTGAATACATGCATGATGGTTGAGTTGTTTATTTTTCTCTGATTAATTATGAGATGCAGAAGGGATTAGCACAATTGGGGGAAAAGGGAAAATAAACACTTAGTAATTTAACTAAGGATTTTGGATCTTAGGGCTGCAAAGTATGGCTTGGCAAGGTGAATATTGCAAGCTCACACATGGTATGATTATACCCAGGGGCCTGAGTGTGCTGGGTTAACAGTGAATATGCCCCAGACAATGTGTGATTTAATAGAAGGAAAGTAGCTAAAGTCCATTACAAAACACCTGACATTGAATTCTGAAAATAAGTTCACAGGTAGGATTGGGAAAAATCCCAGATAGCCAGAAAGTTATAGATAAGGAAAATAATTAAATGATGGCTATATTGGTTGGTTAGAGTATTCTATTGGGGGAATTATACGTTTGTACTCCCTGATAAAATCCATGGAATTATTTATTATTCTGTTATGCATAAATGAACATGCACAGGTGATACATGAGAGTATCCAAGAGAAATGTTGTTCTACCTTACCTGTTTTAAAAGTTACTTGAAAATAAGGAAAGTTATTTAAATTTAGATTTTCAGTAAGATTACTCATACCAGACAATGTAGTCTGACCCTTTGTGTGTTTGAACACCATTGGGTGTCTCATATTTTTATGAGGCAGCTCATGGTGATTGTGCAGTTAATTAGGCATTTCCCTGATCAAGAATTGGATGAATTAGCTGCTAAGGAATTGGATATAATAGTACAGACTTACTAATATTATGACAGAAGTTAATTTGAATTTATGTTATGAAATGTTGGTTAAGTTGTTTTGGGAGGAAACTGGTGTAGTGCTATTTTCTGTTTGCAAGTATTGAACTAACTATGATATTTCTGTTGAAAGCTGTGAGATGCTTTTGAGAATGTTTCATTAAGTAATACAGTTTTTGGCATTAAACTTCTGGAATGCTTAACAAAATGTGCAGTACTAAAATAAATCTGAAATGATTTGTAGATTGGAAAAAAAAAGAAAAACGATAACCTGATATCTATAGTAAGAACTGTGAGACACATAAAGAAACCCAGATTAATTGGTATGTTGCTTGAGTAAAATAGCAAAAGAATTCAGGCTAACTTGACCAATTTTGCCAAGCCTGGGTTCAACCAGTCTAAATGACCTGAGCTCTTTGGTTAGGAAAGATAATAAACAAATAAAAATGGTAAATCAGGTTAGTTGTATTGAAAAAGAATGGTTACCTGAAATCATCCAGATACACACATGTACGCAGAATACATGTACACACTTGTACATGGGATAATTATGGTTTCAGTAAATCTGAGGTCATAGAAGTGCAAACAAACTTTAAAACTAGAAAAAATAACATATAGAACTTGCCAAAAATTAAAAAAAGACAGAAAAGTTACTATGGAAATTATTTTGCTATGGTGAGTTCCAAAATGAATTTTCTGCTTCCAAAACTCTTATACTCTGATTGAAAGAAAAAGAGAAAAAGAAAAACTGATTTGTTTATAACAATATTATTATATTGGTTGAAAGATCCTGGATAGGAGTGAAAAGAGATAAGATGTTCTCTTGAGTAGATGACCACTGAAAAAAAAACCTGTACAACACTAAAAAAAAAAATTGGGGTAAGAAAGTGGGTCATCTCATTTGGTATCAGAGCTATGTTGATAAATAACATAGCAAAATTTAGCAAAAACTTGTTTTTCTTGAATGTGTGAAAGCATTGACTGTCTTGAATGCTTTGCTTTATACTGATATAATATCTGTTATGATTAAATGGTAATAAGTTAGAATAGGCTAACTTATAAAAGAATAAATAATGGACTAACTCAAGTATTGTATCCATAGAACTATGGTGAGACCTAGACAACCAGATGTAGGACCAAGTGAACCACCTATGATGAATATGAAAGAATTTATGAAAGCACTAAGGGATGGAGTAGGTAACAGGCAAGAAAACCCACATGAGGAGCTTTCCAAACTTCTCAAGACCTTTACCAATCTTGGAGGCAAGACTTTTGATGGAACAGAAGGGATTATGGGAGTTCAAAACTGGCTCATAATTTTGGATAGAATATTTGCTGATATGCAAGTTGAAGACCAAAAGAAGAGGTTAATAGCATCTAGACAACTGAGGGGAGCAGCTTTGGATTGGTGGGAAGTTGTTATAGCTGGAAGACCTGAAGGGGAGGTGACATGGAACCAGTTTAAAGAGATGTTGGAAGGGAGATTTGTACCTGCATCAGCTAAAGAATCTTTGCTAGAAGAATTTATTAAACTAAGACTGGGAACTATGAGTGTAACTGAATATACACAAAAGTTTGAATCCTTAGCCAAGTACGGTGCAGTGCTTATCACAACTAAAGAGGCTAAAAATGGCAGATATATCCAAGGACTGAATGCCCACATTAGTAGAGCTATGCTACCATATAAGGACAGGACCTTTGATCAAGTTTTGGATCTGGCTTTGAGCTTTGAACAACATGATAAAGCCAGAGAAAATTTCAGAGCATTTAAAAATAACCAAAATAAGAAGGGAAAGGGAAAGTTTCACCCTTATGACAAAAAGAAAGCAGAGGTAGCTTCCACCAAGAAATCAAAACTGCTGAAGTTAAGAAGAAAATTACTTGCTATAATTATGGACAAGAGGGACACATGAAAAATAGGTGTACAAATCGTAAACCAGCATCCTTTAAATGTCACCAGTGTGGAAAGGAAGGTCACATAAGGAGGAACTGCCCAGAGTTTAAGCAAGGAAAAATGAGTACTTTGGAAGTGAAAAGCAAAGCAACTGAGGGACCAAATGTTGAGAAGCATGGCCAAGTTGAAGGTACTTTGCTTATTCACTCCATACCTTTTGTAGTAGTATATGATACTGGGGCTACACACTCCTTAATTTCTCATGATATTGTACAACAATTAAAATTGAATTGTATGATTGTTGATAAGCCATTACTTATTAAAAGTCCTTTAGGAAATTCCTGTATTTTGGGTATGATGTGTATGCAACTAGAATTGAATATAGGGGGATATGTGTTTAGTGCAGACCTATATGTGTTGAAATACCCAGGTATAGGAGTTATTTTAGGGGTTGATTGGTTAAGAAAATATAGGGCTGTTATAAACATGGAAACCTCTACCATATCTTTGAGAACTTCTGATGGGAAAAGAGCAGTTGTTCTTTGTGAAGTGAATAAGAACAGGAACATAGCCACCCTTATTACTTTGTCTAGTGAAAAGCATATGCCTGCAATAGAAGAAACCCCTATAGTAAATCAATATGCTGATGTGTTTGGTGAAGTAAAGGGGGTTGTCAACCATAGACCAGTGGAGTTTTCTATTAAACTTATTCCAGGAGCAAACCCAATAGTTAAAAGACCAACTAGAATGGGGCCTAAAGAATTAATAGAATTGAAAAAGCAACTTGTTGAACTTGAAGAAAAAGGCTTTATCAGACCTAGTAGCTCATCATGGGGAGCACCAGTAGTTTTTGTTAAGAAGCAAGATGGATCTCTTAGATTATGTATTGATTATAGAGAGTTAAATAAAATCACAGTTAAAAACAAATATCCCTTACCAAGAATTGATGATCTTTTTGATCAATTGAGTGGTGCAAAAATATTCTCTAGACTTGATTTGGCCTCAGGATTTCATCAAATGAAAGTAGAAGAGGAAAGCATTAAATATACAGCCTTTAATACTAGATATGGACTTTATGAATTTTTAGTAATGCCATTTGGCTTGACAAATGCTCCCTCTTATTTTGTTGATTTGATGAATAGAATTTTTAGAAAATACTTAGATAAATTTGTATTGATATTTATTGATGATATCTTAATTTATTCTAAGTCAGTTGAAGAGCATGAGAATCATTTGCATATAGTACTACAGAAATTAAGGCAAGAAAATTTGAAAGCAAAATTTTCAAAGTGTACTTTTTGGCAAAATGAAGTAAACTTTTTAGGTCATGTGATATCAGAAAAAGGCATATCTGTAGACCCCAATAAGGTGATGGCAGTGCAAGCATGGAAAAGGCCTACTAGTGTCACAGAGGTCAGGTCATTTATGGGAATGGCTGGGTATTATAGAAGGTTTATAAAGGATTTTGCAAAAATTTCAATTCCATTGACTAGATTAACTAGAAAGAATCAGGCTTTTGTTTGGACTGAGGAGTGTGAGAAAGCCTTTGAGAGGTTAAAAGAAGCACTAGTACAAGCCCCAATATTAAAGGTTCCTGAAGGAAATGAGAATTTGGTGATATATACTGATGCAAGTGGTCAAGGACTTGGGGCAGTATTGATGCAACAACATCAAGTGATAGCTTATGCCTCTAGACAGTTGAAGCCCAGTGAGGTAAAGTATGCTACACATGATCTTGAATTGGCTGCTATAGTGTATGCTCTTAAATTATGGAGACGTTATTTGTTAAGGGCTAAATTTGAAGTATACACAGATCATAAGTCACTCAAATATTTGTTTTCACAAAAAGAATTGAACATGAGGCAGCAAAGATGGATTGAACTCTTAGCCTCATATGATTTTGAAATATTGTATACACCTGGCAAAGCTAATAAAGTGGCAGATGCTTTAAGTAGACAACATGCCAAGATAGCTAGATTGATGATAGAAGAATTTAATACTTTATCATTACTGATTGATTCAGAGGTGAAAAGGGAGAGTGTAGAGAATATGAACATATGCAGTGAGAGGGAAGAAATAGGAAAGTTAAGTTTTGTTACTTTGGGATCAGAATTGAAAAATAAAATTGTAAAGCTACAAGATCAAGATCCATTTTTACTTAAGAAGAAGACTCAGATACTAAATGGTGAAGCAGTGGAAGGATTTCAATTCAATAAGCAAGGCTATTTGAAGAAAGGAAAAAGAATATGTGTTCCTAGCATTGAAGAATTGAAGCAAGAAATTTTAGATGCTTATCACAAAAGCAAGTATACCATACACCCAGGAAGCACAAGAATGTATCACAACCTCAAGAGAGATTATTGGTGGAGTGGTATGAAGAGTGCAGTGGCATTATATGTGTCTAAATGCATGGTTTGTCAACAGGTAAAAGCTGAATACCAAAGACCCTCAGGAATGCTTCAACCTTTACAAATACCACAGTGGAAATGGGAAGATATATCAATGGATTTCATTGATGGTTTGCCCAAAACTAGGAGGGGAAATGATAGTATTTGGGTTGTAGTAGATAGGCTAACTAAATCAGCTCATTTTATACCCGTAAAATCAGATAGGAATGCAAGCACATTAGCTCAGTTATTTATTAAAGAAATAGTTAGATTGCATGGAATACCAAAAACTATAGTAAGTGATAGAGATACCATCTTCACTTCAAAAATTTGACAAAGTTTTCACAAAGCAATGGGGACTGATCTGTGCTTGAGTACAGCATATCACCCTCAATCTGATGGTCAAACAGAAATTGTGAATAAATTACATGAAGACATGTTGAGGGCATGTATATTGGATTGGGGAGGAAGCTGGGAAGATCACATATATCTGGCAGAATTTGCATACAACAACAGCCATCACAGTAGCATAGGCATGGCACCCTTTGAAGCACTCTATGGTAGACCATGTTTATCACCTTCAAGTTGGGTTGAATCTGGGGAGAAGGTGGTCTTAGGACCGGAAAATGTAAAAGAAACTTCTGAAAAGATAGCTCTGATTAGAAAAAGAATTGCTTCTGCCCAAGACAGGCAAAAGAAGTATGCTGATCAGAAGAGAAAGGCAGTGCAATATGATGTTGGAGACTATGTATTTATTAAAGTATCACCCATGAAAAAGATTTTGAGATTTGGAAAACAATGAAAGTTGATTCCAAGGTATATAGGACCATATAAAATTCTAGAAAGAATTGGAAATGTAGCCTATAAGTTAGAATTGCCCGAGGAAATGAGAGCAATACATGATGTTTTTCATGTATCTCAGTTAAGGAGATGGGTTCATGATAAGGAAACAATTTTGAAATCTTCTGAGAAAGTGCAGATTGACCCCAGAATGGTGTATGGGAAGAAGCCTGTAGGCATAGTTGCAAAAGAAATCAGGAAATTGAGAAACAAAGAAATAAAACTAGTAAAAGTGCAATGGAGTCTTGACCCAAATGATTGCACATGGGAGGTGGAAGATAAAATCAGAAATGATTATCCACAACTAATTGATTGAATAAAAGGTAAAAAAAAAATTATATGTATATAAGTATACTAATGAATGACTTGATTAAATACTTTGATATGCATAGGGTTTGATTAAATGATTGGTCTGAGAATGATTGATTTGTTGAATTGAGGATGTCTGAATTAAGTATGAAAGAATTGTGGGACACAATTCCTAAAAAGGAGGGGTATATGTGATAGCCCTGATTTTATGAACAAGTTTTATAATTTAATTTAGTTATGCTTGTTTAAAAATTTTGTTGCCTAGGAGAAAAAATATATAATAAATTGACTACAAATGCATTGTGTAAGTATTGATATGTATGCAAGATGAAACACACACATGCACATATTTCTCTGGAAAAAAAAAAGAAAGCAGGAATTAATTTGTAAGCTAGAGTAAACTACAAATACATGGATATGATATGATTATTACAGATAGGAATGTGTCATTGAAACAAGTCTAGAATAAGGAAAATAAAGGCTTAGGCATGGATAGAAATATAGGTATTATACAGGCATTTTAAACAAATGCTGGCTGAAGGAAAAATTAGAAATTGCATGGAAATGGTATGAGTTGTTGAATAAATACTTTATCTACTTTTAGCAATTTCCTTAGCTTTAAAAAAGAAAAAAAAAGAAACAGAGATCATGCAAATAAGATGACCGGGGTAATAAGGTATAATTTCTGTTAATAGAAATTGGGACCACTTACCCATTTTCTCTTGAAATAGAATGAGAGGATGATCGTAAGTGACAGGGTAAAATTGACATTGGGTAAACTTTTAAAAACCCTAGAGGCAGCCAAGGTCTTTTATAAGAAGGCTTAAGGGTAGGAGGATCTGTCACCATTTTCTTAAAAGCAGAAAAAAAAAATACAGTAAGAAAAAGAAAGAGAAGCATTGGCCATTAGAGATAAGTAGGAAATGGCAGATCAAAAGAGAAGGATTAAGGTGAGTAACCTCATTGAAAATTGGCATTAAGTCCTGAATATTGAGGCAGCCTAAATGATTTTATATTTTTATTTAATTTGTGTTTGTTTTATGATTTTGGTGTGTTAATGATCTGTTAAATGTTTAACTCTTCTTATGTTAATATACCCAGAAAATATGTTTATGGTTTTCATGTTTAAATGGTTACTGTGTCATGAATTATCTTTGAGATGAGATGCTTTCTTTTATGTGACTTTTACATACAGATCAATTCATGGAAATTTCAAGGATATATGTTATAGATCTATGGTCAAAAAAAAAATGAATGAAAAAATGGGACTGCAGTATAAAGTGGTTGCTACTTATGTCTCATGATTAAATAAATGGTAACATAGAAGTGCAATGTCATATATGTGCTGAACTTCTATGTTTGCAAATAAATCCAGATGAGAATAAAGACTTGTGGTTTAGTCAGATCTTATGAATTCGTGAGTACCTGATTAAATCAGAGGTAAATGGATGCATCAGAGAAAACTATATATATATATATATATATATATATATATATATATGACCATATATTTATAAGCATGACTCCTTAAAAGCCCATGATGTAAATAACACGTATACTGAGAAATCAGACTAGCTTGTATGAATAAATTTATGTTATGAAAACATGATATGTTATTCCTTGAATACATGCATGATGGTTGAGTTGTTTATTTTTCTCTGATTAATTATGAGATGCAGAAGGGATTAGCACAATTGGGGGAAAAGGGAAAATAAACACTTAGTAATTTAACTAAGTATTTTGGATCTTAGGGCTGCAAAGTATGGCTTGGCAAGGTGAATATTGCAAGCTCACACATGGTATGATTATACCCAGGGGCCTGAGTGTGCTGGGTTAACAGTGAATATGCCCCAGACAATGTGTGATTTAATAGAAGGAAAGTAGCTAAAGTCCATTACAAAACACCTGACATTGAATTCTGAAAATAAGTTCACAGGTAGGATTGGAAAAAATCCCAGATAGCCAGAAAGTTATAGATAAGGAAAATAATTAAATGATGGCTATATTGGTTGGTTAGAGTATTCTATTGGGGGAATTATATGTTTGTACTCCCTGATAAAATCCATGGAATTATTTATTATTCTGTTATGCATAAATGAACATGCACAAGTGATACATGAGAGTATCCAAGAGAAATGTTGTTCTACCTTACCTGTTTTAAAAGTTACTTGAAAATAAGAAAAGTTATTTAAATTTAGATTTTCAGTAAGATTACTCATACCAGACAATGTAGTCTGACCCTTTGTGTGTTTGAACACCATTAGGTGTCTCATATTTTTATGAGGCAGCTCATGGTGATTGTGCAGGTAATTAGGCATTTCCCTGATCAAGAATTGGATGAATTAGCTGCTAAGGAATTGGATATAATAGTACAGACTTACTAATATTATGACAGAAGTTAATTTGAATTTATGTTATGAAATGTTGGTTAAGTTGTTTTGGGAGGAAACTGGTGTAGTGCTATTTTCTGTTTGCAAGTATTGAACTAACTATGATATTTCTGTTGAAAGATGTGAGATGCTTTTGAGAATGTTTCATTAAGTAATACAGTTTTTGGCATTAAACTTCTGGAATGCTTAACAAAATGTGCAGTACTAAAATAAATCTGAAATGATTTGTAGATTGGAAAAAAAAAGAAAAAAAGATAACCTGATATCTATAGTAAGAACTGTGAGACACATAAAGAAACCCAGATTAATTGGTATGTTGCTTGAGTAAAATAGCAAAAGAATTCAGGCTAACTTGACCAATTTTGCCAAGCCTGTGTTCAACCAGTCTAAATGACCTGAGCTCTTTGGTTAGGAAAGATAATAAACAAATAAAACTGGTAAATCAGGTTAGTTGTATTGAAAAAGAATGGTTACCTGAAATCATCCAGATACACACATGTACACAGAATACATGTACACACTTGTACATGGGATAATTATGGTTTCAGTAAATCTGAGGTCATAGAAGTGCAAACAAACTTTAAAACTAGAAAAAATAACATATAGAACTTGCCAAAAATTAAAAAAAGACAGAAAAGTTACTATGGAAATTATTTTGCTATGGTGAGTTCCAAAATGAATTTTCTGCTTCCAAAACTCTTATACTCTGATTGAAAGAAAAAGAGAAAAGGAAAAACTGATTTGTTTATAACAATATTATTATATTGGTTGAAAGATCCTGGATAGGAGTGAAAAGAGATAAGATGTTCTCTTGAGTAGATGACCACTGAAAAAAAAACCTGTACAACACTAAAAAAAAAATTGGGGTAAGAAAGTGGGTCATCTCACGAATGCTATCAGAACATCGTCATTGGAGGATGATGAGCATTCTAAGTAGAATTGTTGCTTGAAAGATAACGTTTAGCCTAGAACCTCATCAACCGGGAATGACTAAAACAAGGAAGATGCAACAAGGCTAATTGCGTCGCACACAATTAGGGTATGCTATCAATTTTCTAGATGTCCTCAGAAACCTATATATTATGGATTTGGTTATGCCTGAAAGAAGGAGCGCTCGATGGTAAGGGTAGGAACACTGAGGGTGATAACATATTCGGTCTATCCAGATTAGGGGTAGGCCGGTCTTGTGTAGCAGGGGATCCCAGCGAGGTCCTTTGAACATTGTTCTAGATGTGTATTATGATGGGCGGTACTCCAATAGCCCAGTCATTCATAGGAATGCATTCTCCAATACGAGCTTATGATTTTTTTGTAGATCCTAGTATGTTGGAATTTAATCAATGTAACAATTTCAGCTATTTGAATAAGTATTTATATTTAGACACTATTATAATATCTGGATTTTCTATAAAACGTTTTGTTTATCGTAAGGGAAAAAACCATCGTGTTTATGTGTGACGCGGTCTTATGAGATACCTTTGTTTCTCAAAGGATTTTGATTACTCTAATAGTTCAAATTTAGTGTGTTTTCTCACGCTTGTTTTCCAGACTGACTCGAGTGTTATTTTATTATAATTCTCGGGACAGACCGAGTATTATAGATTCGGGATAGAATGTTATGGAGCTCAGGAGATGAGCTGGAGGAGTTTCAGATGTATTTACATACTTGACTTATATTCCGCTGTGTAAGGACAAGTTACATAACTGTCCAGTTTGATGTATTGATTGTTGTACTCCGATGATTTTAAGTATAAAACAGTTACATATTTGTATAAAAATCTGTTATTATATACTATATTTTGTTCCGCTGCGTTTGTGAGATTCTGTGTTGTTTTGGTTTTTCTTCTTCTGTCTCTTTCTTCTTCTTTACCCTAGTTATTCACTCTTTCGTGCAATTTGGGTTGAACGGAAGTGAATTATTATCAACTCAAAGGGTATGGAACTGTGGGTCACTACATTTGGTATCAGAGCTGATGGTTAAGCGAAAACCTTGGCTCTGGTGGGGATTACTCATTAAATATAGGGTCAATAGAACCCTCGAATGAGTTGAGTGTAATGAAAGATGAGAGCGCGTATTTGTCAGTGAATATAAACTGTTTTATATTGCGTTGACTTATCTATTGAGTGGTATATAAATTCTGTTCGAGTTGTGGGGCGACACTAATTCGATAGGAGTTTCTAAACACTTGGATTGAATAATTCGAGATAGTATGGGTTTAAAGTCGGTAAATGAAATAATTTTACCCAAATTATATTTTGATATAAAAGAAATAATTTTCTAGAAATTATTGTAATAGATTGATCTGTTTGAATTATACAAGTGAATTATACAAATGAGTAAAGAGTACAAATGGGTTCAAACCAAAATTTGGGAAAATTAAATCCCGAAGATTTTTAGAAGTATTTTCCAAAGTGTTTGAAGATGAATAATAATATTATTATTTTGGGGATATTTTTGAATATAAAAATGTTTTTAGATGGATTTTGGAAGTGATATAGCACTGAACTTACTTCAGTCGCTGGAAAATAATTCTGATGATAACGACTGCATCATCAGTATTTATTTTCGAGTTTCTAAGTGAAGGATTGCTACCGAAATTGATTGCTTCAGATTGATTGGAGAAATAAGTTTTATTTAAAAATTCCAAAGGGAATTGTTTTGGATAAAATCAGTTTGATTTTGAAATTTGAAGGGGAGGCTTTTTCAACCAAAAAGAGTGTGTGTATATTTGATTTCAAAGTGATTTGAAATAAACACCGGGTGTTTAAAGTTTCTAGAATCTACTGAAAGATGATATTTATAAGGAAGGAAGTGTGAAAACTGAAATTTGGAATTAAAATTCAAAGTGAGAAGATTAAGATGGAATTCAAATTAAGTTAGGTTGGATAAATTAATTTTTAGGAATTTAATTGACTGGATTTGAACTGAATAAATATAGTTCATTAATGAGATGGGAGTTAATTTAGCAAAGTAACTGAAACATATATATGAAGTTAAAAATAAAATTGTCTGGAGTGTAATTAGTTTTATGGGTAACTCGAATATAGTTTGAAATGTTGGTTAAAAAGGAATTGAATTTTAAATAAAAAGGTGAATTGGATTTGAGTTATATGGAATTGAATTTAAATATGTAAATGTGAATTATAAATTAACTTTATAACTTATAGTTATAAAATATGAATTGGATTAGAAATAATATCAAATTGAAGTAAATTTAAACTTTGAATTGTTAAATAATTATATAGCCTTAATGTATAAATCTTGAACGAGATAAAATTTAAGCGAAAATTTAAATCGTGAATAAATAACTTGGAATAGATTATAAAAGTTTGAGTTAATGGAATAAAAATATATTTAGGCTATAAATAAATGTTAATCTCGAGTTAAAAATAAAATGTGAATATATTCGAGTATTGTAACAACCCGCAGTTCCGTACCCCTTGAATCGACACTATTCTCCATCAATCAACTCAAGATGAACGGAAATACGAACCATTTGGGTTAAAGAAGAAGAGGTAGAAGAAGACGATAGAAAACAACATTAGAATCTAACCATTGCAGCGGAATAAAATATAATAGATAATAAATGATCTTTGCACAAAAACAAATTTGTTTATATATTACATCATCAGAGTATACATAACACACAGCTGAACAGTAATCATAACCTGTCCTCACAAAACTGAATGCACGGCTAATCAACACAGCGTAATCTTTGAAACAAGTACGAGAGTACGTATCACCATTCAGCTCGTCTCCTGAGCTCCACAACATCCTTTCCTGTATTCTATATTACTTGGTCTGACCCGAGCATCATAGTGAAATAACACCCGAGTCAGTCTGGAATACCAGCGTGAGAAAATCACACTCAATTTGATTATTAAAGTTTCAAAATCCTTTGAAAACGAAAGCATCTCGTAAGACCACGCCATAAATAAACATGTCAGGTTTTTACCTTACGATAGCCAAAACACTTTTTATCAAATCCGTCTGATATTATAATAGTGTCTATAGAAAGTAAAATAGAATCTAGCTGAAATGCTTGCATCTCACGTTTCAGCAATAGTTAGTCACAATCAAAACCGTAAAGGCGTGTAGGGAGAATGGATTTCCAACTAATGACTAGGCATTGAGGTACTACCTGTCACAGTACGTGGTCTAGATCAGCGTACCGAGGATCCACCCTAAATCCCCTGCAACACAAGACCGGGACTACCCCTTACTGGATAATCCCGAGTAAGATCACCCTGCGGGTGGGATCAGCAACCGTCATACAGCCGAAATAAAAAGGGACATCTAGACAGGGATGACCTCACCCTAATAGGTGCTACCCACTTAGCCTTGCTGCATGACCCCTGATTTTCAGTCATTCCCGGTTAACGAGGCTCGAGGATAAGCGTTACCTTTATAGAACACATCTCTTAGAATGCTCATCACCCACCTGACGATGTTCTGAAAGCATTCACCCACACAAGTCCGTTCTGGGTTTGAACGGAACCGAAGATACTACTCCTACCGCATCCATTTTGGAATCACCTCAGCATTAGTAGCGACTATCCCTTGCACTTCATTGCTCCACCTTCGAATCCAAACTCTTGATTTCCAAATGAAAACGTTCAAACCAGATCCAAGTGGTTTTCAGGAAATAAATCCCGATCTCGGTCTCTTCGAAACGATCAGCGCATTGGCCAATATTGATAGCCGTTATTTAACTATCAAATAACATCACAAACAATCATCAAGCCATAATAATTTCTCCCAAATTATGTATTAACCTCAAAATATCTTCGCAAGATATATTTCCACTTTTCAACCCTTTGAAAACAGTTTCAAACCAAACACTTCTCATGGAATGAATTCCTAAATATTTATTTCCACTGAAAACACCAAGTACAATACTTCAGATTTTTAAAATATTTTAAAACACTTTATTATAAATTATACTTGAAAACATTTAAAATAAAAACTACCTTAATACTTTAAAAATGTGTATTTTAAGACTATTTAAAATAAAGCTACTTTATTATAAATTTTCTAAAACATGCTTTTAAATTAACTTTAAAACTTTTACTTATGCTTAAAATTTTCTTCGAAAACGTACTTGGCTATCCAAGGAAATACACTTCTCTTTCACATCTTTTAAAAATAAATCACTATCTATTTTTAACCAAATTCACCCATTCCCTTATTAAATTCCCACCGAGAATTTATTCTTCCAAATATCCCCTTATATCCATTTCACTTTAGAAACCCAGTTTATAAATTTCATAGTCTCAACCTCCCTTTAAAAATCTCAGTTTCAAACACCTAATCAATTTTCAAATTGATTTCCAAATTACTTCATTTTGGAATAAATTCTTTACTTACTCATTTATTTCAAAGCCCATTAACTTTAGATTTTATTCCTTAATTATGATTTAAAATCTTTTTAACTGAAAACACCAATTTCAGATTTTCCAAATTCTTCTTTATCCTTTTAAATAAATTTAAATCTTGGATTTTAAAATAAATTCTTTATTCCTTCAAAGAATATCACTTGGGTTTTAAAATTCATTATTTCCTTTTTATTCAAAATCTCCCTTCTCATACTCGGATTTTATTTATTGAAATTTAAAAATCCACTTTTACCTTTTTCCATTCATTCTTCAATTTATCCCAAATTCTCTAAATAATTTTACTTACAAATTCGCCCTCTTTATATTTTCTTTTCAAAATCCAATCTATATATTTTTTGGTAACTCAGTATACCCAAATATATTCAACCAACCCGTGGCATCCATTATTTCAAATTACCAATGTAATTTACCATAGATTTATCTAATAAATCATAACATCCAAAAATCATAACACAAAATATTTAAACAAATCTAACTATTTTTAGGAATCCAGTTGGATCCCTCCAAACTGTTTCCCTGCATCCACAGATGTTAGTACAATATAAAATACAAATTCCACTTTGAGGTGGAACATCGCGATATATGGGTTTAATATAATATCATCCGCTATTATGCGGCGCATAGGATCTCATTAATTTTAACTAACAGCAACCACCGTCCAAGAAAAACAACCATTAATTTGAATTTAACTCTTTAAACTTTAAATACTAATTCAAAAGTATGAGATTAACTCACTTTTTATCTTGCTGTTTGCAATCCATTCTAAACGGCTTGTTTCTTCATGATTTTAGGCCTTCTATAAACATTATATGATTTCATTAATATCCACAATAGAATCGAAGCATTAAGTATCATTTAATAAATTCAACTGGCTAATGATTTAAATTTGAGCTAAGTTTCCTTTAAATAATTTCTTAGTAACTAAAATAAATAACATAAGTAGATTAAACAATTAATCACTCAATCCATTATCTTAAAATAACATTTAAAACATGAATACTTATTTTATTTTATTTCTTTTGAAACTATATAAATATAAAAAAAATTATAGACTTTAAAAATCTATCTTCACATAAATATTTTCAAATTTCCCTCTTTATCTTCAAAACCTCATCTTTACATATATTTACTGTTTTTAAAATAAATATATATATGTGTGTGTGTGTGTGTGTGCGCGCGCGCACGCGAATATCTCTATTTAACTCAAACAGACTTTATTTTATACTTTTCTGCATTCATCATTTTTCTCATATATTTTTTAAACTTACTGTAAGTTCCAGTGAGATAATTTCCGGACTTACATATACTTCGATACATATAAATACATATCAAAAAACATACCTACGGCCACAAGTACGATCACCACAACCAGATTCAAACCCTACCATCGATCGAACCGCTGTTCGAACCCAGCCTCGACCATGCAAATTCAAGCAGGAGCCCACGCTGATTGATGCCGCCACCACGAAACCGAGCTCCAGCCTTAGGATGCCCTGAGTAGCTCGAATCCATCACCAATGCGTCGCATGATCTACTCCTTCTCTTCCAGCAATGGATTGAGCACGAAACTCTAGTCCATCGATCGCGGTGCTTCTTCAAACCGCGAGCCTTTACAAGCTCGTACTCGCGTGCCCTTGCGTCTGCCGCGATTCGGTTTCCGAACGAGGCGAGCGATCCGAGAATTCAAGCCGAGCAAAAGAACAGGAACGATCGATTTTATTATTATTATTATTTCGAATTGATTCGAGCTGAGGATTTCTAATTTTCGAACGAAAAAGATTTCGTTCGTTCGGCACACTATATTTTCATTTTATTTTGGATGAGAAAGAAGGGACTCATATACTGTTTTTACAAAAAGAATAACGTATGAGAGAAGCTAAGAAAACGCATACACTTCAACTTGCAGGAAGGCTGCTATGACTTTGACTCTGATGTGAACATATTTAAAGCTGATGTATGTCTTGACCAATCAACAACGAATATATATATATATATATTTAAATTTTAAACCGTCTTGAATCTGCAACTTAAAATCATAACCTCCTATTGAGGCATGCCGCTACGTGTTTATAATGTTATACCCCTATTTCTAACGCAACAGAAAAGATTTCGAGTCCAAATTCAGACGTATGGAGAAGATAGCTTTTTGGACCCAGTTATTATGTTGAATTTCGTTATTAATTTCAACGTGTTTATATATCGTACGCTCACAAAACAACTCCAAACACTATGGAAATTAAAATCCGATAATAATACAGTATTACAGATCCAATGAAACTAGTTTCGTCGAAATCTGAAACTGCGCCTCGGAAGGCTATTTTTGAACATCAATTTAAACGATGTATTTTTAAAATTGAACAAATTACTGTTAAATTCAATTTTACCCCATCTATTACTTTCAGTATTATCAATATAAATGTTATAAGCCTTTAAAATATTTTTGACAAGCTTATAACTCCAGATTTTATATTTTACCCAATTACTAATTATATAATTGAAAAGTCGAATTTTCCAATAAATCATTATATCTTAGATCCTGAATTTACTTTATAAATGAAAACCATACTTTCCATATTCAAAATCAATTCATAATCCAAATCAAATATTTAAATCCATTTAAATATCTTAAATTAACCATTCAAAAAATCTGGGTCGTTACAAGTATAGAATCAATGGAAATGTGGAAATAAGTGTGTGACTTATAAAAATTGAAAAGTGGAATAGATAACCCAAATTAAAAGGAGTTTGATGTTTTGGTAATGAAATAAAAAACCCATACTTGAATTGTAAATAAAGTTGAACTCAACGAAGTTAAACAAAGTGAAATAAAAATCAAGTATTGAGTTATAGAATGGAAGTGAACTAATTAGATAATAAATTAGTTAATTGGATATAGAATGGATATTAACTTGGCTAAATAAATTGGACTGTGGATCAAAAGTGAACATCACAAGTGAAACTTAAGTAATAAATAAAATTCGACTTGGATTGTCAAAGAATGAAATATAAATGAAATGTTATCGAATAAAAGGAAATTAGATTGAAATAGAAATGTCTTGAGTCTTAAATAAAAATTCAACTTGAGTATAAATAAATTGAATATGGCGTTGAATATCATTTAAATGAATTCGAGAATAAATTAGGTACGGAATTAAAATTGAAATGGATGAAGTTAGTGAACTAATTAATTTAATTAGTGAACGGAATAGAATTTGATTGAAGAAGAATCAATCTAAAATTGAAATGGAATTGATTGAATGAGAATTAATCCACAATGGAATAGAATTAAATATAAATTGAGTTGGAATTAGTTTAAAATAGCTATACGCTTAATGGTTATTTTATTAGCACCGAATTAGCATAGAAAAATTGTTGTTCAACGTAAATGAAGCAAATAAAATTCTATAAATTAATAGAAGTGAATAAAATTGATGTTAATATGAATTGAGCTTGTTTGGTACAAATATGAATTGGATGCAATAAATTTAGTTGTAAATCATTTAAATTGAATTAAATGGTACACGGATTGTTCGGAAGTAATTTAATTAGTATCAAGACCCTATAATTTCTTATAAATAAATGTTTAACATGTATTGCTTATCAAGTTTGGTGTTTTAACTATTTAAATAAGTGAAATGTTAGTGAATTTCATATTTTGGTACTTATATGTTAAACTGAGTAAATATAGGTACCCGTAGGCTGTCGAGCTAGATTCGGGTTGTGTAACTGCATATGAAGTAAACTTGCTTGCTTAAAAATACTAAAATACGGTATGTTTTTGGTTTAAATATCGCAAAATATAAATATTGATATATATATATATATATATATTTAAGACCGTGTGGGTTGATGTATATATATTTATCTCTCTTGTCATATTGAAAAAGGCTCTTCGTACAAAGAAGACTGCCAAAAAATTTCAGAAATTTAGGGTGTTAGAAAAATTTTGAATTTTTTTTTGAAATTTTTTTGTTAATGACAATTTGGTTTCGAATTGTGATTGGAATAAAAGATTTTGGAATTAGAATTGAGAACTAATTGTTTGGATAAAACTAAAAGATTTGAAAAGTAGAACGTCGTGTTTAACTAAGTTGGTTGTAACAACCCGATTTTTCGATGCCCAAAAAATCGACATCAATACGTCCACTATATTAAATATTGAGCAATCGAATGCCGAATGACCAGACCGTAAGGGAAAGAAGAAGGAGGTAGAAGAAGAGAAAACAAAATAACAACATAATCTCACTATCGCAGCGGAACAATATATAATAGATAATAACTGATCTTTATACAAAAAGAATTATATCTGTTTTATACATCACACCATCAGAGACAATACCAACAATAGCAAAATAATAGAGAGTTATATTAACTCGTCCCCACAAAAGCTGACCATACAGCTTATACTGCACATCGGAATATATATCAAGTACGTGTGATACGTCTCATCATCTAGCTCACATCCTGAGCTTCACATCATCCTATCCTTTATCCTATAATACTCGGTCTGACTCGAGCATTATAGTAAAATAACACCATAGTCAGTCTAGAAAACTAGCATGAGAAAACACACTCAATTGGATTATTAAAGTTTCTAAAATCCTTTAAAAATCAAAGGTATCTCATAAGGCCCCGCCACAAATAAACATGTGGGGTTTTTACCTTACGATAACAAAAACATTTCTTATCAAATCCTCTGATATTGTAATAGTGCCTATCTACAAATACTTATTCAAATAGCCGAAATTGTTACATTCGTTAAATTCCAGCATAATAAATATACAAACAAGTCTGGAGGCATTTATTGGAGATTGGGTTTCCATCAATGGCAGGGCTATTGGAATACCGCCGTCACAGTACCTGGTCTAGATCAGAGTACCGAGGATCCACCCTGATTCCCTACAACACAAGACCGGAGCTTCCCCTTACTGGATAGTCCGAATAAGATCACCCCACGGTTGGGATCAGCAACCGCCTACATAGCCGAATAAAAAGGGACATCTAGACAGGGATGACCTTACCCTAATTAGTTGCTAGCCACTTAGCCTTACTGCACCTCCTCTGTTTTAGCCATTCCTGGTTGATGAGGCTCGAAGCGATGCGTTACCTTTTTAGAACACATCTTATTTAGAATGCACATTGTCCTCCTGACGATGTTCTGATGGCATTCATCCATACAAGTCTGTTCCGTTTCTGAATAGAACCGAAGGCACTACTCCTACTACATCCATTTTGGAATCACCTTCAGGATTAGTAGCGATTAGCCCTTGCACTTCACTTCTCCATCATCGACTCCAATCTCTTGTCTTCCTCACGAAAACATTCAAGCCGGATCGAAGTGGTTCTCGGGAATTAATCCCAATCCCGGTCTCTTCGAAACGATCAACGCATTGGTCAATATTAATATTCGGTTATTTAACTATCATATAACATCCACAAACATCCATCAGGCCTTAATAATTTCCCAAATTATTTATTTCAAGATATCTTCGCAAGATATTTTTTCTACACTTCAATCCTTTGAAAATAGTTTCAAATCACTTTTTCTCTCGTGGAATAAATTTCCACCCAAATATTTTATTTCCACTGAAAATAACCAAGTCTTAATGCTTTAGATTTTAAAATAATTTAAATCAATTTATCCAAAAATATATACTTTAAAACACTTAAAAAATAAAAACTACTTAAACACTTTATTTAAAGTACTAGTTATGAAATTTTATAACAATTTTTCACGTAAAACTTAATCTAAAACTAATTTTAAAATAAACTATTAGATAGAGTATAAATATTTGATAACAACTTTTAAATCAAATACTAGTTAAACCTTTAAAATACTTCTATAATTAACTTAATAAGTATTTAGTTAAAATGTTAAAATGATTAAATATTTTTTTTATAAAACATCCTTTTTAAATAACTTTAACCTTCCAACTTATACATAAAAATCACCTTTGATAATATACATGGTTTTATAGGGAAATACACTTTCTTTTCAGCATAACCCATAAAATCCCTTATAAATCCTGCTCAATTTTATCCTAATTTATTTTACGTCCCAATCCCGTAAATTTCTTTCAACACTTTAAAAATAAAACCACTTTTTATTTTTAAAACACATTTCCCATCTCCTTATAATCACTTTCAAAAATATATACTTAAATTATTTACATTAAGGCTACTTAAATTACTTAAATAAAAATAATACTTAAGAAATTCTATAAAAGTTTCTGAATAAAACTTAAACCCAAACTTCCTTTTAAAATAAAGTTATTATATCAAATATTTATGTTAAAATTCCTTTTTAAAAACCATAATACCAATATACCTTTAAAAATAATTAACTACCATAATTAACTTAAATAAATATTTACTTTTCACTTAAAAATAATTAAAATAATAAATTTTCTAAAACATTCTTAAAAAAACATTTTTAAACTTCTAGTTTGTACTTTGAAATCTTTTCTTTGAAAATATACGTAGTTTTTCAGGAAAAAATCACCTTTTATATTTTAAAATGAATTGCACCTTTTCTTATAAATTTCACCGAAATGTATACTTCAAAATTTATCCACTGATAAATATTTCACTTCATTTATAAACCCAGTTTACATATTTCCATTTCTTATTTACCTTTAAATCATATTTTCCAAAACACTAAATCGATTTCAAACTGATTTCTTGTTTTAAATTCCATTTAAAATTTATTACTCGATCTATCTAATTACCAATAATTATTTACTTAATAATTTTCTTTTCATTTCCTTTAAAACTCCAAACTATATATATATCTCCATTTCTCAAAATACCAATGTATATTCATCCAAGCCATTACATTAAATAATTTCAATTCCCAATATAATCGGTATAATCTATCACAAATCATCAAATAAATCACATTACTGAATATAAAATAAATTCAACATTTTGAGGAATCTAGTTGGATCCCCCCAACCAGTTTCCCTGCATCCACAGATGTTAGCACAACAATTTAAAATATCAGTCCCGTTTCAAGGCGGGATATCACGGTATAAAGGGTCATCCGCTATTATGCGGGGCGCATAGGGTCTCATCCGCTATATAATACGGGAATTAATCACTCCAATACACACACATATCACATCCAAGATGATAATAAATTGTCAATTCAAGCAACAATCAATAATTGAAATTTAACTATTTAAATTTAAAAGATAATCCAAATGAGTGAGATTAACTCACCTTTGATTTTTGTTTGCAGTCCACTACAATCTTGACTGGTTTCACGGTTTTTGGCCTTGTATAAACATTTTATGGTTTATTAATATTCGAAATAATCGAACAATTAATTTCCATTTTATAAATTTAATATAACTAATGATTTATTTTTAAACTAATGATTTAATTTAAACTACAATTAAATTTTAACTAATTTTCCCTTTTAAAAATCTTTTGGTAACTAGAATAGATTAAATAAGTTAATCACCTTACAACGTATTTCTAAAATTAAACTAATAGGAATGAAATTCGTATACGTATATTTATTTTACTTTCATCTTCAGACTACATATAAAATAATCTATATAGGTTCAAAAATCTAATTTTACATAAACTTTAAACTTATATATTTTATTCTTTTTCAAAATCCTTTGTTTTCCAAAATTATATACATATACATATATTTCACTAGAAGGACAAACTTTGCATTCTGATTAGTTTCTAGGACACACATCCATAGAAATTACTTTTAAGGACAAAGTCAACAGAATAATTACTTTTAAGGACAAAGTCAACAGTTCAATTACTTTCAAGGACATAATTTCATAGGTTTTTAGGCCATAGAAACTAATTATTTTGCATTTTGTCCTTAAAAGTAATTATTTCAGTTGTGTGTGCTAGAAACTAATTGCACTTGCTCAAGAGGCCCTTGTGGCCAATTTCCACTTTAAATTAAAGTAGGTGTGTGTGTATAGGTAAAATCTTTAAACTGAAAGGTAATTATCAAATTTACCTTACTGCAAAATCAAGTGCAGAGCTCTATATATATATATATATTCAAAAATGTATATATGTATTAAACTAAAACATAAATGTTTATACTTTACTGCAATATACTATTTTTTTCTTTTGATTCCATATATGTTTATAAATTAAGTTTAATTGAAAATAAAATAAAATAATATAATCAAGAATACCTCACTGCCTATCGGAACCCTAGCCTCGCGACCCTCCCACGATCGCTTTACACCTCCTCTTGTTGAAGCCAGTCTTGCCAACCACACTGCCCAACCAAGAACTCAAGCCCCATGAATCGCCCATCTCCACATCACGCTGCCCCATAGCCACCACATGCGAGCGCCTCCCTTCGTCTTCAATCGCGAGTCGATCGCGAGTCTCACCTTCATGTCGCGCTTAAAACCCCATGACGCGAGCTCGATTTAGGTTTCGAACGAATCAGGCATCGAGGCTTAAAGAAGATCGGCATTCGTTTTAATTATTTCATTTTGGTTTTCATTTTTTTTCCAGAGAGGGATTTTAATTTGAATGGAATGAAGGTAGGCTTTGTTTTCGAAAGATGGGTTATATTTTTTTCTTTCTCAGAGAAGACGTGTGTGAAACTAAACGAAAAAAAGGAAACACATGTTCTCAGGGTGGACAAGTGGCTAGGGTATAAAGTTATGATGTTTAAATTAATTAACCAGTCAAATTATTTAAATTTTAGATTTAAATCATCTCGATTTCCGCAACTCACAATCTCGATCTCCAATCGAAGCGTGCCGCTAGGCGTTTATAATGTTAAACCCCTATTCCGAACGCAATAGAAAAAGTTTCGAGTCCTAACTCGTCCGTATGGAGAAGATATCGTTTTGGACCCAGTAATTATATTAAAATTTCGATATAGATTTCAACGCGTTTACAAATCGTACGGTCATACGTCAAATCCAAACACTGCGAAATTTGAAATCCGATAATAATACAATATTACGGATCCAATGGAACTAGTTTCGTCGAAATCCGAGATTATGCCTCGGAAGACTATTTTTAAATATCGATTTAAACAATATATTTTTAAACCGAACAAAACAGTTTTTAAATTCAATTTAAAAGTTCTATTTTCTGCAGTATTATCAATATAAATTAATAAACCTTCAAATTATTTTTAACAGACTCGAAATCAAAGAATTCATATTTTACCCTATTTCCAATTGTTTAATTCAATAGTTATTTGTCAAACAAATAGTGATAACTAAAATTCAAGTTGAAAATTAACTTTTGAATATTTAAAATCAATTAAATATTCCAATTTCAAATATCCAAAAAATTTGGGTTGTCACATTCCTCCTCCCTTAAAAGAATTTCGTCCCCGAATTTGCTAGTTTAAGAAGAATGGTCCAATATCCGTTTACTATTTTCCCCAAAAGCAAACAGTTTTCAACAACACTAAACAATCTTTTATCAAAGTCACACTATCACCGTTACTAACTTTCCAAACTCTTCAATAGTTTCCAAAAAACATTACTTATTTAACCATTCTAATTATAATTCAAATTTAAATTTATCCAAATTTCTTAAAATTTTCTAACTCTCGAAATTTTCGAAAAATTTCGCCAGCGTCTCCTTTGCCTGCTAGATCGGTACAACTTCAAAATGCCTCTATGGGCCCTCAGATTTCAAAATAAAACAAAAGGCCAAGTGGCTAGATCAGAAAATCATCAAATTTCATACAGAAATTTAACTACATACCTTTTTATCGAGCAATTCAATTTATCTTCCGAATTCAAAACACCAATTTCCTTTTGCTTTTAAAACACCTATATATCATACTTAGCAATATTGTCCAATTACAACATTCAAAATCATATTATACATTTATTTACAAAAGTTTCAATATTTATTTCATTCAAACCCATATGATATACACATATCATCCATATGCAATATCAAATCTGATCGCTCACTCGATCACACAATTTCACTTCCGAACTAGTATTGTCCACCCGACTCTCTAGTGCGGACTCTGATCTGGTTTCTTGATCAGAAACCGTCATTCTCCTTGCATAGCGCATAGCCATAAACTGTGATAGAGAATTTACAGAATCAATCAAAAATCCATATCTAGAGTTTGCTATCGAAAATCGAGTGAAAAATCCCAACTTGGTTTGGTATAACCATCTCGAAATTCTGTGCTCGAATCTGGATCAAATCATTATGCGAATAAAATAATACACGTACATCCTACTTATTTATCTCAATTGATTTTTAGCTATATCAATTCTCTTTTATCCACCTTTATTTTGATTTCTATTAACTTATCATTTTACACACCTTTATAAAACCTTCATTCATTAACTACCTTAGTATACTTCCAAAACCAAATTTACTTAAGAATTTTGCCATCCATTTCGAAAGTTCAATATGAATATTTTATACACTTCTTATATTTATTTTCACTTCACCACTTAAGCTTTCGCATCTATTTCCATTTAACTTAAATTTTCAACTCCATTCTGAATTCAATTTTACTTCCATTCTTAATTTATTTCCAATCAAATTAAATATTGAATTCTATTCACCTTATCTCAAACCCACAC
Organism: Allium cepa; assembly: GCA_030765085.1. Taxonomy (NCBI): domain Eukaryota; kingdom Viridiplantae; phylum Streptophyta; class Magnoliopsida; order Asparagales; family Amaryllidaceae; genus Allium; species Allium cepa. The sequence goes on along the minus strand of CM060940.1, from coordinate 144,460,049 downwards.
TTAATTAACCATTTCTCTAATTAGTTCTACTTACTAATTTATTTAAAATTTGAATGGATTTTATTTCCATTTGCTAACTTCTTTTAATTTACTTCATTTAATTGCTTACATTCTATCTTATTTCATTTTCTTAGTTACTTCAAATTTTTAACTCATCTTCAAGTTAAATTTTTCTATTCCGGAAAATTTCAAATTTTACTAGTTATCAAACCCATTTATATTTCCATAAACATTTTAAATAAGATTCTAGAGTCTTTTAAAAAATTTACTTTAACATTCAAAATTATTTTAGAAATCATATATATACGTAATTCATTTTCAGATTAAATTATCCCTTGAATTTTAAAACCAAACCCAGTTTGCAAACAACTCCAATTCAAAACATTCAGGCAGCAATTCCTCCCTTGGAAACTCGAAAATGAACTTTGATGATGCTGCTGTCATCGCCAAAGTTATTTTCCAGTAACTGAAGTGAATTCAGTGCTTTTTCCTTTTTAAAAATCTTTTTAAATATTTTAAATTACAAATCTCACCAGATTTCAGATCCAATTCAAAAATATTTTCAAAATAATATCACTATCATTTCTCCAAAAACTTTGAAAACCATTTTCAACTCAAAGGAAATTTGAATTTTCCCAAAATTTTAAATTTCAATTCCTTTCAATCTATATTCAAATATTCTCTGGAATTTTATCTCATTTCAATTATAAATCACATTTATAATTCACATATACAAATCTCATTCTGTTATTGAATTTATTTCCTTAACCTTTGGTTATTACCTTAATTTCCTATTCAGTCCCCATACACAATGATTTAATATTATCGTTTTCTAACAACCGAACAACCATATATTTAACTACAATAATTTTACAAAAAATATTTCTTTCATATATAAAAATAATTTGGGCAAAATTATTTCATTCACCCTATAAAACAATATATGTCGAATTGTTCTATTAAAGTGTTTAGAGATCCCTATCAATAACGTTAATTACTCGTATTGACCAGAATCCATAAGCCACTGAACAAACCAATCAGCACAATATAAATCCATTTTATATTTACTAACAAATACGCGATCGTACCTATTAATACACTCAAATTCATTCTAAAGTACTACAAACTCTATTTCTAATGAGTAATCCCCACCAGAGCCAAGGTTCTCGCTTAACCTTTAGCTCTGATACCAACTGAAACGTGCCGCGCTAGCGGCGACCGGTAGGCTTTTCAACTATCCCAGCCCCACCGTGGCATACAGTGGTACCTCGAATTTTCTTTTACGGCCAGTGTAACGACCCAGAATTTTATTTAATTGAAATTTGAATATTTAATTTATTTTAAATATTTATAAGTGAATTTATAAGTCAAATAAATTTTTATTTGAATTATTGGATTTAATTGGATTATTAAATCGATAAATTTAATATGTTAAATTATGGAAATAATTGAAAATCGAGTTAAATATGATTGAAAATAATTTGTAAAATTTTATTTTATCATGTTGAAGTTAGAGAGATATTTTAGAACTTTTAAAATCGAATTAAAAGTAAATCTGTGAAAATTGAATATTTTAATATTTAATAATCGACTGTAAAATAGCCAATTTTTGAACAGTCTCAGAATTGAACGAAACCAGCTTCATTGGATCCGTAATAGTTAGTTATTGTCGGATTTCAATTTTCGTGTCAATCGGAGCTATCGTTTGGTCGTGGCAGCTCGAAACGCATCGAATCGTTTTTAATTTAAATTTGGCGAGTCAAAATAGCCATTTTTCAAAAAGTCTCGGATTTCGACGAAACCAGTTTCATCGGATCCGTAATGTGATATTATTATAAGGTTTCAAATTTCAAGTCAATTGGATTTACCGTTTGTCCGGTACGAATTAAAACGCCTAGAAATCGATTTAAATCGGTTTAATTTAAATTGAGCGTTTACAGCCATAACTCGCACATACTTCCGAATTAGCTTCCGAAACCTGTTCCATTGTGTCCGGAACGCGGGGTAAACCTTAGGTACGCTGGTTACGGCGTCTAAATCGGAGTTCGGAATTCCCGGGATGAATAGTGTTTACGCTAGCTTTTTCTATAAATACAACATCATCTTCATAAATTTAATAAAAAAAAAAAATAATAAAACCCTAATTCTATGTTACAGCCGCCACCCATGTTTCAATGGCCAGCATTTCTCCTTCTTTCCCCTCTCATATCTCGAAATCCATTCACTTTTATCACAAACTCTAAACTAAGAAATCGTAGAGCACATCAAGATCTACGATATCAACGGCTATGATCGTGTTTGGAGCTTCGGATTGGCGGCAAATCGAGCTAGAAACTTGCAACTTGTGCACGCAACCCTAGGCTCATCATGAGGCCGAGCTTGCTGGGGTTGGGGCCGAACCTAGCTTGTCTCGAGAGCTTCGTCATGGCGTTGGAGTGATCGAGTTTCGTTGATTATCGAAGGAGAAAATTTAAACCCTAAATCTATGGTAATGGGTTCATGCGTGCGGCTCTACCTGTAGGAGAAGGACGTGAGGAAGGGGGGGGGGTTGCGTTCTAGGGTGGAGATGTGGGGTGAGTGGATCCAATGGCAGATAATGGTTTAGGTTGTAAATAATTAAAGTTAGTTGTAAATTAAGTTATTTAAATCGTGTATGATCTTATAAAATGCATAACTTTTTCATACGAGGTCGAAACTGCGCGAAATCAGTTGCGTTGGAATCGTATGGACGAGCACTACGCGATGGAGTTGGTTTGGAGTCGTTTGGAGTTAGTGAGAATTTCGGGTAAAATTAAACGCGCGTTTAATTTTATTCGAAATAAAAGCTAAAACGGAAATTAAAACCAAGGTGAGAATTTCTCACTCAATCGAATAGATTTCGATTTTATTTTAAATAGTTAGATTTAAAATATTTGAATGCATGTTTGAATGATGACTGTAAATTATTGATTGTTAAAATAGACATTATGCGCCGTTAGTAAGCGGATGTTATTTAATATAAACATATACCGCGAATATTTCATAAACAGTGAAATTGGTATTATATATAATATCAATATATATATATATTGGCATATATATATATTGGAGTTGATTGATTTCCCGCATTTTTTGTTTAGCGGATGAGACCCTATTACGCCGTTATTAAGCGGATAATATTTAATAAGAACATGTACCGCGATAATTTCGCACTGGAGCGAAATTGGTATTGTGCTAATGTTTTTGGATGCAGGAAAACAGGTTAGAGGGATCCAACTGGATTCCTCAACAGTATTTATTTTATTTCAGATATTTTGATATTTGATGGATTATCATATCGATATATGATGGATCGTTGTAGTCGTGATTGACTATTTGGTGTGTAGCATCATTGGACCCAGATTTTGGGATTTTAAAATGTTTTTAAAGTGATTTTTGAAAAGATAAAATATCTTTGGAATTGATCCATTTCAAATAAATAAACGTTATAATTTTTAATGTTATAAAAATTTTGATTTTTAAGAAATATAGTTAAAAGCTGATTTTTGAAAATAAGGAATTAATGACTTTATAAAAGAGTTTAAATTGGGATTCTGAACTTGTTATAAAAAGTTAAATATAGGATTTATAAAATTTAATTATTTTATAAATCAGAATGGTGAAGTTTTTTAAAGGAAATTAAAGACGTTTTAAAGAATAATATAGATTGATTTATATTAAAGGATTTACAAATGAATATTTGTAAATTAAAACGTTGGGATTATAAAATGAGATTTTATAAGTGTTTGAATGAATTGAAAATGAATTTCATTAAAGAATGAAATCAATAGAATTATAAATGGTGAAGTTGTAAACGAAATTTATAAACAGTAGATTTATAAATTTTATGAAGTTATTTGAAGAATAGATTGGGTTAAATAAATGAATCTTATAAGTTATAAGATTTATAATTATGAAACTCTAAGGAATGATTTTGTGAAATAATCGTTTATAAGTAGTTAACTTATAATATGAACTTTTAATCTAAAATTGAGTTATAAACTGGAATAGGTTAATAAAGGAATTTGTAAAAGGAAGTTTTTATATATAAATAGAAATAGAATTTATAACGTTGTTTTATAAATCCGCAAACGACTTATTTTGATAAGTTAATTGTTATAACCTATTAATGGAGTTATATTCACGTTGTAAACAGTGAATAATCCTTTAAGTTAAAAAGAATAGAAATAATGGAATTTGTGAACATAGTATATTCACGTCTTTGAATAGTGAATAAGACGTTAAAGAAATGTTTTGAATGTGATATTTTAAATAGAATTAAAACGATCTAACGATGTTTTAAAAGGTGTTGAGATTCGAAACCATAGATTTCAACATTCATTGTTGAAATAGATGTTTCGTGAAATAAAAGGAAATGGTGGATTATAACACTGTTGTTATAATAGATAATTTCCGAAAGGAAATGTTTTGTATAGTATTGGGGTTTATATATCTATTTTATTTCGAATCCCTATACTAGCGATTTTGGGTTGTCGTAACGATGTTTTACGCAACATTCGTTTTGGCCCAAATAAATATGGTTAAGTGAATGGTCTCCTTAAAGAATGAAATATATGCTTAATTTCGATTAGGTATATTAAATATTTTCTAAGTATAGGAAATAAAAAGATCTGTGAATCACTTATTTTTAATAAGTATTGAAATGTTTTCCAATGGTAAATGAATATTTGGAATTTATCTTTTTGAAGATAAATTGAAAATGAATATTAAAAATTAAATGGAAATCGAATATTCATAAATATTTTGGAAATGTAAATTCCTTATGGAATTTATAAATGAAAAGGAGATTTGTTTGAAAATAAATGTTGATTTATTTTTGAAGTGTGAAAACTATATATCTTATATAAAGATATTTTTGTGAAATAAATAATTTGGAAAATTATTTGGAATCTGGTGATGTTGGCATATCTATTGATAGTTCAATGACCGACTATCAATATTTACCTTTAAATAGGTATTTGTTGTGAATTGTTTGAAATTGAATGCCACACTTATTTTTTTTTTAAAATAAGCGCTCACTATTCGGGTTAACCGGGAAAGGACCATGGGGTCGTATAACCCATTCCGAATATGTGATACGTCGTTATGAATTGCATTCGAAGAACGGTGTTGAAGACCGGATATTTTCGAAAGCAAAAGGATTTCTTGTTGATTGTCTCTGCACTGGCTGATCCCTGGTATAGAGATCTCCATATGTGATGGGAAATCCGAACGTGATTAGAGATTATTCGGATTGCAAGGACTTCTTTGAAAGTGCCTTCGGTTCTGTTCGAGCCCGGAACAGACTTGTATGGATTGTGTGTCTGACATTACAAGTTGAGATGTAAAGCCGATTTCTTTCAAATATATTTCTGTGGTGGCGGAGAATTTATTCTTTTAGCTTAACACCCTTCTCTGAGACGTACGAGTTCAGAGGTTATATAGTTGAAGTTATCAGCGATATATTCCCAGTTTGGTAATGTGACATGCTGAGTGATGCTGAAATGATCATTGTGTTGATTATTGTGATAGGATCATTTATTTGATCGTCTATCTTAGTGATCATTGTGTTGATCATTTGTTGACCCAAAGCACGGCTTTTTGTACAAAGTGTGTTTTTGTGGACGTGAATTCATCGAGCCTCACATCCCGAAAATGGTCAAAACAGGAAAGATGCAGCAAGGTTATTAGGGGTTGCTGTAGCTCCCCTTAGGGTATGTACATTTCCTTCTGGATAGAGGTTGTATCATGGTATGGAGCCCAGATATTTAACCTATGTGGTTACTACGAGTTTATTACTTTGTGGTTGTTGGTTATCGGGATCCCGTGAAAAAGGTCGTTTACGATCGGGGAATGGCGTGCTCGTGTCAGTAGTTACCCAGTTAGGGGTAACCCGACCTTGTGTTGGCAGAGTTCCGGTTTGGTTCTCGGGGATGTCTTTCCAGAGGCATTCTCAGTGGCAATGGGAAGTTCCTTGGCCTGACCATTTGTTGGAAATCCAATTCCCAATACGAAACTTGTACGGTATTAGTTGTAGAACCTGCTATTCACTTATGGTGGTCACCACTGTTTGGATGGTAGCTATAGTAGGCATAGTTCGAAATGTCTATGCTGGCTAAGATTTATATTCTACTTTCGAAATGAATTTTTTCTACACTATACACTAATAATAATATCAAATGTTATTTTAAATGCGTATCAAGCTTCTTTGACTATCATAAGGAGAAATCTCCTCCGATTCTGCGTTTGCATGTGTGTGTGTGCGGGAGGCCTTATGGTAGTCTCATTTTTAAAAGCATTGCGAATTGAATTAAAAATATTCCTCTATTTTGATTTTAAAGATAAATAAACTGTTTTGAGTTCTCACACCAGTCACATGACTGACTTGGAGTTTATTGTTTTCCTTCCTAAACTCTGGGTGCCCACCAATTTTCCACACGGCAGTTAAGAGTTAGGTTTATCAGGATATTCTGGATATTCTGGAGTTGCTGGAGGCAAGCTGGATGGCATGGCGTATTACTAGTATATAGTATTTCTTTTTCCGCTGCACTGTTTGTTGATTTTGTATGTTGTTGTACACTCTGATGATATGATGTAATGAAATGAAATGTAATGTAATAACTGATATAGTTCTTTGTTTAAAGATTATTCATTTATTATTATATGTTGTTCCGCTGCGAATTGTAAGATTCTGATGTTGTTCTGTTGTTTTCTTTTGTCCGTTCTATTTTAAAATTCTTCTATCTCTATTTTCTTTTCTGTCTTCTGTTTTCTAAAAAAAATTGTCTATCTTCTTTTCCCTCTATTTTTCTTTTTCTCTCTTCTTTCTTTTCTTTTCTTTTTAAAACCCATAACATCTCGGTTTTCGGCCTTTGATTTCTCGGCAGTCGATAAAGTGAGTGTCGATGTCGGGTTTTCGAAAGTCCAAAATTCTAGTTTGTTACATTTGGTATCAGAGCTGTTGGTTAAGTGACAACCATGGTTCTGTAGGGTATTAACTCATTAGAGATAGAGTCAGTAGTACTCTAGAATGAGTTTGAGTGTAATAATAGCTATGAGAGCGTATTTGTTAGTGAATATGAAATTGTTTTATATTGTGATGATTGGTTTGTTGAGTGGTATATGAACCTTCGTCAGCACGGTCAGTCAAACTATGCCGAAGGGGTTTCTAAACACTTGAATAGAACAATTCGGCACAGTATTGTTTTAAATTGGGTAAATGAAATAATTTTTGCCTTGATTATATTTTATATATAAAGAAATGATTTTTCAAATTATTAAATTGTATGTAAGTTGATTGTTAGGTTGTTTGAATAATCTAAATAAAAGAAGAATTGTATAAGCAAAAAGAATTGTAAGAATTGAATTATAATTAAAGTGGATTACAATTGTGAAATAAACTTATATATATAAGAAGTGAAACTATATTAATATGAGTTGTAAATAAAAGTGAATTTTAAAGTTAAATGGAATATAACTTAAGTGTTGTTGGATGGAATTGATTTTGGTATCGAAGTAAATAATCAAGTGGATTAAATGAATATGAACTTGAGGTATGTAATAGAATTCAACTTTAGTAATTGAATTGAATTAATGGATTGGACGATAATCAATTGAATGTGAATAAAGTTGATATGAAATAATGAATGAAAGTGTAAATTCATTGAAATCTAATGTTATTAGAAGTTGAATAAAAAAATGAATGTAAGTGAAGCGAAGAAATTTGGTTGTAATCAATACACTTTGGTTGTTATATGATTGTTGATTGATTATATGTAATTCATTAAGTGTTAATGAAATTGAAAGCTAATGTAATTGAATTCAAATTAGAAGTAAATAAATTTGAATAGAATCGAAAGTGAATTGGATTTAATTAGTAATGTAAACTAATTGAATTGAGAATGAATGTTGATAAAATCCAATGTTGATGAATCAAATATGATTTAGAGTGAAAACCAATTCATTAAGTATTAATGAGAATATGAATGAATTTGTTGAATGTTAGTTGGTTGATGGTTGAATATATATTGCTTTAGTTGCATTTGCTATGTGACATGTATAGTTATGTTGCTATATGTTGTATATTGAGATTATTTGCATATGTGCATGATTCTCATGTTGTTTGTTGAGTGTTTAGTAGGTGCGGATTGCGTTTGCTTCGCATTTGGAGTTCGTTTTAGCGCTATATTAGCCGTATATGCTTGCTAATGAAGTATAAGGTACATATCTCGGATTAAATATCGTACTTTTACACTTTTTTCCCTTCGGGATGCCTCATTACTTGATGAGATGTATATTTGTGATATATATACTGTCATTTTTTTTTCGGATCGAGCCGCGCAAAGGAGACTATGGCGAATTTTTCCGAAAATTTAAGGCGTTAGAAAAATTTAAGAAAATTGGAAAATTTTGAAAACTTTAACTTTGATTTTGAAATTGAAAGTTAAATGATATAGTTGTTTTTGAAAAAGATAACTAAGTATGATTTGAAAACTTAGTAAAGTATGGTAAGAAGTTTAATTATAAATTTTGGAAAGTTAATAAATTCTGTAACCTTTCTTACTTGTAATTTCGAGAACGAAATTCTTTTAAGGGGGAAAGATTGTAACGACCCAGAATTTTATTTAATTAAAATTTGAATATTTAATTTATTTTAAATATTTATAAGTGAATTTATAAGTCAAATAAATTTTTATTTGAATTATTGGATTTAATTGGATTATTAAATCGATAAATTTAATATGTTAAATTATGGAAATAATTGAAAATCGAGTTAAATATGATTGAAAATAATTTGTAAAATTTTATTTTATCATGTTGAAGTTAGAGAGATATTTTAGAACTTTTAAAATCGAATTAAAAGTAAATCTGTGAAAATTGAATATTTTAATATTTAATAATCGACTGTAAAATAGCCAATTTTTGAACAGTCTCAGAATTGAACGAAACCAGTTTCATTGGATCCGTAATAGTTAGTTATTGCCGGATTTCAATTTTCGTGTCAATCGGAGCTATCGTTTGGTCGTGGCAGCTCGAAACGCATCGAATCGTTTTTAATTTAAATTTGGCGAGTCAAAATAGCCATTTTTCAAAAAGTCTCGGATTTCGACGAAACCAGTTTCATCGGATCCGTAATGTGATATTATTATAAGGTTTCAAATTTCAAGTCAATTGGATTTACCGTTTGTCCGGTACGAATTAAAACGCCTAGAAATCGATTTAAATCGGTTTAATTTAAATTGAGCGTTTACAGCCATAACTCGCACATACTTCCGAATTAGCTTCCGAAACCTGTTCCATTGTGTCCGGAACGCGGGGTAAACCTTAGGTACGCTGGTTACGGCGTCTAAATCGGAGTTCGGAATTCCCGGGATGAATAGTGTTTACGCTAGCTTTTTCTATAAATACAACATCATCTTCATAAATTTAATAAAAAAAAAAATAATAAAACCCTAATTCTATGTTACAGCTGCCACCCATGTTTCAATGGCCAGCATTTCTCCTTCTTTCCCCTCTCATATCTCGAAATCCATTCACTTTTATCACAAACTCTAAACTAAGAAATCGTAGAGCACATCAAGATCTACGATATCAACGGCTATGATCGTGTTTGGAGCTTCGGATTGGCGGCAAATCGAGCTAGAAACTTGCAACTTGCGCACGCAACCCTAGGCTCATCATGAGGCCGAGCTTGCTGGGGTTGGGGCCGAACCTAGCTTGTCTCGAGAGCTTCGTCATGGCGTTGGAGTGATCGAGTTTCGTTGATTATCGAAGGAGAAAATTTAAACCCTAAATCTATGGTAATGGGTTCATGCGTGCGGCTCTACCTGTAGGAGAAGGACGTGAGGAAGGGGGGGGGGGTTGCGTTCTAGGGTGGAGATGTGGGGTGAGTGGATCCAATGGCAGATAATGGTTTAGGTTGTAAATAATTAAAGTTAGTTGTAAATTAAGTTATTTAAATCGTGTATGATCTTATAAAATGCATAACTTTTTCATACGAGGTCGAAACTGCGCGAAATCAGTTGCGTTGGAATCGTATGGACGAGCACTACGCGATGGAGTTGGTTTGGAGTCGTTTGGAGTTAGTGAGAATTTCGGGTAAAATTAAACGCGCGTTTAATTTTATTCGAAATAAAAGCTAAAACGGAAATTAAAACCAAGGTGAGAATTTCTCACTCAATCGAATAGATTTCGATTTTATTTTAAATAGTTAGATTTAAAATATTTGAATGCATGTTTGAATGATGACTGTAAATTATTGATTGTTAAAATAGACATTATGCGCCGTTAGTAAGCGGATGTTATTTAATATAAACATATACCGCGAATATTTCATAAACAGTGAAATTGGTATTATATATAATATCAATATATATATATTGGCATATATATATATTGGAGTTGATTGATTTTCCGCATTTTTTGTTTAGCGGATGAGACCCTATTACGCCGTTATTAAGCGGATAATATTTAATAAGAACATGTACCGCGATAATTTCGTACTGGAGCGAAATTGGTATTGTGCTAATGTTTTTGGATGCAGGAAAACAGGTTGGAGGGATCCAACTGGATTCCTCAACAGTATTTATTTTATTTCAGATATTTTGATATTTGATGGATTATCATATCGATATATGATGGATCGTTGTAGTCGTGATTGACTATTTGGTGTGTAGCATCATTGGACCCAGATTTTGGGATTTTAAAATGTTTTTAAAGTGATTTTTGAAAAGATAAAATATCTTTGGAATTGATCCATTTCAAATAAATAAACGTTATAATTTTTAATGTTATAAAAATTTTGATTTTTAAGAAATATAGTTAAAAGCTGATTTTTGAAAATAAGGAATTAATGATTTTATAAAAGAGTTTAAATTGGGATTCTGAACTTGTTATAAAATGTTAAATATAGGATTTATAAAATTTAATTATTTTATAAATCAGAATGGTGAAGTTTTTTAAAGGAAATTAAAGACGTTTTAAAGAATAATATAGATTGATTTATATTAAAGGATTTACAAATGAATATTTGTAAATTAAAACGTTGGGATTATAAAATGAGATTTTATAAGTGTTTGAATGAATTGAAAATGAATTTCATTAAAGAATGAAATCAATAGAATTATAAATGGTGAAGTTGTAAACGAAATTTATAAACAGTAGATTTATAAATTTTATGAAGTTATTTGAAGAATAGATTGGGTTAAATAAATGAATCTTATAAGTTATAAGATTTATAATTATGAAACTCTAAGGAATGATTTTGTGAAATAATCGTTTATAAGTAGTTAACTTATAATATGAACTTTTAATCTAAAATTGAGTTATAAACTGGAATAGGTTAATAAAGGAATTTGTAAAAGGAAGTTTTTATATATAAATAGAAATAGAATTTATAACGTTGTTTTATAAATCCGCAAACGACTTATTTTGATAAGTTAATTGTTATAACCTATTAATGGAGTTATATTCACGTTGTAAACAGTGAATAATCCTTTAAGTTAAAAAGAATAGAAATAATGGAATTTGTGAACATAGTATATTCACGTCTTTGAATAGTGAATAAGACGTTAAAGAAATGTTTTGAATGTGATATTTTAAATAGAATTAAAACGATCTAACGATGTTTTAAAAGGTGTTGAGATTCGAAACCATAGATTTCAACATTCATTGTTGAAATAGATGTTTCGTGAAATAAAAGGAAATGGTGGATTATAACACTGTTGTTATAATAGATAATTTCCGAAAGGAAATGTTTTGTATAGTATTGGGGTTTATATATCTATTTTATTTCGAATCCCTATACTAGCGATTTTGGGTTGTCGTAACGATGTTTTACGCAACATTCGTTTTGGCCCAAATAAATATGGTTAAGTGAATGGTCTCCTTAAAGAATGAAATATATGCTTAATTTCGATTAGGTATATTAAATATTTTCTAAGTATAGGAAATAAAAAGATCTGTGAATCACTTATTTTTAATAAGTATTGAAATGTTTTCCAATGGTAAATGAATATTTGGAATTTATCTTTTTGAAGATAAATTGAAAATGAATATTAAAAATTAAATGGAAATCGAATATTCATAAATATTTTGGAAATGTAAATTCCTTATGGAATTTATAAATGAAAAGGAGATTTGTTTGAAAATAAATGTTGATTTATTTTTGAAGTGTGAAAACTATATATCTTATATAAAGATATTTTTGTGAAATAAATAATTTGGAAAATTATTTGGAATCTGGTGATGTTGGCATATCTATTGATAGTTCAATGACCGACTATCAATATTTACCTTTAAATAGGTATTTGTTGTGAATTGTTTGAAATTGAATGCCACACTTATTTTTTTTTAAAAATAAGCGCTCACTATTCGGGTTAACCGGGAAAGGACCATGGGGTCGTATAACCCATTCCGAATATGTGATACGTCGTTATGAATTGCATTCGAAGAACGGTGTTGAAGACCGGATATTTTCGAAAGCAAAAGGATTTCTTGTTGATTGTCTCTGCACTGGCTGATCCCTGGTATAGAGATCTCCATATGTGATGGGAAATCCGAACGTGATTAGAGATTATTCGGATTGCAAGGACTTCTTTGAAAGTGCCTTCGGTTCTGTTCGAGCCCGGAACAGACTTGTATGGATTGTGTGTCTGACATTACAAGTTGAGATGTAAAGCCGATTTCTTTCAAATATATTTCTGTGGTGGCGGAGAATTTATTCTTTTAGCTTAACACCCTTCTCTGAGACGTACGAGTTCAGAGGTTATATAGTTGAAGTTATCAGCGATATATTCCCAGTTTGGTAATGTGACATGCTGAGTGATGCTGAAATGATCATTGTGTTGATTATTGTGATAGGATCATTTATTTGATCGTCTATCTTAGTGATCATTGTGTTGATCATTTGTTGACCCAAAGCACGGCTTTTTGTACAAAGTGTGTTTTTGTGGACGTGAATTCATCGAGCCTCACATCCCGAAAATGGTCAAAACAGGAAAGATGCAGCAAGGTTATTAGGGGTTGCTGTAGCTCCCCTTAGGGTATGTACATTTCCTTCTGGATAGAGGTTGTATCATGGTATGGAGCCCAGATATTTAACCTATGTGGTTACTACGAGTTTATTACTTTGTGGTTGTTGGTTATCGGGATCCCGTGAAAAAGGTCGTTTACGATCGGGGAATGGCGTGCTCGTGTCAGTAGTTACCCAGTTAGGGGTAACCCGGCCTTGTGTTGGCAGAGTTCCGGTTTGGTTCTCGGGGATGTCTTTCCAGAGGCATTCTCAGTGGCAATGGGAAGTTCCTTGGCCTGACCATTTGTTGGAAATCCAATTCCCAATACGAAACTTGTACGGTATTAGTTGTAGAACCTGCTATTCACTTATGGTGGTCACCACTGTTTGGATGGTAGCTATAGTAGGCATAGTTCGAAATGTCTATGCTGGCTAAGATTTATATTCTACTTTCGAAATGAACTTTTTCTACACTATACACTAATAATAATATCAAATGTTATTTTAAATGCGTATCAAGCATCTTTGACTATCATAAGGAGAAATCTCCTCCGATTCTGCGTTTGCATGTGTGTGTGTGCGGGAGGCCTTATGGTAGTCTCATTTTTAAAAGCATTGCGAATTGAATTAAAAATATTCCTCTATTTTGATTTTAAAGATAAATAAACTGTTTTGAGTTCTCACACCAGTCACATGACTGACTTGGAGTTTATTGTTTTCCTTCCTAAACTCTGGGTGCCCACCAATTTTCCACACGGGCAGTTAAGAGTTAGGTTTATCAGGATATTCTGGATATTCTGGAGTTGCTGGAGGCAAGCTGGATGGCATGGCGTATTACTAGTATATAGTATTTCTTTTTCCGCTGCACTGTTTGTTGATTTTGTATGTTGTTGTACACTCTGATGATATGATGTAATGAAATGAAATGTAATGTAATAACTGATATAGTTCTTTGTTTAAAGATTATTCATTTATTATTATATGTTGTTCCGCTGCGAATTGTAAGATTCTGATGTTGTTCTGTTGTTTTCTTTTGTCCGTTCTATTTTAAAATTCTTCTATCTCTATTTTCTTTTCTGTCTTCTGTTTTCTAAAAAAAATTGTCTATCTTCTTTTCCCTCTATTTTTCTTTTTCTCTCTTCTTTCTTTTCTTTTCTTTTTAAAACCCATAACATCTCGGTTTTCGGCCTTTGATTTCTCGGCAGTCGATAAAGTGAGTGTCGATGTCGGGTTTTCGAAAGTCCAAAATTCTAGTTTGTTACAGCCAGCCTCTCGACTCGCAACTAGCCGTCACAAGGACACGTAGGGGTAAGAGACTCCTGCTCGCCACCAAACACGAAGCGAGAACCCCCTATCATGTTGTAATGAAGCAAATCTGATCCCAGTCTCTTCGAAAAGATCAGCGCATTAGTCAATATTGATAGTCGGTTATTTAACTATCATATAACATCCATAAACAACCATATGGCCTTAATAATTTTTCAAATTATTTATTTCAAGATATCTTCGCAAGATATTTTTCTACACTTCAACCCTTTGAAAATAGTTTCAAATCACTTTTTCTCTCGTGGAATAAATTTCCACCCAAATATTTTATTTCCACTGAAAATCAACAAATCTTAATTCTTTAGATTTTAAAATAATTTAAATCACTTTATCCAAAAATATATACTTAAAGTAAAAACTACTTAAACACTTTATTTAAAATACTAGTTATGAAATCTTATAATAATTTCTCAGGTAAAACTTAACCTAAAACTAATTTTAAAATAAACTGTTAGATAGAGTACAAATATTTAATAACAACTTTTAAATCAAATACTAGTTAAACCTTCAAAATAATACTATAATTAACTTAATAAGTATTTACTTAAAAGGTTAAAATAACTAAATAAAAAATTTCCTAAAACATCCTTTTTAAATAACTTTAGCCTTCCAAATTCCATATAAATATCTCCTTTGGAAATATACTTGGTTTTATAAGGAAATACACTTCCTTTTCGGTATAACCCATAAAATCCTTTATAAATCCTGCTCGATTTATCCCAATTTGATTTACATCCCAATCCCGTAAATTTTTTTCTACACTTTAAAAATAAAACCACCTTTTATTTTTAAAACACATTTCCCATCTCCTTATAATCACTTTCAAAAATATATACTAAATTATTTACATTAAGGCTACTAAAATTACTTAAATAAAAATAATATTTAAGAAATTCTATAAAATTTCTGAATAAAACTTAAACCAAAATTTCCTTTTAAAATGAAATTATTATATCAAATATTTATGTTAAAATTCCCTTTTAAAAATCATAATACTAATTTACCTTTAAAATAATTAACTACCATAATTTACTTAAATAAATATTTACTTTTCACTTAAAAATAACTAAAATAATAAATTTTCTAAAAAATTCTTAAAAAATATTTTTAAACTTCTAGTTTATACTTTGAAATCTTTTCTTTGAAAATACACTTAGTTTTCTAGGAAAAAATCAACTTTTTATATTTTAAAATGAATTGCACCTTTTCTTATGAATTTCACCGAAATCTATACTTCCAAATTTGTCCACTGATAAACATTCCACTTCATTTATAAACCCAGTTTACAAATTTCCATTTCTCATTTGCCTTTAAATCATAGTTTCCAAAATACTAAATCGATTTCAAACCGATTTTCTGTTTTAAATTCCTTTTAAAATTTATTACTCGATTTATCCAATTCCCAATAATTATTTACTTAAGAATTTTTTTACATTTCCTTTAAAAATCCAAACTATATATATACATATATATATTTCTCCATTTCTCAAAATACTAATATATATTCAGCCAAGCCACAACATTCAATAATTTCAATTCCCACTATAATCAATATAATCTATCATAGCCATCAAATAAATCATATTGCTGAATATAAAATAGATTCAACATTATGAGGAGTCCAGTTGGATCCCTCCAACCTGTTTCCCTACATCCACAGATGTTAACACAACAATTTAAAATACCAATCCTGCTTCAAGGCAGGATATCACGGTATAAAAACTCATCCGCTATTATGCAGGGCGCATAGGGTCTCATCCGCTATATAATGCGGGAATCAATCACTCCAATATATAAATATATATATATATATATATACACATACTGTATATAACATATCACATCCAAGCCGGTAATAAATTATCAATTCAAGCAACAACCAATAATTTAAATCTAACTATTTAAATTTAAAAGGTAATCCAAATGAGTGATATTAACTCACCTTTGATTTTTCTTTGCAGTCCACTCCAATCTTGACAGGTTTCATGATTTTTTGACCTTGTATAAACATTTAATGGTTTATTAATGTTCGAAATAATCGAACAATTAATTTAATTTCCATTTTATAAATTTCACATAGCTAATAATTTATTTTTAAACTAATGATTTAATTTATACTAATAATTAAATTTTAACTAATTTTCCCTTTTAAAAAATCTTTTAGTAACTAGAATAGATTAAATAAGTTAATCACCTTACTATGTATTTTTAAAATTAAACTAGTAGGAATGAAATCTGTATACATATATTTATTTTACTTTCATTTTCAAACTGCATATAAAATAATCTATATATGTTCAAAATTCTAATTTACATAAACTTTAAACTCATTTTTTTTTCAAAATCATATGTTTTTCAAAATTATATACATATACATATATTTACTATCTATTCTAGGTATATTTAAATTAAAGTTGGTGTGTGTGTGTGTGTATAGGTAAAATCTTTAAAATGAAAGATAATTATTAAATTTACCTTACTGCAAAATCAAGTGTAGAGCTATATATATATATATATATATATATATATTCAAAACTTTATGTATGTATTAAATTAAAATAGAAATGTTTATACTTTATTGCAACGTACTTTTTTTCTTCTGATTCCATATATGTTTATCAATTAAGTTTAATTGAAAATAAAAAAAAATAAAAAAAAAATCGAGAATACCTCA
Organism: Allium cepa; assembly: GCA_030765085.1. Lineage (NCBI taxonomy): Eukaryota > Viridiplantae > Streptophyta > Magnoliopsida > Asparagales > Amaryllidaceae > Allium > Allium cepa. The sequence goes on along the minus strand of CM060940.1, from coordinate 144,443,019 downwards.
CTGCCTATCGAAATTCTAGCCTTCGACCCTCCCACGATCGCCTTCCACCTCCTCTGGTTGAAGCTAGTCTTGCCGACACTAAATAGGGAGCCGCCGAATACACCAGCACACACTGCCTAACCATGAACTCAATCTCCACTAATCGCCCATCTCCACGTCGCGCTGCCCCATAGCCACCGCATTAGAGCGTCTCCCCTCGACTTCATTCGTGAGTCGATCGCGAGTCTCACCTCTAGGCCGTTCTTAGAACCCCACGATGCGAGCTCGATTTGTGTTTCGAACGAATGATGCATCAAGGCTTAAAGAAGATCAGTGTACGTTTTAATTAATTGATTTTGGTTTCCATTTTTTTTCCAGAGAGGGATTTTAATTTGAATGGTATGAAGATAGGCTTGATTTTTGAACGATGGGTTATATCTTTTTCTTTCTCAAAGAAGATGCGTGTGAAATTAAACAAAAAAAAGGAAACAAGTGTTCTCAGGGTGGACAAGTGGCTAGGGTATAAAGTTCTAATGTTTAAACTAATTAACCAGCCAAATTATTTAAATTTTAAATTCAAATCGTCTCGATTTCCACAACTCAAAATCTCGATCTCCAATCGAGGCATGCCGCTAGGCGATAATAATGTTAAACCCCTGTTCCGAACGCAATGGAAAAGGTTTTGAGTCATAACTCAGTCGTATTGTAACAACCCGCATATTTATCGATTTTATATTTAAATATTTTATTTAAATATTTTATCGTTAGTCGGATTTTAGTCCGAAAAGCTACTTTTGCATACGGTCGAATTAGGACTCGGGACCACTCCCATTGAGTTTAAAATGCCGTTTGCGACCTTTTTGAGTATAAGCTTCGATATGTTTGGAGAAAGTTGATTTTTGCTACTTTTCACTTTGGATTTGGGTTTGGGCTCAGCCCTATGTTTAACTTATGCTCAAATCTGAGCCACTCTTCCCCATTCACCCTCATTCTCTTCTCTTTTCAGTTTTTAAAGTATTAATGGTGGGAGAGATTGGAAATTAAAACTCCAAAACCCTAGTTTTCTTTTTCAAATCAAGTTCTAGATCCAAACTAATAGAAGAACCCATTGGTAAGCTTCTCTTCTTCTTCTCCAACTCATTCTCTTATCAATTTCAGAAATTCCTAAACCTAATTTTGGGAATGTTCTTGTTTTGAGCTTAGATTCAAGCTCATTTGGGTTGTGTTGAAGAGAGGTTGATTCTCCTTTGCTTCTAAGCTTCTTTTTCGATCGTTTGGGTTCAAAGGTGAGATTTTTATCTCACATCTATGCTTATATTTATCTTCGAATGTTAGGTATGAATTCCTAACACTTATTCGTGTGCATTTGCTTTTGGTTTGGATTGATTTGGTGAATATTCCAATTTTTGGTGTTTTGAGTTCAATTCGTTAAAAATCCTAACTTTGATGTTTGAACATGTTTTTGGTGATGCATCGAGGAGCATATAGGGCCGGGTAGCCGTTAGGCATAATTCCCTAGCGTCCGTGCTCGTTCGGTTGCGAATTGGTGGAGGTTGCATATCAATTTATGGGCATCAATTTGCAGAGCATCAAGTTCGGCCGACCGACCCCCCTGGTCCGGTCGACCGACCTGCTAGTAAAAGTGCAGAAAACTTCTCTGTTTCTGGTTCGGCCGACCGACCCCCCTGGTTCGGTCGACCGACCTGATGCCCGAGAAGTTTTCAAAACAGGGTTCGGTCGACCGAGCTCTGTAGCCGGCCGACCGACCTGATGCATTTTGCCTATTTTCGCCTAGTCGCGTGAATTTCCAACTTTGATCGATTCGTGTTGTTTCCTAGTTGTTGTTATCATCTATTATGACTTTGATGACTCTTTTTAGGGATTTTTGAATATCCATTTCGATGGATCCTTTATCGATTTCTTTGGATTTTATTCACGTCTTCGTATGTGAATTTTAGTGATTGATTGTTCTTAAAATCTTCTTTGTGATTTGTCACTTTAAAAATATAAAGGTTTTCTATACTAGTAGTAAATATCAAAACTCTTTCCTCAAACGATTTCAGTACTATTTTAATACCAAATTCGTTTATAAAACCGTTTTCCAATCTATTAGTATATACAAACCTTTACCTCACCCATATGAGAAATCTAATTAAACGACTTAGTAAAACAAGTGGTATGAAACGCTTGCGTTCACTTTGTTGGTTAATTCTTGGACTTGTTCGATTAAAACTCTTGTGACAATTTTCTAGTGGAGATCTACAATTTGTTCGTAAATATTTAAGTTAAGCTAGTGGTTATGGGACATGATGCTAAGCTCATATATTTACTAACTTACTGTAATCGACACTTCTCGTTGATCATGACGATCATCTTTGTGATTTAGACTAGCAATGTGCGATGTCTCTTTGTCTGCGAGGGAGACTAAACCCCGTTTTGTGGAGTTTCGACTCAATTTGGTAGGGTAGCAACCCATGGTCTTCGGGCCGTTTGTGGAGCTTCGGCTCAATTTGTGATGGTTAGCAACCATGGAATTAGCGTTCCGTTTGTGATACACGTGTTGGTGGGCTTTATGCTCCCGTTTGTGATAGGCCTCCCCCCTTTGTGATTTCTGGATTTCTTGAGATGATTTCTAGAATTTGTGTTTCACCAATTTTCGTGATTTCCATCGATAAGTTTTATCAATATTTGTGCATTGGTGAATTTGTGCGTCATTGACTTTTGTGATTGACATTGATATTATTGTCAATATTTGTGCATTGGACAATTTGTGTGTCATTGACTTGTGTGATTGACATTGATATTATTGTCAATATTTGTGCATTGGTGAATTTGTGTGTCATTGACTTTTGTGATTGACATTGATATAATCGTCAATATTTATGGTTTGATGAACTAAATTAGGAGTATGACGTTTCTTTGATTCTTGTGTAGATTTTGTGACATTGAATACTCCCTTGATGATTTTCAACTACTTAAATATATCACAGCTTGGCATTGTGATTATTATGTGTTTAGTCATATCTCTTATTCTATATCGTTTCATCTGATATCTATAGTTAGACTGATCCGTTTATTATTTTCTTATTAAATAATACTCGGGTCAGACCGAGATGTTACAGGTGCTTCTGCTTGACTTCTCTCTTGGGATTGATTTCTCTGACTTTTGGCTTACTACTTAGATTAGTAGTTTATTTTGGTGTATACATTCGAGATATAAACTCCATAATGTATACTTATTCTTTTGTGTAGTTCATGTAACTATTCTTTTGTGATATTGTGGATCTTTTTAGACCACTACTCTGATGTACACTTCCTAGTGTAATATTCATATCTATTTCCGCTTTTGTGATATGAATTGTCTGTGACTGATTTATGTTATGTTTATTTCTATATTTGTTTCCGGAGATATTATAGCCACCGTGTGATATCTTTGAGTTTGTGTCGGCATGTCGGATTTCCACTTAAAAAGAATTGCATGTTATACTATCTGACATATCGATGCTCGCACAAAGCAATTATACGGAGGGTCGCTCCTCAATAGCCTTATTCTCCGTGCTAGTTGACAGCATTACTTCGTAGTGTTCTTGGCTAGCGTGGGTATAGAGGTGGGGCGTCACACGTATGGAGAAGATAAGATTTTGGACCCAGTAATTATATTAAATTTTCAATATAGATTTGAGCGCGTTTAAAAATCGTACGGTCACACGTCGACTCGAAACACCATGAAATTTGAAATCCGATAATAATATAATATTACAGATCCAATGGAACTAGCTTTGTCGAAATCCGAGACTATGCCTCGGAAGGCTATTTTTAAATATCGATTTAAACAACATATTTTCAAACTGAACAAAACAGTTTTAAATTCAATGTTAAAAGTTCTATTACCTCCAGTATTATCAATATAAATTTTATAATCCTTCAAATTGTTTTTAACAGACTCGAAATACCAGAATTCATATTTTACCCGATTTCCAGTTGTTTAATTCAATAGTTTATTTGTTAAACAAATAGTGATATTTGAAATTCAAGTTGAAAATTAACTTTTGAATATTTAAAATCAATTAAATATTCCGATTTCAAATATCCAAAAATTTTGAATTGTCGCATTGGTTTTGATAAGTTAATGGGTTTGGAGCATTTTCCTACCTTAGCAATTTCGGGGACGAAATTCTTTTAAGGGGGAGGAATGTAACGACCCAGATTTTTCATCGTTTGATTTTGAATATTTAAATGGTTGAAATATTGGGTTTGAGATTATGATTTTAGTTAGTAAGATTTTAAAAGCTGAAATTTAAGCGATTCCGGAATTTTCGAAATCGTCAAATTTAATCGACGCGTTAGAATAGCAATCAGGAGCACAGTTTCAGAACTCGAATGAAACTAGTTATATTGGATCCCAATATTGTACTATTATCGGATTTCAAATTTCATAGTGTTTAGAGTTATCGTTTGGTCGTACGGAATATAAACACACTGAAATTTATATCGAAAATTCAATATAATAATTGGGTCGAAAAAGCTATCTTCTCCATACGGTTGAATTAGGACTCGAAACCTTTTCCATTGCATTCGAAATAGTGGTATAACATTATAAATGCCTAGCAGCATGCCTTGATTGGGGTTCGAGATTTTTAGTTACGTTAAACAAAATGATTTGAAAATTTAAATTATATATATATATATATATATATATATATATGTCAATTGTTCACATCACCTCCTTTCTTTCAATTCCAAGCCATCCTACATTATCAACGTACTTGCCATGTGAAACACACTTCCCTCCATTTCTAAAACATGTGACATTTCTCACCTTTTTCCCCTCAAATTAGTTAAAAATCTATTCAAATAAAAACCAAGCATTTCTTTCTTTCAGTTTATAAAACCACAAAATCGAAAAAAAGAGAATTCCAGATGCGCGAGCCTTGGTTGGGGATGCATGGGGTGGACCGCGACCTGAGGGAGGTACGGTAGGGTTCTAGAGTTTGGATGGATATCGAGAGTGAGTCGCTCACTCGCGATTGGGTGGGGAGGGCAATGCTACGTTATGTTGTTTGGTGGTGAGTCGATTTAAGTGCACGAGCAGGTGATGGATGATGGCGATTTGAGGGTGTTCGATGATGTCGGAGGTGCGACAGTTTTGTCTAATGGAGTAATAGTTTGAGACTACGATGGCTGCAGTGGCTTCGATGGGTGAAGTTGTGGCGGAATGGTGAGAGCTTGAAGACTAGCGGTTTCGGGGGTTTGGGTCTTCGTTTGCGGTTGGGATTCAATTCGGGGTTTGAACGATTGGGTTGGTGTCAAAGTCACGTGGCAAGGAGGCAGTGAGGAAGAGGGTAATTAATTTTTTTTATTTAAGTTAATATTGTGATTATCCTATTAAATAAGTAGTCGATTAAATCAATTTAATTCGTAGTCGATAACTAAAAATTTGGTAGCTTTGTATTCGTAGGATATAGAAGAAAATTTGAATGGATTGCAAATAAAATCAAGGTGAAAAAAATTCTCGCTCATTTGGATTACCAAAATTTTAATTTTAAATGGGCGAAATTAAATTTTGGATGCTTATTGAATTTATAAATTATTGTCTGTTGAATGATAAAATATGTATAGTAATTTATATATTAGAATTTGGAGTGATATTCCCACACATTATAGCGGATTAGACCTTATGCGCCCTGCATAATAGCGAAAAATCCGATATACCGCGATATCCACCTTGAAGTGGGATTGGTATTTTTATGTTATATTAACATTTGTGGATGCAGGAAAAAAAGGTTGGAGGGACCCAACTGGATTCCTCGAAAATGTAAAATTTAATTTCATATATTGTGATACATGGGTTATGCAGAATAATCTATATAGATTATTGTGGTGTTACGAATTTATTGGATGCTATTGTAGCACTGGCCTGGATTTTGATAATTTAAATACCATAAATATATTTTTTAAATTAAGGGATAAAGTGGAATTTTTTATATAAAAATAGTATATCAGAATTGCAGTTATTTTAAAGAAATTGAGTTAGAAAATATATTTGGTTTTGGGTATACTTAATTATCGTGAATTATTAAAAGGGGAATTTAAAATGAATTTTATAAAAGAATTTATAAATGATATTCGAAAAATATAAAAAGGAGTTGAAGTTGGTATTAAAAATCGACTGGAAATTATAAATCAGATTATAAAGAGATGGATTTATAAAGTGGAATTTTATAAATAAGATTTGTTTTATGGACAGGTAAAAACAAAGGAGTAATAAAAATTTATAAACGATGTTTATAAATAAGGGAAATTGATATCAGGATGATAAAAATGGGAATATAAGTCATAGGTGAAATTATATTAGAATATGGAAAATAGGGTAAGGGAAGTAGTAGATTCTATTTTTGAAATGAGAATGGTTAGGTAATCGACAATGAATCGATATGTTGTGAAATTGAGAGGAAGTTATAAATTAAATTGGTTATTGAGATTTTAAAAAAATTTAAATTTTAAGAAGTGAGTTTGTTCAAAAGGAAAATTTATTTATTTTAAAATTATGAAATTTTAAACAAGTTGAGATTTAAATACTTCGGTAAGTAGGTTTTCAAATGCTAATTATTTATTATAAATTCTAACTTTTGAATTCAGCTTGAAAATCTATTTGTTCATCTAAAAAATGAGTTGTTAATAATATAAAAGTGTTTTCAATATTTTAAATAATAACTTAAACATACTTTAAATAATGTTATTTCAAGTAGTACTCGTTATATATATAGTTCTAAATGATTGCAAATTTATTTATAAATTCTCTCGAAATGTGTAAATGGGTTTATCAAAGGATGGGATTTTATAAGAGAAATCTTATAAATGGAATGTTAGGGACTTAATATAATTTCCAATGTCTAGATGCGATAACTTGGGGAAGATTTTGAATTCTTTTAAAGGAGTTATAAATGGTTGGTTGCGATTATAATCGAGTATAGTAGGATTGGAAATCGTAGGAAGAATTTATTAAAAATTCTAGAAACTTATGAGATAAGTTGTGAAATATTTCCAAGTTAAATAATAAAAATGATTTTGGAAATTATACGTATAAATATTTTCCTAAATATTGGAAGGAAGGGTTAGAAAATATTTTTAGTGGTAAAGATTTAGAAAACAAATATTTTCTAAGTGTTATAAAAATGGAGGTTGGAAATATTTCTAAGTATTGAAAATGGTGAAATATCCTGTTATGGATACAAGTGTTGAAATTTGTTTTCAAATATAGAAATATTGAAGGAGATTAAGTATATATATCTTGATGAAGATGTTTTTGGAATAAATGTTTTGAAGATTTGTAAAATTGGGCCTAGTGGCCGCTTATGGATGTTTTATTGATAGTTAAATAACCGACTATCAATAATTGGTCAATTTTGCTAATCGTTTCGAAGAGACTGGGATCGAATTTAATTATCCGAAAACCACTTCAATTTGGTTTGAACGTTACGAATGATTACCATGAAGATGATGAAGACAGTGATTCAGTTTGTCCAGATCTAGGACAACTTGTATGGACGAATGCTATCAGAACATCGTCATTGGAGGACGATGAGCATTCTAGGTTGAATTGTTGCTTGAAAGGTAACGCCTAGCCTCAAACCTCATCAACCGAGAATGACTAAAATAGGGGAGATCAAGCAAGGCTAAGTGAGTCACACCCAATTAGGGTATGTTATCACTTTACTAGATGTCCTCGAAAACCTATGTATTATGGATATGGTTGTGCGTGAAAGAAGGAGCGCTCGATGGTAAGGGTGGGAACACCCGGGGTGATAACATATTCGGTTTATCCAGGTTAGGGGTAGGTCGGTCTTGTGTAGCAAGGGATCCCAGCGAGGTCCTCGATACATTGTTCTAGAGGTACCGTGATGGACGGTACCCCAGTGGCCCGGTCATTCGTTGGAATCCATTCTCCAATACGAGCTTACGGTTTTGTTTGTAGAGCCTAGTATGCTGGAATTTAATTAATGTAACAATTTCAGCTATTTGAATGAGAATTTGTATTTAGACACTATTATAAGATCACTGGATTTTCTATAAAACATTTTGGTTATCGTAAGGGAAAAACCTATCGTGTTTATGTGTGACGCGGTCTTACGAGATACCTTTGTTTTTCAAAGGATTTTGATAGCTCTAATAATTCAAATTGAGTGTGTTTTCTCTCACTGGTTTTCCAGACTGACTTGGATGTTATTTTATTATAATGCTTGGGTCAGACCGAGTATTACAGATTCAGGATAGAATGCTACGGAGCTCAGAAGATGAGCTGGAGAGTTCCAGACGTGTTTTCGTACTTGACTTATATTCCACTGTGTAAGGACAAGTAATATAACTATCCAGTTTGGTGTGTTGATTGTTGTACTCTGATGATTGTAAGTATAAAACAATTACAGATTTTTTGTATAAAAACCTGTTATTATATATTTTATTTTGTTCCACTGCGTGTGAGATTCTGTGTTGATGTTTTGCTTATTCTTTTTCTATCTCTTTCTTCTTCTTTATCCTAATTATTTGCTCTTTCGTATAATTTGGGTTGAACAGAAGTGAATTGTGACGACCCGGAATTTCTAACAATTTAAATTGGAATAATTAATTGATTTTAAATATTTAAAAGTTAATTTTAATTCGAATTCAAGATATTAATATTTACTTGGTAATTAATTTATTGAATTATATAAACTGAAAATTTGGATAAAATGTTGAAGCTGGGATTTTAAGCCTGTTAAAAATAATTTGAAGGCTTATAAAATTTATATTGTTAGCACTGAAGGTGGTGAAAGTGTTAAAATTGAGTTTGGAAGTGTTTTGTTCAGTTTTAACAATATATCGTTTAAATTGGAATTTAAAAATAGCCTTCCGAGGCACAGTCTCGGAATTCAACGAAATCAGTTCCATTGGATCCGTAATAGTTAGTTATTATCGGATTTCAATTTTCGTAGCAATCGGAGTTGCTGTTTGACCCTGGCAGCTCAAAACGCTTAGAACTATTTTTATCGATTTAATTTATAATTGACTGTTTACTTCTGTAACTCACGCATACGATCAAATTAGCCTCCGAAACATGTTTCATTGGGTTCGGAATGCGGGTAAAACCTTATAAACACCTGTCGGCATGTCGGATACGGGGTCCGGAATTTCGCGTTATGTTTAACGAGACGGTTGTAAATTTTATAATATAATAAAATTAAAAGTACATTTGGTCAGAATTTTTTTTTATAACAGCGTATGCAGGAAGCTTTTCTAACCCTATACCTTAACCCCCCTCTCCAATTTTCAACCCAAAAGCAAGAATTCACGAAAAATAAAAATAAAATGGCCGAAGCCGGCCTGTAATGAATTCGAATCTCGTTCAATCCAAGATCATTTCTTTTGCTCGAGTTTGATAACCACGTTTTCAGCAAGCAGGGCGTGAGCAGAGCACGCGCGCGAGTCGCGCAAGGGAGAGGGAAGCCCGAGTTGAAGTCGCGATTGATTGAAGGGGTAAGGTTTAGTTTTTGGGGTTGTATCGCCGCGCAGTGTTATTGGGGGAGAAGGGTTTTCGAACGAAGGTTTAGGATCTGTCTTGTCGCGATTTGGGGATTCTCGAGGGGAAGGTCGAAGCTTTGGAGGTTTTGAGGACGGCGAGTTAATCGGGGCACGGCGATTTATGCTCGATTCGAGCGAGTGCGACAGGTGATAGGGCAGCGCGATTTCTGGAGGACGTCAGGACTTCGTGCATCATGATTTTGTGAGTAAATCTTCGACCCCTATAATCTGGGTTGCTATTATTTGATTACTGTTATCTATCTTGTTGATTGGAAGGAAAACATTTCCAATTGTGTTTGAGAATGATCAGTAAATCAGTCGTAAAAATATAGGTCTTAAGTTAATTAGAAATTTAATGATTGAAAATTCACAAATTTGTTAAGGTAAATTAAGAGTTAAATAAATAAGTTAATTAATTAATGGTACAGATTAATTTAGTTATTAAGGTTTCTAAATTAATGATTTGGATTAAGGTCATTAATTTAAGGTCAAATTAAATGGAAAAAAAATTGTTAATTACATAGTTGGGATTGTTGATCGATGATTAAAAATTAGTTAATCGAAAAATGAAGGATAAATGTAATTAAATTTTAGAAATTTATTACCTAATTAGAAATTAGGAATTAATGAACTAATTAATTTGTAATTAAGTGATTAATCAAAGTTAAGTACTCAGAGAAGTAATTAAAGGATCGGCTAAAGAATATAGCTAATAAGAGATTATTAGTTAAGGATTATTGACTGATTTAATAATGTGATTAATTTAAGGTAATAAATTTTATTGATTTACTTAAGGAAATCAATCGTGAAATTTGGTAGGCATGATTACTAAATGTAATTTATTAAGTAATACTTAGGAAGGTAATTGGTGATACTCGAAATCACTAGATGTAATAAATTAATGGATGATTAATAAATGGAAGTAAATTAGATTTAAATTACTTGGTGAAATTGATAAGAAGGGTAAGTACTAAGTTGAAGTAATTGAAGGTAAATTTATCAGGAGATTAATTAGAGAAAAATTAACTATCCTTTAAAACAATTACACTGGTGATAAATTCAAGATGAATATTTAGGGAATGATAAGTTGATGGAGTGTAGCTAATTATTGTTAAGTAAGCAAGATTAAAATGATTAATATCGAGGGCTTAATTAATATAATTAATTTAGATGTTTAATAATGTAATTAAAGACCAATTAATTAAAATTGATTAATCCATAATAATTAACCTGTGAGAAATAAATGAATATAAGTAGTTAAGGATTAACGTAGTTAAAATAGATAATAATTCATGAAGTAATTTAGATTACTTATTGATTTGGTTAAGAAGAATTATATCGTGATGATTAATTAAAGATAATTACTTGAATGCAATTGAAAGATAATTAAATCCAATGTGATTAATTAAGATGAATAATGAACGGTTGATTTATTAATTGATTTGAAATCACTTAATATTGAATGAAGGAATCTGGGAGATGGTGTTAGTAATTCAATCAGGATTAATTTAATTAATTTTGGAAGTGATTAAGCTTTGCTTATGAATGATTGAATGTTATTGAATGCCTTGAATGAGTGGATATCACTGATATGAAATGTATGTGTATTTCATTGGATAACTTGGGTTAGGATAGCATGAGTTTTGAAGAGACCGGAGTCGGGTATTAGGAAATACCGAAACCAATTTGAATTTTTAATAAATTGATTTTGTGAAAATCAATAAGGCCGGAATGAAATGATTAAGTAAATTGGATTATTTTCATAAGTTTGATACTTAGCAATTGATGTGTGGAATAAGCATTGTCTATAGCAAATTGTGAATTTTGTTATATTGATATATGTTACCCCGGGTTATTATAAGCTGATTTCTTTGGTATTCCATGTTAGTTGGGTTTACTCACGCTGGTTTCCAGCCTGACCCGGGTGTTACTTTGGTGTAGTGCTCGGGTCAGACCGAGTATTACAAATTTTTTTCAGGTAGGAACGTTTTGGAGCTCAGGAGGCGAGCTGGATGGCAATATCGTATAGAGTATTCCGCTGTATTTATATTATTGTTAACCTGAGACTTGATAAATGTATATATTCAGTGATTGTATATATATGTGAAACTCTGATGTATATTAAATTGTAATCGATAGATATGGTATTCTTTTGTAAACTATTATTATTTATTATAGTTTATCCGTTGCGAATGTGAGATGTTTGGTATTTCTGTTCTTCTTCTATCTCTTTCTTCTTTTCTAACTATCTGGAATTTTCAGGAGTGAAAATTTCGGGTCGTTACATTTGGTATCAGAGCTGAAAGGTTAAGCGAGAACCTTGGCTCTGGTGGGGATTACTCCTTAAATAGAGTCTGCGGTACTCTAGAATGAGTTGAGTATATAAATATATATGAGCGCGTACTTGTTATTTTCTTATAAACAGATTTTAAATGATTTTATATAAATATATTTTGATATATAAAGTAATATTTCCTTCTAATGAATATTTAGGTGATTGGTTGTTAAATTATTGGAATTGAGTTAAGAAGTAATATAAAATACGACCAAATTGAAACTTATAACCAAAGTTGAAGAATAAACTTATATAACAAAATGGAATTTGAAATATAGATTGTGAATGTAATTTATAAATTGAAATAAACTTCATAATAAATGAGATTATAATTTGAAATAGAATTCCAGAGAATAATTGAAAATAAAGTAAGATGAAAATTCCAGAGTAATGTTTAAATATGAATTGGATGGATTGGGAATTTGGAATTTTTGGGAAAATTTAAAATTTCTTTGGGTTTGGAAGTGGTTTCCAAAGGTTTTGGAAAAAAAAATATAGTATTATTTCAAAAATATTTTTGTGTTGAATTTGAAATCTAGGAGATTTGAAATAAAAATATATATTTGGAAATGCTTTTAAAGAGATAAAAGCATTGAATCTTGTGGTCACTGGAAAATAACGTCGGTGATGACTGCAGCATCATCGAAGTTTATTTTCGAGTTTCTAGAAGAGAAATTGCTACCAAATTATTTTAAATTGGAATTGTTTGTAAACTGGGTTTGGTTTTGAAATTCAAAGGGGTAACTAAATTTGCCAAAGAATTTTGGATATAGTTGAATCCTAAGGGGATATTGAAATTTTGGAAATTGTTTAAACTCTGGAATCTTGATTAAAATGTTTATGGAATAATAAAATATATTGGCTAAATAAAATGTATAATTCCGAGTTAAAAGTAAAATGTGAATGTAATTGATTATAAATAGAAGTTGTAAAACTTGAAATTATAATTAAAGTTGAACAGGATTAAAATTAAATGGAATTTGATTTAAATTGGGAAGGAATCAAGATTTATTCAACTTGAATTGGGAATAAATCAATTCCAAGGGAATTTGGAGTTATTAGTATTGGAATTGGGTTGATTTAAATGGAAATTTAAATTGAATTGTTGGGGAAGTGAACAGTTGGCTCTTGACTATTTTCAATATAAATTGTTTCGATATAAACTTATTTTTCTAAGCCATTAAATATATACAACCTTTCGTTCTTTAAGCTAAATTTTTTTATACTTGTCATACAATTAGTTTTGGAGCTATTTAACTATTTTTCAACTGTTTCTTAAACTAATTACTATTTTTCAACTATTTCACAAACTAATTTCTATTTTACAACTATTTTGCAATTATTTGGAATCTTTGAAACTATTCAATTAGTTTTCGACTATTTTACAATTAGTTAATTATTTTATAGCTATTTGGTGAACTAATAATTATTTTCAACTACTTATCTATTTTTAAAATTTTCAAGCTATTTACTAAAAGTGGTCGGAGTTCAAACTGTTAATTGGTTTAAATACCCAACTGAGGTAAGAATTGAAGTGACAATTCAATGGGAATTAAAGGAAATGTGAATAGAAAGGAAATTTATCTTGGGAAAAAAAGTAATCAAATTTGAATATTTGATTTTGAACAAACAAGGTTAAATATCTTTGTTATATAAGATAAATCTTCCATTGTTGAATCTATTGTTGGAAGAAAAGGATTTTTGAATATGTTTGAAGTATAAAAGGAGTTTTATACGAGATTGAAATGATCCAATTTTTTTGGAAGTTATATATATTTGAATATATATATATAAAGGATCTTATGAGGATTTTGGGAAAAGGGGTTTTGGGAACCTTTGAATTTGGAAAGGCTTTTGATTTTTGGGTAAAATCAAATATTGGAATTTGGAAAGCTTATTTTGAGAATTATCGATTTTAGGATAATCGATTTTGTGTAAAGGAGCTTTGTATGATATCATACTAGGTGTATGATTTGAAGATACTATATGTGTATAGCATAAAATATTTTTACGATGGCTCTGGGGAAAAAGGAGCTCCCTTGAAATGAACTTCTCAGAAGTGCCACCGGGTGGTGCTGCCTTGAGCCCGGGGGGGTTCTAAAGTTGATCCTGTGAGGAGTCCGGACAAAACTAGTTCCTGGGGATTATGAATGGTGTATACCATAGCGAAAGTCGTGTGTGCCGCTGAGAGCCAACAGTCTGCATTTGATTTTATATTGGTAGACTGCGACCTATGGTATAACATAGCGAATGTCGTGTGTGCCGCTGAGAGCCAACAGTCTGTGTTTGATTTTATATCGGTAGACTGCGACCTATGTAGGAGTGGAGAGGTTTCATTTCGATAGCGAAGATCAGAGGCCGTGGAGAGCCTGTAGTTGCATGGACTTTTGCTGTGATGGCAACGTAACCCTGGATGTAACTGCGATCTGTTGTGTGGGTTCCATGGTGTAATCAAGAGGCCGCGGAGAGCCTGTAGTTGCATGGACTTTTGCTGCGACGGCAACGTAACCCTGGGATGTAACTGTGACCATGGATGGGGGTGATGATTTTCAGAGCATTGTCACCAAAGATATTTCTTCTATTTTCAAAAAAAAAAACTGTTTTCTATATTTTTAATAAAATTATTTTCTAAGTATTTTCACTGGATGTTGAAAACGGGTTTACCAAGAACTTATAGATTTTCAGTCCTACGCCTGATCAACGTATGACTGAATTTCTGTGAGAACAAGGATGGACCGGTTGAGACATCGACCTATAAGAAATATTTTTATAAAAGCTATTTTAATAGTATAAAGTGGATTTAAAAGCATTTCTAAATTTTTTTAAATTAAAAGGTTGAAATTTTTGGAAATGAAGGTAAAATCCAACTGAAATTATAAAATAAAATTGGGCTTGGGAAATTTAAATGAAGCGATTCTTTGTAATAAAATCGAATATTAAATTAAAAGTGGAAGTAAGCTAATCAGCTAAATAAATTATTTAATAGAATATGTTGATAAAATTTAACTCAGATAAATACAAATGGTTGTAAATTAGTAATGGAATTTGGAAGTGAATTCGAATTGTTAATAGAATTCGACTTGGATTTGATAATGAATTAAATAAGAAGAGATGTTGTAAAAATAAAAAATAAAATAAAATAGAATGGGATCGAAGTAGTGATGGGATGAATTGCAAATAAAATCCAAGTGTGACTTGAATAATATTTAATGAAATTTGCAAGTAAATTGGATATAAGAGAAGTGTTGTCATATGAAATGGAAGTGAATAATAATAGAAATGGTTGGGTTGCAAACAAAACCCAAGTAAATAGAAATAAATTGAGAGTGACCTTGTATTAATAAAATAAATTCGATAACGAATTAAGTAAGCGAACTAAAAATTTAAAACGGGTTAATTGAGTTAAATGATAATCTGATTGAATAAAAACTAAATCAAAGCTGTGATTGGAATTGGATTATCAGACTGATCCTAAATTTGGTGGTATATTAATTAGAAGTATAAATGAGTTCAGTATGTGGTTAAATTAAAATTAAAATTAAAATGGATGGGCTTACTGAATTTAATAGAAGTTGATTAAATGAGAATCAAATAAAAGTAAACTTAATTTTGATGTTGGAATAAATTAAAGTAAATTAACTTAAGTTTAAAAATTTATGGAAGCTTGGCTTCGAATAAGGGTGAAAGCCCATTCAATAAAAACTTGGATTGAATTAATTTGGGAAATGGTTATTAATTTATAAGTATTGAATGTGCCAAGCTTAATAAATTGTTTTGAATGAATCCAATGTGGGGATGAAATAAAATGCAATGTACGGTTGATAAATAAATTAGTAATGAAATGAAATTAAATTCAGAATGAGTTGAAATTAATTTGAAGTAGTTATAAACTAAAATAGATACTCTATTAAGTGAATATTATCGAATTTGCATAAAAATAATTGTCGTTTGGCGTAAACAAAAGTAATTAAAATTCTATGAGCCGATAGAGATTAAATAAAATTGATTTTGAACCATTTGAAGTGAATATGAGCTCGTTTGGATTAAAAACCAATTGGATGTAAGAAATTGAGTTGCAAACCATTGAAACTGAATGAAACGGCTTATGAATTGGTAGAAAACAATTGAATAATCTTTAAAGTTATATAAATCGCTTATGGTAAGCGTTTGGTATTTGTTGTTTTCGAAATGCTTGTGTATAGCTATTGGAAATAAGTGAAATACTAATAAATTTTCTAGATTTGGCTTTTACTAATTTAAATTGAGTAAGTACAGGTACCTGAAGGCCGTTTGGCTGGATTTGGATTGCATTAATTGTTAAAATAAATAAGCTGCTTGCTTAAATTGCCAAATAAGGTACGCCTACATAATAAAAATAGGAAATATGAACTGTTTTTTCTTTTTTCGACCGTCTAGGTCGATGTATACATATTTATGTCTCTTGTCAAATTGCAAAAGCTCCTCCGTACAAAGGAGACTCTGCCAAAAATTTTCCAAAATTGTGGGAGATAGAAATTTTTTGAAAATTTTGGGAAAAATTTGGTTAACGACAAAACGATTCCAAATTAAAGACTAATGTAAATTAGAAGATGAAATTAATATGAATCAGTTATAAATGGGAGATAAATTCAATAATTCAGAATTGAAAGTAAATAGAATTCATTTGGAAAAAAACTAAATTGAATAGAAGTGGATGTGAAAACTTCTGTAAAAAAATGTATAAAATGATTGGAAAATCATGATTGGATATGATTGCTAGGAAAGATATGCAGGTATTGTAAAGGGAAAAGAAAATTTGATTTGATTCCAAAAGATAAATGTGAAGTACCCGACAAAAAGGTATGTATTTTAATTTTTGTATGAATTGGATTGGGTTTTTGATGTAGCCACTTGGCTTTTGTTTTCTTTTGGAATTTGGGAGCCCGTAGAGGCCTTTTGTAGTAGTATCGAGCTAGCCGCGCAAAGGAGACGCTGGCAAAAAATTTCGGGAATTTAGAGAGTTAGAAAAATTTTGAGAAAATTTTGATAATTCCAAATTTGGTTTTAAATTGAAATTTAAATGATTGAATGAAAGGGTAGTATTTGAAACTATAAAAGATTTTGGGAGGTTTGTTAAGGTGATAGTGAGTCATTAATAAAAGATAGTTGGTAGGATGTTGATTGTGGGTTTTGGGAAAAAGAAAACGGGTATTGGTCCATCCTTCCTATCTAGTAATTTCGGTGTGACGACCCGCCTTTCATTCCACAGAAAAACGTATCATCAATAAGAAAAGAAAGAGATAGAAATAGAAAGATAGAAGGAAATGAAACAACAATCATCAGAATCTCACAGCGGAAACGAACAAAATATAATATTACATATATCCCTTACATAATTTACATATCAGATATCACAAAATGATACTATTCCATTACATCAGCCATTCATAAGAGTTTTTCCCAACCCATACATCTCAAAACATAACACCCAAAATGCCACTACTGCGAATATAGATAGATAGTACGTCTGGACTCCAGCTCCAGCCTCCAAAATATATGCTAATCCAAACCTAATCACTTGGCTACTCATAAAAAATTTGAGTACCCAAGAGTTTATGAAAAAAAAAATAAACTCTGGGTCAGACATGGGTCTGGTGTGAGTAAATCAGTTAAAGTTGTTTAACTTTAAAAATCATTTTGAAACAGAAAGTACCACGTAAGACTCCCCACAAATAAACACGGGTAAGTTTTTACCTTACGCTAACCAAAACATTTGATAGGAAATTCAATGATATTATAATAGGGTATAGGGTTTTCAAGTAAATAGAAAATAGCCGAAATTGTTACATGATTAAATTCCAGCTACTAGCCACAAAAGTGGGTAATACAATCAAAACCGTAGGGTCTCGTAGGGAAATTTGGGTTTCCATCAATGGCAGGGCTACTGGGGTACCGCCCGTCACAGTACGGGGCCTAGATCACCGTACCGAGGATCACTCCCGATCCCCTGCAACACAAGGCCGGACCCATCCCTTACTGGATAGTTCCGAACAAGACAACCCCGCAGTTGTGGCCAACAACTGCCCACACAGCCGAATAAATAATAAGGGACTTCTAGACAGGGGTAAATCTCACTCTCAAGTGGGGGCTACCCACGAAGCCTTGCTGCACCTCCCCTGTTTTAGCCATTCCCGGTTGATGAGGCTTGATGTTACGATTACCTTTATGAAGAACACAGCTCTTAGAATACTCATCGTCCACCTGACGATGATCTGGAAGCATTCAATCCATACAAATTCGTTCCGGGTTCGAACGAAACCGAAGGCATTATCTCGTTACACTCATTTTGGAGTCACCCTCATAGTTAACGACGATAACCCTTGCACTTTGATTCTCCATCTCGAATCTATAAGTACTATTCCGTCAAACTCATTTACGGAATCACCCACAGAGTTATACTGACGTATAGCCCTTACACCTCGAGTCTTCACTCTTCACATAACATTCACGACCTAACGTTATTTGGAATCGATGTGGTTTTTGGATATTCCAAATATGGAAACCCGATCCCGGTCTTATCGAAATCCAAAGCGTGTCTTTTAGGTCCAAGTTGTTTTAAAGGTTTAAACAATTCAATTCAGATTTGAACATAGCATCACATAACATTATCAATAGATAATAACCAATATCTATCACAAATATACAACATCTCATCAAAGAATATAACTCAATTATCATCCAACAGATATCAACCATCTACAGATATCAATACAAATTATCATCCACAAGCAACACTACTTAATTCATATCATAATTAATTTAATTAATTTAAATTAAATTAATTACTTAAGAATTTATCAATTAATCTTGCTTAGCCAATCATTAATTAATTAATCCTAATCATTTAATTAATTAATCACCTCTTAATTATCTCATTATTAGTTAATTACTACTTAATTAATTAATTAAATTTTTTCACTTAATTATCAATTAACTACTATAATTATTTATTAATTAAACTTTGATTAAAAATTAATCATTCCTTAATTGGTTATTAATTAACCCTTAATTTATAATTAATTAACCTTAATTACTTCTTAATTACCTTAATTAATTCTCAATTAATTACAAATTAATTTATCTTAATTACTTGATTAATTATTCCTTAATTAACCTTAATTATTTAATTAATTAAGACTTAATCATTAATTAATTTACAATTAATTATAAATTAATTAATGTATAATTACTTGATTAATTAACTCTTAATCAATTAATTAATCAACTTCTTAATTACTAATTTATTAATCATTAATCAATTATTAATTACTTATGAATTAATCTTAAGTTAATTAATCTTAACTAATAATCTATTAATTGTTATTAGATTTAATCCATAATTACCTATTAAATAATTCAATAAGAAATTAATTAAATCTTAACAATTAATTAACCAAAATTTAATCAATTAATACCATCGCTAATTACTAATAAATTTAAGTAAACTTAAATTTCAAAATCTATTTAACTTCGAAACAAATCCGTGTTCATTTATCTTCAAAACTCTTACATATTAAAGTATTAAATTTTATTAAAAACTAATTTTTTTTTTGAAAATGTTAGATTTAAAAATATAAATCCATTTCAAAACTTCAACAATAAAATGTGATTACCTTTAAAATAGAATTTTTATATTTCATAAGTTGTGAAGTATAAAGTGTTTAAATCCAACTTAAACAAGATTGAAGTTTGAAAACAACTAAAACTTAACTTCATAAATTAGTTTAAAAGCCCGGCCCAATACACTACCCAGACCCAACTCCATCTCCCCCTACCTTTCTTCATACTTCCCTGAACCCAACACTCCAACCACGCAACAACTCACCCCTCAACCCGAGCCACACACGACAATCACGCGACCCATACACGACCCTAACTCGATCGCGACTTCGAGGAAACCCACACACACGAAAACGCACTGACATACGCACGGCCTCGTGCACATGCACGAACCCCCGGCGCCACCATCGCCAGTGCCGACCCCATGCATAAACCACTCTTCGATTCCCAAACCAAGATCTAAACTCAGAATTCGAAAATTCGGCCTCAAACGAAATTTGGTTAGTTCGAACCAAATGTCGAACTGCAGATGCAAGACGAAAATCCATCACCCACGGCAATGTCGACCACCTTGTGCCACCAAACTCCGGCCATACGTGCGCAATACACACACGCAGCTCCACCTCGAACCAGCCCTAACTCGATCAACCCAAAACTTCCCGCGATCGAAAACTTCAAGCTCGAAAAAAGAACAGTATCTTAAACCCTACAAACCCAAATTTCGAATTCTATGTTGTATAACAATTTCGATTCGTATTTTTCTGGTGTTATATAACATCTAACAATGCTTCAATTTAAATTTCAAAAGCTAAAATTAATCCAGGCTCGAGAATTTTACAAAAGCCCCAAATACAGTATTCTTTAAAATTCGAATTCAATATCAAGTTATAAATTCTGATTCCACTTTGAAAATTCATAACATGCATTATATATCCAACATATATATCTGATTCATCAAAAATTAACATGATTTACATGCTATGATATGTATCCAACATCACCATACCATATTTTAATTTAAAGTTAGCTAAGATAATTTGCTTTGATCTTGAAGCAACAGAGGATCAAAATTTCATTTATATGCACAGTCAAATAATTGAAACTGTAAACAACATCTCTCAAAACAGTTAACATGCAAGCATTCATTACTAACATTCAACATACAACTTTTATACTTAAGATTTTAATTTAAAGATTTACTCAACTTATCTTTTTCTGATGAAGATTCAAATTTGCAGAGACAAATTTGTGAACTGCAGACTTCTAAAAACTGAGATGACTTGATTGTTGATGCTTTTAAATCTTGAATAAGTTGATGCTAAACTTTGTGATTGTTGCAGAATTTAGTTGAAGATGCAGGAGCTAAGATTTGCGGGTTTTAGCTTTGAAAAGATGCTTGCATGTTTGTTTCAATTTGGTTGAAGAAGTATAGATTTGATTTTCAGAAATTTGTTGAAGATGTAGAGCTTGGTGAAGTTCTGATTTTTGAAAATGGAGGATGTAAAATTTCTTTTTACTAAAAATGAGAAAGTATGCATGAATAATTTGTTTTATAAGAATTTAAAGAAAAGAAAACTACATTATGACACTTGTCAAATTAATGGTTAAATTCCTAACACATATTTATTAATATGCTTAGATGTTAACATGTGTTTTATTTCATGCAAAAATGAAATTTAAATATTTACTTAATTGATTTCCTTTTATATGTTTATATTTAATCCTTAGAGAGAAAAAATCAATTTCCTTTTTAAATAATAAATATAAAACCAATGTTATAACATAATTAAAATTATGAGAATATAGCTTAGTACTCCAAGTATAATTTTAGAATAAAAATTAACATAGTTTAAATCTTTTAATATATCGATTCAAACAAAATTTGAATTCTAAAAATCCAATTCAAAATCAAATTTGGTATGAATAAAATCTTAACACATTCAATTCCTTATATTAGTTTTTTATTTGAAATAAATTTATATTTACAATTCATTTATTTGTTGTTGAATAAAATAACAACATTTATCAATTTAAATTAATTTATTATATAGATTATCATATTTAAAATTCGGTGTGAAATTCCGGGATATTACAATCCTCCCCACTTAAAAGAATTTCGTCCCCGAAATTTAAACAAAAGATAATCAAAAAAAAATTCATTTTATTCAACACTTCAAACATACATAACATCCATACATAAGCAACCATCAAACAAAACATCCAAACAAACATACATCCAATACAAACACCACTAGTTATCCGGACACATATCCGGATAAGCCCTCCTAATACTATCCAAAGTCTCCCGGGTACAATCTCTGGGATCATCACTCCACTGGACTTTAACAAGCTTCACAATCTTGCTTCTGAGCTGCCTCTCATCTTGATCAACAATTTGAACAGGATGTCGGACAACTGACAAGTCCGGCTTAACCTTCAATTCCTCCTGCACAGCTGGCTCCACAATAAGAGATGGATCGTGTACATATTTCCGTAGATGAGATACGTGGAAAACATTATGAATCCCAGCCATCCGGACTGGCAATTCAATTCTGTATGCAACAGCACCAATCCTCTCAAGAACTCGGAACGGACCAATGAATCTCGGAGCGAGTTTCCCTGTCTTCCCGAATCTTACAGCTCCTTTAATAGGGGAAACTTTGACAAAGACCAAATCATCAATCTCGAACTCCAATTGTCTTCGTCTTTTATCAGCATATTTCTTTTTTCGATCCTGAGCAGCCCTCATTCTTTTCTTGATCAGCTCGACTTTAGCAGATGCTTCCCGGATCAGATCTGGTCCAAGCACAATACGATCCTTTGACTCTATCCAACAAGCTGGAGATCTACACGGTCTTCCATACAATGCTTCATAAGGATCCATCTTTATACTTGCTTGATAACTGTTATTATACGAGAACTCCACTAGATGTAGATGATCCTCCCACGATCCTCCAAAATCTAATACACAGGCTCTCAGCATATCTTCTAGAATTCGGTTAAGCCTTTCTGTTTGTCCATCAGTTTGTGGATGATATGCTGTGCTCAATCATAAATTAGTTCCCAAAGCTGATTGCAATGCCTCCCAGAATTTGCTGGTGAAAATCTGATCTCGATCACTTACAATGCTGACTGGAACACCATGTAATCTCACAATCTCTTTCAAGAAAATTTCTTCCAAATAAACTGCAGTACGGGTTGCTTTAACTGGAATAAAATGGGCGCTCTTGGTAAGACGATCCACAATCACCCATATTCCTTCATTACCCTTCTTTGTTCTAGGTAATCCGTCGATGAAGTCCATCGCAATCATTTCCCATTTCCATGTCGGGACCTCCAAAGGTTGTAACAATCCGGCTTGCTTCTGCTGATCTCCTTTCACTTGCTGGCAGATTGCACAACTATTGACAAATCTGATTACATCCCTCTTCATGCCCGGCCACCAGAAAACTCTCTTCATATCCTTGTACATCTTTGAGATTCCTGGATGAATATTTAATCTGGAGCGATGACTTTCAGACAATACATCCTGCTTCAATTCCTTGAAATTTGGAACACAGATCCTTCCATTAATCCTTAGCGTTCCTTGATCATCAATCTCAAAACTAGGACACTGCCCCTTCTTAACTCTTCTGATAATTCTTCTTAACTTACTATCAGATTCCTGCTTGCTTGAAATCCTTTCCAGAAGAGATGGAACCACTTCCAAAAGAGAAAGAACCGCATTTCTGCTAAGAGCATCCGCCACGACGTTCGCCTTCCCTAGAGTATACAGAATATCCAAATCGTATGACGCCAAGAATTCAACCCATCTCTGCTGTCTTAGATTAAGATCTTTCTGAGAGAAAAGATATTTCAACGGTTTGTGATCCGTGAATAACTCAAACTTTTCTCCTAAAAGATAATGCCTCCATATCTTAAGAGCAAAAACAATAGCCAACAGCTCTAGATCATGCGTAGCGTAGTTTCTTTCATGTGGCTTCAACTGCCGACTCGCATACGCAATAAATCTACCATTCTGCATAAGAACAGCTCCTAATCCAACAATACAGGCATCAGTATACACTTCAAACTTGCTCTTACCATCAGGAATAGCCAACACAGGAGCGCTTGTCAACTTTGTTTTCATTTTTTGGAAAGCTTCCTCACATTCCGGTGTCCACTTGAATTTAGCTCCCTTTCTTGTCAGCTTCGTTAGACGAGAAGAGATCTTAGAATAATTCTTAATAAACTTCCTGTAGTAACCGGCCAATCCAAGAAAACTGCGAACTTCTGTAGGAGTCCGAGGCTGCTTCCATTCCAGAATAGTCTCAACTTTAGCAGGATCTACAGAGATTCCCTCACCAGAAAAATTGTGGCCTAAAAATTTCACTTCTGATTTCCAAAAATGACACTTAGAAAACTTCGCCTTCAGCACATGCCTTCTTAGAGTTTCCAAAACTATCCTCAAGTGTTGCTGGTGCTCTTCTTCCGATTTAGAATAAACCAAAATATCATCGATGAAGACCAAAACAAACTTATTCAGAACATTTCTAAAGACTCGGTTCATCAGATCAACAAAATAAGCAAGAGCGTTGGTTAACCCGAAAAGCATAACCAACCACTCATAGAAACAATTAGGTCCCCTAAATGCGGTTAAGGGAATACTGTCTTCAGCTACCCTTAACTAATGGAAACCTGATGCTAGATCTAACTGAGAAAAGACAGATGCACCATGAAGCTGGTCGAAGAGATCATCAATGCGAGGAAGAGGATACTTATTCCGAATGGTCACCTTGTTCAATTCACGGTAGTCTACACAGAACCTTAGCGACCCATCCGATTTAGTGACAAAAACTGCAGCAGAGCCCCAACAAGAAAAACTTGATCTAATCAAACCCTTTTCCAACAAATCTTGAGTTTGCTTCACTAATTCCTCCCTCTCTCTTGGAGCCATTCCCCAACTAGGTTGAATTACAGGTACTGCACCAGGAACCAAATCTATACGGAACTCTATTTCCCGATGCGGAGGCAAACATTTAACTTCCTCAAATACGTTGGAGAAATCTCGGACTACTTCAATATCTACAACCTCTTCTTGAGAAGTCTCCACTCCATGTAAAAGACTACTCAAGTGGATTCCAGAGTTATCACACATTACTCTGGCAATCCTACCCAGATCAGTTTCCAACAAAACTGTTCTTTCATCACAATTTAAGATAGCTTTATATTTGTCAAGCCAATCCATTCCTAATATAAGGTCGAAACCTTGAAAATTCAATACATAAGGATCACAGGAAAAACTATGGGATAGATAGGAGATTCTCAAATCTTTACAAATCCAATCCAATTTGGTTACCCCTCCTATAGGATTTGATACACAAATGGGGTTATCAACGATACTAGGAGTAAGAAAGAAATTCTCTACAGTTCCCAGGGAAATAAAACTTAAAGAGGGACCAGAATCAAATAAGACTTTAATATACTTTCCGTTTAAAAGTAAAGTACCTTCTAAAACTCCCTTGCCCTTCGATGAGTTTGATGGTGCGCCTTCTAAAGCAAATACTTTGTTCTGTTGAACCTTATGAAGGAGCGGACAGTCTCTAATCATGTGTCCCGGTTGGTGACAATTAAAGCAAAGCGACTTTT
Organism: Allium cepa; assembly: GCA_030765085.1. Classification (NCBI taxonomy): domain Eukaryota; kingdom Viridiplantae; phylum Streptophyta; class Magnoliopsida; order Asparagales; family Amaryllidaceae; genus Allium; species Allium cepa. The sequence continues at coordinate 144,417,920 of CM060940.1, read as the reverse complement.
GAACTAAAGCCGACCCTGGTCCACTATACTGCTATCGCTGCTGCTGAGATCCTTTGCTGGGACACTTGTTTGCCAGATGACCGTCTTGATGACAAATATAACACTTCCGGGGTTCATTATTGTTCCCAGACTTCTTCTTGTTTTGCTTTTTCCAGTAAGGATTGAATTTCCTCTTATTCTGGTTAGAAGAATTCCCTCCTGATGTAGCAACTTGTGCCACTGACCTCTTCTTCATCAAGTCTTCATACCTTAACGCCATATCGATAAGCTCCACAAAAGACCCTTTCAAATGTGCAGTCATTCTCTCATGATACTCAGGCCTCAACCCTTGGACAAACATCTCGTTATTCTTAAGAGGTGTGTCTATAAGTCCTGGTCCGTAGCAAGATAACTCGTTGAACTTTGTCTCGTATTCAGCTATGGACATATTCCCTTGTTTCAAATTCAGAAAATCTTGATAAAGACGAGTTCTTCCTGCAGCAGGCATAAACTTTTCCTCAAACCTCTCCTTAAATTCTTCCCAAGACATACTATCCTCCGGGATATTAGTAATCACTGAATTCCACCATACTGCAGCACCACTCTGCAATTGCCACGCAGCCATTATTCTCTTCTGCTCATCTGATAACCTCATGCTCTTAAAAATCTTCTCACAGGAGCGAATCCATTCTTGAACTTCTATTATAGTTTCTGATCCTTGAAATGGTTTCCCTCCTAGATGAACAAAATCCTTGCATAATGCAGCAAAACTGGCTGAAGACGTAACTGGATTAACAGTCTCATCATCAGTCTGCTCTCTTCTGTTACCAGTTGATCCATTCCCAACAACTCTTCCCCTTCGGCCTCGTGAACTCATATTGGCTACCTGAACAGGTAATCCAATCAATTTAGATAGGGATATAATTATATAAGAAAATTACAAATACGCACTCTCAAGATAGATACTACTTCAGAGCCTAGGTGTTTCTCAACCATTGCTCTGATACCAACTGTGACGACCCGTCTTTCATTCCACAGAAAAACGTATCATCAATAAGAAAAGAAAGATATAGAAATAGAAAGATAGAAGGAAAAGAAACAAAAATCATCAGAATCTCACAGCGGAAACGAACAAAATATAATATTACATATATCCCTTACATAATTTACATATCAGAGTTCACAAAATGATACTATTCCATTACATTAGCCATTCATAAGAGTTTTTCCCAACCCATACATCTCAAAACATAACACCGAAAATGCCACTACTGCGAATATAGATAGATAGTACATCTGGACTCCAGCTCCAGCCTCCAAAATATATGTTAATCCAAACCTAATCACTTGGCTACTCATAAAAAATTTGAGTACCCAAGAGTTTATGAAAAACAAAATAAACTCTGGGTCAGACATGGGTCTGGTGTGAGTAAATCAGTTAAAGTTGTTTAACTTTAAAAATCATTTTGAAACAGAAAGTACCACGTAAGACTCCCCACAAATAAACACGGGTAAGTTTTTACCTTACGCTAACCAAAACATTTGATAGGAAATTTAATGATATTATAATAGGGTCTAGGGTTTTCAAGTAAATAAAAAATAGCCGAAATTGTTACATGATTAAATTCCAGTTACTAGCCACAAAAGTGGGTAATACAATCAAAACCGTAGGGTCTCGTAGGGAAATTTGGGTTTCCATCAATGACAGGGCTACTGGGGTACCGCCCGTCACAGTACGGGGCCTAGATCACCGTACCGAGGATCACTCCCGATCCCCTGCAACACAAGGCCGGACCCATCCCTTACTGGATAGTTCCGAACAAGACAACCCCGCAGTTGTGGCCAATAACTGCCCACACAGCCGAATAAATAATAAGGGACTTCTAGACAGGGGTAAATCTCACTCTCAAGTGGGGGCTACCCACGAAGCCTTGCTGCACCTCCCCTGTTTTAGCCATTCCCGGTTGATGAGGCTTGAGGTTACGATTACCTTTATAAAGAACACAGCTCTTAGAATGCTCATCGTCCACCTGACGATGATCTGGAAGCATTCAATCCATACAAATTCGTTCCGGGTTCGAACGAAACCGAAGGCATTATCTCGTTACACTCATTTTGGAATCACCCTCATAGTTAACGATGATAACCCTTGCACTTTGATTCTCCATCTCGAATCTATAAGTACTATTCCGTCAAACTCATTTACGGAATCACCCACAGAGTTATACTGACGTATAGCCCTTACACCTCGAGTCTTCACTCTTCACATAACATTCACGACCTAACGTTATTTGGAATCGATGTGGTTTTTGGATATTCCAAATATGGAAACCCGATCACGGTCTTATCGAAATCCAAAGCGTGTCTTTTAGGTCCAAGTTGTTTTAAACGTTTAAACAATTCAATTCAGATTTGAACATAGCATCACATAACATTATCAATAGATAATAACCAATATCTATCACAGATATACAACATCTCATCACAGAATATAACTCAACTATCATCCAACAAATATCAACCATCTACAGATATCAATACAAACTATCATCCACAAGCAACACTACTTAATTCATATCATAATTAATTTAATTAATTTAAATTAAATTAATTACTTAAGAATTTATCAATTAATCTTGCTTAGCCAATCATTAATTAATTAATCCTAATCATTTAATTAATTAATCACCTCTTAATTATCTCATTATTAGTTAATTACTACTTAATTAATTAATTAAAAATTTTCACTTAATTATCAATTAATTACTATAATTATTTATTAATTAAACTTTGATTAAAAATTAATCATTCCTTAATTGGTTATTAATTAACCCTTAATTTATAATTAATTAACCTTAATTACTTCTTAATTACCATAATTAATTCTTAATTAATTACAAATTAATTTATCTTAATTACTTGATTAATTATTCCTTAATTAACCTTAATTATTTAATTAATTAAGACTTAATCATTAATTAATTTACAATTAATTATAAATTAATTAATGTATAATTACTTGATTAATTAACTCTTAATCAATTAATTAATCAACTTCTTAATTACTAATTTATTAATCATTAATCAATTAATTAATCAATTATTAATTACTTATGAGTTAATCTTAAGTTGATTAATCTTAACTAATAATCTATTAATTGTTATTAGATTTAATCCATAATTACCTATTAAATAATTCAATAAGAAATTAATTAAATCTTAACAATTAATTAACCAAAATTTAATCAATTAATACCATCACTAATTACTAATAAATTTAAGTAAACTTAAATTTCAAAATCTATTTAACTTTAAAATAAATCCATGTTCATTTATCTTCAAAACTCTTACATATTAAAGTATTAAATTTTATTAAAAACTATTTTTTTTTGAAAATGTTAGATTTAAAAATATAAATCCATTTCAAAACTTCAACAATAAAATGTGATTACCTTTAAAATAGAATTTTTACATTTCATAAGTTGTGAAGTATAAAGTGTTTAAATCCAACTTAAACAAGATTGAAGTTTGAAAACAACTAAAACTTAACTTCATAAATTAGTTTAAAAGCCCGGCCCAATACACTACCCAGACCCAACTCCATCTCCCCCCACCTTTCTTCATACTTCCCTAAAACCAACACTCCAACCACGCAACAACTGACCCCTCAACCCGAGCCACACACGACAATCACACGACCCATACACGAGCCTAACCCGAGCGCGACTTTGAGGAAACCCACACACACGAAAACGCACTGACATACATGCACGAACCCCCAGCGCCACCATCGCCACCGCCGACCCCATGCGCAAACCACTCTTCGATTCCCAAACCAAGATCTAAACTCAGAATTCGAAAATTCGGCCTCAAACGAAATTTGGTTAGTTCGAACCAAATGTCGAACTGCAGATGCAAGACGAAAATCCATCACCCACGGCAATGTCGACCACCTTGCGCCACCAAACTCCGTCCATACGTGCGCAACACACACACGCAGCTCCACCTCGAACCAGCCCTAACTCGATCAACCCAAAACTTCCCACGATCGAAAACTTCAAGCTCGAAAAAAAACAGTATCTTAAACCCTACAAACCCAAATTTCGAATTCTATGTTGTATAACAATTTCGATTCGTATTTTTCTGGTGTTATATAACATCTAACAATGCTTCAATTTAAATTTCAAAAGCTAAAATTAATCCAGGCTCGAGAATTTTACAAAAGCCCCAAATACAGTAATCTTTAAAATTCGAATTCAATATCAAGTTGTAAATTCTGATTCCACTTTGAAAATTCATAACATGCATTATATATCCAACATATATATCTGATTCATCAAAAATTAACATGATTTACATGCTATGATTTTCTTTGTTTTACTGCATATGCTTGCTTTCTACAGTTTACAGTATTATCAATATATCTATTTTTAATCATACTAACTCTAACTTATATACATATTTGAAGATATGTATCCAACATCACCATACCATATTTTAATTTAAAGTTAGATAAGATAATTTGCTTTGATCTTGAAGCAACAGAGGATCAAATTTTCATTTATATGCACAGTCAAATAATTGAAACTGTAAACAACATCTCTCAAAACAGTTAACATGCAAGCATTCATTACTAACATTCAACATACAACTTTTATACTTAAGATTTTAATTTAAAGATTTACTCACCTTATTTTTTTCTGATGAAGATTCAAATTTGCAGAGACAAATTTGTGAACTGCAGACTTCTAAAAACTGAGATGACTTGATTGTTGATGCTTTTAAATCTTGAATAAGTTGATGCTAAACTTTGTGATTGTTGCAGAATTTAGTTGAAGATGCAGGAGCTAAGATTTGCGGGTTTTAGCTTTGAAAAGATGCTTGCATGTTTGTTTCAATTTGGTTGAAGAAGTATAGATTTGATTTTCAGAAATTTGTTGAAGATGTAGAGCTTGGTGAAGTTCTGATTTTTGAAAATGGAGGATGTAAAATTTCTTTTTACTAAAAATGAGAAAGTATGCATGAATAATTTGTTTTATAAGAATTTAAAGAAAAGAAAACTACATTATGACACTTGTCAAATTAATGGTTAAATTCCTAACACATGTTTATTAATATGCTTAGATGTTAACATGTGTTTAATTTCATGCAAAAATGAAATTTAAATATTTACTTAATTGATTTCCTTATATATGTGTATATTTAATCCTTAGAGAAAAAAAATCAATTTCCTTTTTAAATAATAAATATAAAACCAATGTTATAACATAATTAAAATTATGAGAATATAGCTTAGTACTCCAAGTATAATTTTAGAATAAAAATTAACATAGTTTAAATCTTTTAATATATCGATTCAAACAAAATTTGAATTCTAAAAATCCAATTCAAAATCAAATTTGGTATGAATAAAATCTTAACACATTCAATTCCTTATATTAGTTTTTTAATTGAAATAAATTTATATTTACAATTAATTTATTTGTTGTTGAATAAAATAACAACATTTATCAATTTAAATTAATTTATTATATAGATTATCATATTTAAAATTCGGTGTGAAATTTCGGGATATTACTTTCGGGGACGAAATTCTTTTAAGGGGGGAGGAATGTGACGACCCGGAATTCCTAACAATTTAAATTGGAATAATTAATTGATTTTAAATATTTAAAAGTTAATTTTTATTCGAATTCAACATATTAATATTTACTTGGTAATTAATTTATTGAATTATATAAACTGAAAATTTGGATAAAATGTTGAAGCTGTGATTTTAAGCCTGTTAAAAATAATTTGAAGGCTTATAAAATTTATATTGTTAGCACTGAAGGTAGTGAAAGTGTTGAAATTGAGTTTGGAAGTGTTTTGTTCAGTTTTAATAATATATCGTTTAAATTGGAATCTAAAAATAGCCTTCCGAGGCACAGTCTCGGAATTCAACGAAATCAGTTCCATTGGATCCGTAATAGCTAGTTATTATCGGATTTCAATTTTCGTAGCAATCGGAGTTGTCGTTTGACCCTGGAAGCTCAAAACACTTAGAACTATTTTTATCGATTTAATTTATAATTGATCGTTTACTTCTGTAACTCACGCATACGATCAAATTAGCTTCCGAAACATGTTTCATTGGGTTCGGAATGCGGGTAAAACCTTATAAACACCTGTCGGCATGTCGGATACGGGGTCCGGAATTTCGCGTTATGTTTAACGAGACGGTTGTAAATTTTATAATATAATAAAATTAAAAGTACATTTGGTCAGAGATTTTTTTTATAACAGCGTACGCAGGAAGCTTTTCTAACCCGATACCTTAACCCCCCTCTCCAATTTTCAACCCGAAAGCAAGAATTCACGAAAAATAAAAATAAAATGGCCGAAGCCGGCCTCTAATGAATTCGAATCTCGTTCAATCCAAGATCATTTCTTTTGCTCGAGTTCGATAACCACGTTTTCAGCAAGCAGGGCGTGAGCAGAGCACGCGCGCGAGTCGCGTAAGGGAGAGGGAAGCCCGAGTTGAAGTCGCGATTGATTGAAGGGGTAGGGTTTAGTTTTTGGGGTTGTATCGCCGCGCAGTGTTATTGGGGGAGAAGGGTTTTCGAACGAAGGTTTAGGCATCTGTCTTGTCGCGATTTGGGGATTCTCGAGGGGAAGGTCGAAGCTTTGGAGGTTTTGAGGACGGCGAGTTAATCGTGGCACGGCGATTTATGCTCGATTCGAGCGAGTGCGACAGGTGATAGGGCAGCGCGATTTCTGGAGGACGTCAGGACTTCGTGCGTCATGATTTTGTGAGTAAATCTTCGACCCGTTTAATCTGGGTTGCTATTATTTGATTACTATTATCTATCTTGTTGATTGGAAGGAAAACATTTCCAATTGTGTTTGAGAATGATCAGTAAATCAGTCGTAAAAATATTGGTCTTAAGTTAATTAGAAATTTAATGATTGAAAATTCACAAATTTGTTAAGGTAAATTAAGAGTTATAATTAATGGTATAGATTAATTTAGTTATTAAGGTTTCTAAATTAATGATTTGGATTAAGGTCATTAATTTAAGGTCAAATTAAATGGAAAAAAAAATTGTTAATTACATAGTTGGGATTGTTAATTGATCATTAAAAATTAGTTAATCGAAAAATGAAGGATAAATGTAATTAAATTTTAGAAATTTATTACCTAATTAGAAATTAGATAATTTGTAATTAAGAATTAATGAACTAATTAATTTGTAATTACGTGATTAATCAAAGTTAAGTATTCAGAGAAGTAATTAAAGGATCGGCTAAAGAATATAGCTAATAAGAGATTATTAGATAAGGATTATTAACTGATTTAATAATGTGATTAATTTAAGGTAATAAATTTTATTGATTTACTTAAGGAAATCAATCGTGAAATTTGGTAGGCATGATTACTAAATGTAATTTATTAAGTAAGATTACTTGGGAAGGTAATTGGTGATACTCGAAATCACTAGATGTAATAAATTAATGGATGATTAATAAATGGAAGTAAATTAGATTTAAATTACTTGGTGAAATTGATAAGAAGGGTAAGTACTAAGTTGAAGTAATTGAAGGTAAATTTATCAGGAGATTAATTAGAGAAAAATTAACTATCCTTTAAAACAATTACACTGGTGATAAATTCAAGATGAATATTTAGGGAATGATAAGTTGATGGAGTGTAGCTAATTATTGTTAAGTAAGCAAGATTAAAATAATTAATATCGAGGGATTAATTAATATAATTAATTTAGATGTTTAATGATGTAATTAAAGACCGATTAATTAAAATTGATTAATCCATAATAATTAACCTGTGAGAAATAAATGAATATAAGTAGTTAAGGATTAACGTAATTAAAATAGATAATAATTCATGAAGTAATTTAGATTACTTATTGATTTGGTTAAGAAGAATTATATTGTGATGATTAATTAAAGATAATTACTTGAATGTAATTGAAAGATAATTAAATCCAATGTGATTAATTAAGATGAATAATGAAGGGTTGATTTATTAATTGATTTGAAATCACTTAATATTGAATGAAGGAATCTGTGGGATGGTGTTAGTAATTCAATCAGGATTAATTTAATTAATTTTGGAAGTGATTAATCTTTACTTATGAATGATTGAATGTTCTTGAATGCCTTGAATGAGTGGATATCACTGATATGAAATGTATGTGTATTTCATTGGATAACTTGGGTTAGGATAGCATGAGTTTTGAAGAGACCGGAGTCGGGTATTAGGAAATACCGAAACCACTTTGAATTTTTAATAAATTGATTTTGTGAAAATCAATAAGGCCGGAATGAAATGATTAAGTAAATTGGATTATTTTCCTAAGTTCGATACATAGCAATTGATGTGTGGAATAAGCATTATCTATAGCAAATTGCGAATTTTGTTTAATTGATATATGTTACCCCGGGTTACTATAAGCTGATTTCTTTGGTATTCCATGTTAGTTGGGTTTACTCACGCTGGTTTCCAGCCTGACCCGGGTGTTACTTTGGTGTAATGCTCGGGTCAGACCGAGTATTACAGATTTTTTTCAGGTAGGAATGTTTTGGAGCTCAGGAGGCGAGCTGGATGGCAATATCGTATAGAGTATTCCACTGTATTTATATTATTGTTAACCTGAGACTCGATAAATGTATATATTCAGTGACCGTATACATATGTGAAACTCTGATTTATATTAAATTGTAATCGATGGATATGGTATTCTTTTGTAAACTGTTATTATTTATTATAGTTTATCCGCTGCGAATGTGAGATGTTTGGTATTTCTGTTCTTCTTCTTCTATCTCTTTCTTCTTTTCTAACTATCTGGAATTTTCAAGAGTGAAAATTTCGAGTCGTTACATGAATTATTATCAACTCAAAGGGTATGGGACTACGGGTCATTACACTCCATGTATGCACAGAAGACATCACATCTACCCATAGTAAACTGTAGCTATGTACAAATATATAAATATATAAGTACCATAGTCACCCATTAGACAAACATACTTTCCCAATTATTATCCCAAAATCAACACAATATTAGGATCCTTCATCCTTGCTATATCACGTTCTTATTGCCGCGCATACCGAGGAACTCTCGTGGTGCCTAATAATGGCTTTTTAGTAATCTAGCCGTACTCTAACTTGCATTTTTGGGAATTTTCAACTTGTCTACTTCCTGCTCTGTAGACTTAGCCTTAGGAACTATAAGTATGGTGTACTTAGCACCGCCGGCGGTGGACTATGCTCCATTGACTACCCCATGCATTTAAAAGACTTCTTTAAACGAGTTAGCTAGCCTTGCCTCCAAACAAACAAACTAGTAAACCAACGTGTGGCTATGCATAAGCTAACGTGGACTGTACATTAGTAGATAGTGTAGTGTAACCCTTATCTTTCTTGTCGATTTCTAAGGATTGATGGTGCTCTCGAAATATGTGTAGCCCCTACTTCTTAAATTGTTACCAACACGTACTGACATAGCGTCATTCTTCACTCACCTTCCGATTTAGGTTTCCTAATGTAATCAAGGAAATACCCCTTTTCCTATTTTGAAGCAATCTCCACTTTCTATTGGGACATTTCTTAATTTATATGCAAGCATATACATTCCATTTGTCCTACGGTTGCATATGTCTTATATTAGTATAATGTACACATAACTGCTGGTAGCCTCTTACGGTAGGCGGACTTCTATTGTGTAACACTGTTTACCTTTCTTTCCAACTAATACAAATGACTAAAGTCATTTTATTTATACAATCATTTATTAACTTTAATAGCTCACACTCATCATACACACATACTTGAGGTTATATATATATTCATTCTTCTTTACTTAATTATTTTGCCTCTATAATTTATTGTTGACCATAAGTCTTTGCTTTATTACGCGTTTATATCTTGCTTACTTTAGGATTAATTACTACTTTCTTTTTAAAAGATTTATAATGTCCTTTTCTATTTCTTTAAGCTTTTTTCCATTTTATATTCCCTTTTTACCCTTTAGTTTGTTCTTCCTAGTCTTACATTTCTTTTTATTTAATTTCCATCTTTATTGGTATGGCGTATCTTTTCTTCTAAAATTTTCTTGTCATAATTGTATCTCTTTATTCAACACTTAGGGATTTTCTACATTTAGTGCATTGGAATACGTCTCTATAATGGAAATGTTAACATTGTAGGTTTCTATATCTTATCTAAGAGGAAGATTTATGTTGCATTTGGAATGACAAGGAATTATCTTTTCATAGTTAATGAAATGTACAATACAAAATATGGGAAATATCCTTATTTTATACATCTCTTTCTTTTTAGGTGTATTCCTTATCATTTCAAACGATGCACTTTTATTTATTTTAAACTTGATAATGTATAGAATTTCACATTGCAACATCTTATATTTCAAAGAATTAAAACGCCACGTAAACCCCTAAAATCTTATTGTTATTTCATTATTCTACATTCTTATTTACTAACATCCATTTAAATAACAATATGGAATTAACGCATCATTTACTACTTCATGGTCTAGTATTTTCCTATAATAAATTAGGGATTTCTAATGCCTAAATATTTTCTAGATTTACATTCATTCAATATATATACATACATACATACACACACACACATATATATATATAAAGTTAATAATTGTAGAATATATAGGTAGAATTTATAATTTAATTGCGTTTGTATAGGTCTAGTCTACAATTCCAATTTATATTTCAGGCATATAGGAATAGACCTACAATGATATAAATCTAATATTATATAAAAGTATATAATTTTCCAACTTACCTTTTAGCTTTTCAAATCGCTAAATCTAATCACTTTTATTTTACTTTGACTCCCTTTTCTTCCTATTTGGATTTATACACCACAAGTGTATATAATTATCGATGACCTAGATTAGAAAAGAGATTTGGAATTTGATTTGTATTTTAAATTTGGATTTACAATTTATCTTATCTTTGGCGATTTGATTTTAACCTATTCTCTTCCTCAATCATCTTCTACAACAAAAAATTAAAGAGCTTCCATGTTCAATAGAAAATATTAGTTTGGAAGTGAGGGTCTAGGTACGTATTTATAGGAGTTCAAATAAACACACGCCATTAGATTAAATAATTCTTAATCCGGACCGTTCAGGCTAATGTTTACTATCAATTTTTCCATATCAATGGTTGATCGCTCATGACCTAGGTGCATCTTGGGTCAACCGTGCCATTTGTAATTTGTCAATTTATCTGCATGCTTTGATTTTTTTTTTTAATTTTATACCTCTTTTCATTAATTTCTTGCCTTCTTCTTTTAGGTCAAATAATTCATTTCCACTTTATATGTATCTTCTCTGATTTTATTTAATGTTAACATTTCTTAAATTTTAAATTTCCATTAAAGTTACTAATTAGCATTAATTAACTTTTATTACCATAATTACATATATAATTATTTTCGATTCAAAAACTTCAAATGTTAATAACTTTTGCATTTGAACTCCGATTAGAAAAAAAATTATATATAAAAATTGATCAGAAAACTACCATAAACCCAATGGTATATTTCTCGTAGCCTAATTTTGAAGTTTGCAAAAATTCTATTTTTTAGCATTGTTATTTATTTTTTAAACTTCTTTTTAGTTAATTGTCTCACAATCCCAAGGAGCTACATCCGCTTAAACCAGAAAGGTACCATGGTCCCAAAAAAGAGGTAAAGAAGTTGTTAGCTAATGGATTTATTTAGGAGGAAGAATATCCACTCTGGGTAACTAACCCGATACTAGTCAAAACTTCAAATAGGACTTGGAGAACTTGGATTAACTTCTTCGACCTCAACAAAGCCTGCCCCAAATATAGTTTTACTTTGCCTCTCATTGATCATCTTAAGTACACGACTAGTGACATGAGCTCCTCACATTCATGAATGCCTATTTTTGGTATAATCAATTCCCATGCATAACTCGGACAAAGAGAACACCTCCTTCCTCACTGACGTCTACCTGTACGCTAATGCGCTATGCCTTTTGGTTTATGAAATGCGGTTGCCACCTATTAGCATCTCGTTAACCATATACTCTTGATTAGATCGGTCGGTCCATGTAAGTTTATGTGTATGACATGCTAAAAATGTCTGAAAAGGCCTGGGCGTATGGGTAGAAACTGGCCGTGACTATCAAAATACTATGGTAGTACAACATGAAGCTAAATCCAAAGAAGTTCTCCTTAGTCACCCCATCTAGTCAATTCCTAAGGTATGGTGTGAGTGCCAAGGGCATTGAGGTCAATCCTGAAAGGTCCAAGCCATCCTGGGCATGTATGTCCCCAGGACTATGAAGTAAGTGCAATGCTTGAATAGGATGGTTGAAGCATTAAGCTGGTTTGTATCAAAGTCAATCGGTCATTGTCTTCCTTTTTCCTACCTCATCAAAAAGGGAAAGTCGTTCACCTGAAATGACGAATGCACTAGGGCATTCTAGGAGCTGATGTAGCATATAGCCACTTCTCAGGCATTATCTAAGCATGTCGACGAATGGATCTATACCTATACTTAACAATACTGACCATAGCGATCAATGTTATCTTGATCAAGGAAGATGAATAGATTCGGCAGCCAGTTTATTATGTCAATAGGAGGTTGACTAGCCTAGAAATGAGATATACAAAGCTAGAGAAGCTTGCTTTCTACTACTCATGGTAGCCCAAAAATTCTTTCCGTACTTTCGGGCTCATCCTATCAAAGTCCTAACTGACCAACCAACCTCTAAAAGCAAGCCCATAGCCAGCCAGATACGACCATTCAACTATTGCAGTGGTAGGTCTAGCTTGGGCAATATGACAGCTCTTTCTATCCTCGCACTTTTATCATAGGCCATTCCATGGCAAATTTCATTGCCGAGTGCTCAAGCCCAAACAACAATAAAGAGGCAACCATCACTAGCTAGCAAGCTTGGTACCTATATATTAATGAAGCATCAATGAGAGGAGGGTCAGGTTCAGCACGGTCCTTATCAAGCTTGAAAAAAAAAGAGTTATGTTTTGCGGTCCACCTTACTTTCAATGCAACCAATAATGAAGAAGGGTATAAAGCTATCACGACCGGCCTTAGGATGATAAGAGAATTACATGTGTAGTGCATCCATGTATACAATTACTCATTGTTGGTTTTTAGCCGAATTAAAGAGCGATTTTAGGTGAATGGTTAGACATTGGCCTTGTATGTTGCCGAGGCCAAGATGATATTCAACACCTTTTCCTAGTTCAAGTTGAAGCAAATACTTAAGTAGAAGAACTCCAAGTCCATTCAACTACCTAAGCCAGTAAGCAACTCAGGAAAAGTTACTCCTAAGGTCCCTTTAAAGATTTAAGGTACCCTCTGCTATGAGCCATGGGCAACAACCATAATGATAGACGTGTCATCCATAGACAATTGAATGTTTCCCCTTGTAAATACGTAGCAAGCAAGGAACTTCTACCAACTGAAAGGAAGCTAGCAAGGTCCTTTATCGAGCTCCCCATTTTGTAATCGTGAATGGGGTTACTCCATATCACTTCAGAGAAGCATGTATGAAGATGAAGCCGGCCAGATCTTAGAAGAGTTGCAAGAAGGATTCTGTGGGGATCATTCCACGGGGAAAAGCCTAGCAAAAAATGCTTGGCAAGTCTATTATTAGCCTACAATGATAAGGGATTTTGTGGTCTATGTGAAAAAAATTGATCGTTATCAACGGTATGCCAAGATCCCTATAGCCTCCCTTACGCTCCTTATCCTATGACTTTCCATTAATTCTTCAACATGTGGGGGTTCAATTTAATTGAAAAGCTACCAAATCCCAATGGAGGGTACAATCACCTCATAGTTACCATCGACTACTTCACCAAATGAGTCAAGGTTGAACCCCTTAATGGGTTCACCATCCCCAAGATTCTAAAATTCATGATCAGGAACATTGTCTTACACGGCGGCCTGCCAAAGAAGATTCTTATCGAAAACGTCACTCAATTTGAGATTAGCCTATTTGAATAATATTGCTTAAGGAATAGAATTGAGAAGTGCTTCTCTTCCATTACCCATCCTCGAGCCAATGGAAAAGTCGAGGTCATCAAAACAAACCATCAAATTTAACATTCAAGAAATGCCTCACAAAAACTAAGGGGATCTTGGTCGAAGAACAAGTACCCATTCTTTAGTCCTATATACTTCCTACCGCACTTCCACCAATCATGCTCCTTTTTCACCGTCCTACAGGTACGAAGCCATATTGTCTATAAAAGTTAATATCCCATCATATAAGATCTGTATTTTATGTATCGAAAGATCGCAAAATATTTTTATTTAGTTCATATAAGGTCGTATGACTCTAATATTTTAGAAAATGAAAAGGTACAATGATTCTTATCGAATTTCTATCTGATCATTTTGACCCAAAAATATTTTATTGCCTATAACTTTTGATGGGTGTCAAGATAGGATTCAAAACTACTTCCATTGCTTTAGGATAGCGATTTCCTATTCCACAAAGTGGTCACAATTAGCAAAATAGACTTCCGTTTGAAAATTATGGTTGCTGCCGGTCAGTATTATTAGGTAATTAGGCTAACTCACACCTAGACCCACTAAACCAATTTGGGATTGTAGACTAAGAGGGACCGATGAGATTGTTCTAAGTCATTTACATCTTCCCCTAAATAGTATTAGCTTCCATTATCTTTAATCTCTTCAAAACCCATCTCTTTTCCTTGCTAATCTTAGCCTAAACCATCATTAGAGAGGAAATTTGTAAAGGGAATAGTAGATCTACCGTTTTGGCTATCTTTGCATTTGTGTTCTTGTTGTCCTATCTTAGATTTATAAAATTGAAGCGGTAATTTGATATTAAGTAAGTGGTTTTTGAACTCTAACTATGTTATACTTGTTCATATGTTAAATTAGATGTTTTATTATGATTCTAACCGTAAAAATTTTCTAGCTTTAATCACATCTTTATACGTTATTATGGCCGAAAGAACAAAGGTTTAAAATAGGTTTTAAATGGTTTTGCAATCAAAATTTTACCATATTGGCATGGTAGTATAAAAGTAAGATCTAGATAGGATTTGTATGATAATCATGCTTTGATGAATTACATGTGTCTATGGATGTATATGGATGATGTTTCAGTTTTGCATGTTGTTCTTTGATATTGTTTGGTAGTACTTTATGTAGTTAGGAAAAGAGATCGTCGAATTAGGAAAATCGAAGGCAAAAATGATCAGAATTGGATGAAACTTGAAGGAGCCTTAAATTCAGGTCACAACATGTTTGGAGTCGATGTAGTGGATAATGATGAAAAGAACTGCTTGGTAAAGTCATTCCAGATCCACTCGATAGAACAAGATGCGTAGAGAATTAGACTACCAAATTTTGGGGAACACTTCTGTTGAAGGTAGGAAGAGGTCCAGAAACTAAAAGTTAGAATTTTGGATAAGGAGAGTGATCAATATCAACCACTTTTTAGTCCACATATGGAGACCCAAAGGACTTGGTTTGTGTTGCACTTAAAAGGAAGTCCAAAGCAATAAAGTGGAAAGTGATCGTGGTATGGATTTATATTGGTACTGACCCAATTCAAATTGGTACAGATCACTTTTTAAGGCTTTAGGGAGTTGCCGAAGACTTGGGGAGTGCAACAATGAGGAAAGGAGCTCAAAACAAGAAAGAATGGAAGATTTCTAGGAATAAAAGACTTAGCCAAATTTTGGGCTAAGCAATTCTATTTGTTACATACCTGATTCTAATTAGTAACAATCTAAATTTATGTGGCCTATTGAGATTAAACATCTAGGGGATGATTTAGAGGCTCTGTAGGTTATTTTGAAGGTGTTTACTTGTTCGCATGGGGTTTGATTCTGATCTAGTAGCACAATGATAGCTTTGGAACTTCGACAATGCTAACTCAACGGTGAAAGGAGTTAGGTTCCGATGATGGTGGATTGATGTTGAAAGGAGTCGTGAGAAGGATTATTCACAAAGGGAGGGTTTTAGGATGGGTGGCCCATGGGTAGAATGTTAAATGGTTCTATCGTGAAAAAGAACGAACGAGGAATGTTTCCTTAAGAATAATGGAAAATACACAAGGAAAGGGCTTTGATATGCGTGTTAAGGGATTTTTTATACTCGAAGTGTTTTTGTTGTACTCGAAAGCAGGGGTATTGTAGGGACGCTCATGGGTACTTCATTTAGCTACCTCGGATCAGTTGAATGAATCCATGTACTCTGGACCGATGGAATGAGTTTGGTATCAGCTTAAGGCTAAAGGCGACTACACTGAAAACTAGGCTTTATCCACTAATCCCTGGCAAAGGAACGGCCATACGAGTTATCATATATCCGAGGCACATTGAGTGAAAATGAGAATTATTTAATAGATGCTATATTTGCTTATTTTGTGTTCCTCTGGAGTGTATCACTCTAGGGATGTTACTTGAGTTAGGTATTGTGGATAGGGATACCAGGACAACCGTCATTGTAATTAGGTTGTAGCACACTCTTATGATATTGTAGAGTAGCATATTATGTTTCTTATGTGCTAACTCATTGGTTACAGGGAGATGTCTAGTATGGATCATATATCCTTATTCCTTACTATATCGACTTGTGTAGTAATTTGAGATTCATTTATCACTCACAGTAGACAATCTTCTAACTTGAGGTTTTATGCTTTGCTTCTTATTATACTGGGTACTCTTACATGAGTAGACTATATAGAAGTTCCAGGTGATACGTAGTGGATGTGCGAATGACGAGCTGGGTGGAGCTTTCTCGTATCGTATATGAATACTCTATTGCCAATTCCACCGTGCAACACTATGGGAGCCTAGGCGATGTTTGCTTTACTACCATTAGAAGGTTTATTTAGGTTTATTTCCGCTTGTATAAACTTTATTACTATATTGTATAACTCTGTGGATCTATACTATGATATTTGGTTCACTTAATTGTTGATGTCTCTCCTGTTTAATATTTGAGATGATTATTATATTTTACTTGATGCTCAAAAGAATGCTAAGTGGGATCCTATCTATTATGATTATGGAGATAAGGGTCACATCTTTAGATATTGCAAAGCTAATGGGAAGAAGAAATGCTACAATTATGGCATGTTTAGACATACATAGAAGAATTGCCCAGAAACAACATAGCAAAACCAGGTTGTGAGGACATATGCCTTTGATGCCATCATGACTTCATCGACTGCTTCCTCGATGAAGGAGAAGGGGAAGGGTATCGCTATTCAATGTATGCTTTCTATGTCCCACGTGTTTTCTTCGATGTCGAGGCTTTACATTCCTTTATATCTAGTGACCCAGTGGATAGGTTAGGATTGAAACTTTAAATAGATGACCGATGTCTGATAGTGACGATCAGACGAACCTTGTTGGAGGCACCACTATCCTATGTATGGTTTGTCTTGGTTTGGTCTTATCAAGTCATGTGTTCTATTTTGTTTATGATTGCTTTGTTTTGAATTTAATTAGGTTAGAGATTTTCCTAGGGATGGACTGGCTAAGGAAGTATGCAACAGTGGTGATACGTGAAGCAATTGGTGACAATCGGAGTTATGGAGGGATGGACTGTAGTGATTAGATGCTTTCTAGAGGATAGTGTTATGATTGGCTTTCTATGTTCGCTCGAGTTCCGAAAGGAGTTGTCAATTCCGCCTATCATGAGAGAGTATCCAAACGTGTTCGAAGAGGTAACTGGATTACCGATATACCAACATATTGAGTTCTGCATAAACTTAGTAAAGGATGTCAGGACGATAGTTATGCCTTTGAGGAATATGCCACTTAGAGAACATATGGAGTTGGAGGTATGAGTGGCTTACTGAAGCGAGGTTTCATTCATAGGAGCATATCTTAGTGGGGTTCACCTGTAGTATTCGCTACTAAGGCGAATGGCTCTCTAAGGTTATGTGTAGATTAATATGATCTGAATAAGGCGACGAGGAGGAACAAGTGTCCACTTTCATGTACTGATGACTTGTTCAATCATCTTCATGGTGTGAAGGTATTCTTTCAGTTAGATCTAGAGACAGTGTTTCACCAGCTGAAAGTAGCGAAGGAGATTATGTCAATGACTATATTTTGTATGCCGTTTATTTTTCGTGAGTGGTTGGTTATGCCGTTCGAGCTAATCAATGCTCGGACACACTTTGTTGATCTCATGAACCATGTCTTCAAGGATCAGCTAAATAAGTTCATGCTTGACTCATGGATGATATTCTAGTATATTCTAAGACATATGTGGAACGCAAGACACACTTGAGGATTGTACTTGAATTATTGAGGAAGCACAAGCTGAAAGCATAACTATGTAGGTATAACTTCTGGAGGAAGGAAGTGAGATTCTTAAGCCATGTCGTCTCCAAGTAGGGCATCGTAGTAGATACTGCTAAGGAGGTAGTAGTTTAAGATTGGAACCAACCAAAGAATGCTACCGATGTAAGAAGTTTTTGAGGATTGGTAGGATACTATAGACGCTTTATTAATTATTTGTCGAAGGTAGCGGCACCGTAAACACTTTGGACAAAGAAGAATCAAACTTTTATTTGGGATGCAAAGTGTGAGAACATATTGGTGAGTCTAAAAGAGAGGTTGACGAGTGCACCAAGATTGACTATTCTGAGCAGGAATGAGGAGTTGATGGTACACACAAATCCCCATGGTACTAGATTGGGTGCAGTGTAGATACAAAGTGGAAAGTTGTTGCCTATGCTAGTCGATAGCTGAAATTACATGGGAGAAGTATCCGACTCATGACTTGGAGTTAGTGGAGATAATGTTTGCTTTGAAGATTTAAAGGCATTACCCATTAGGAGAGAGGTACGAGCTATTCACCGACCATAAATAATTGAAGTACCTTTTCTCACAGAAGGATCTTAACTTTCGCCAACATCGATGTTTGGAATTCTTTGCCTCCTACCACTTTAGAATTTCCTATACACCTGGTCAGGGGAATAAAGTTGCCGATGCATTTTGCAGAAGACATGTTGATTTGGGAGCGATGTTCCTAGAGTGTAACAAGTTAGAGTATATAGTTAGCTATGACTTCAGACCTCACTACAAGTCAGAATCAGGTATGTTGGTAAGTTTTACCATCAGACCTACTTTGGTTGAGTGGATCGGTACTAGTCAGAGGCAGGATGCGAAACTAGGGGAGATCATGGAAAAAATAGAGGAAGGAGTAGAGTGAAGAGATGAGGCAATATGGACTTGACTTAGATGGTTGAATCCGTAAGGAAGGGAGATTGTTTATTCCTGATGTTGATGGGTTATGAGATGAGTTGCTATTAGAGTGTCATCATTCTAGATTAACTATATATATATGGTAATAAGATGTATTATGATATGAAGTAGAGGTATTATTGGGAAAGGTTGAAGATGGACAATCTCGAAGTTTATGAACTGGAAGTTGGTAAAGGCAGAGTTGAAGAAGCCGTGTGAGTTGATGATACCACTTGAGGTTCCAAAGTGGAAATGGGAGCAACTACCAATGGACTTCATTGGCAGATTACCAAAGTCCAAAGGAGATTATGTTGGCATTTGGCTCATAGTTGATAGATTGATGAAGAGTGCTCGATTCATACCTGCCATATCTAGTAGAACGACATCCAAATTAGCTTAGTTGTATGTGAAATGGGTGGTGCGATTCTGTAACTTCCCTTACTTGGAGGCCCAAAACTAATAGCTACGGATGTTGCAGTCATCCATAGTTATTAATCCTCAACAACCAAATACGGTAATGTTAGATACATTGATATAACAAAAACACATGGATAAGGAAATTTTTTGAAATTAATAACCAACTTTCACATTCATTTCAAATTCATTACATAATCCCAATACGAGAACCACATTTAGAGAAAATATAATTATTACAACATACGCCAAGAGTAACATATGAAAATGCCCACGTGGATGATCTGAGTATATATCTAGGCAAATAAACATCTTCGCCTTTTCAACAAAACACAGCGGAATCAAATAGAAAAGAACTCTAAATAGCTATCATGCCTTTTGCATGTCTCCGAAAGCTAATTCATCTAAAGAGGTACCTGAAAACCTCAGCTCTCAAACTACTTAAAATTAATTGAGTACCCGAGAGTTTAAGGAGAAAACATAAATTTCGAGTCAGACATAGAGCTTGGTAAGAATAATAATCTACCATCTCAAACCATTTACTAGTGAGACCACGCCGCCTAGCGGATTGGGTTTTTCCTTCACTGGTATCTTATCCAAAACTTTATAAAAATCAAATACTATGCTCCTGCAACCACAATGGTTAAAACATAACAATTAAAAATATAATGATGATATGCAAACAAGTTTAAAAATAGGAACTCACACCTATGGTTTTATATCCTTGAAATCATTTTCACATAAAACATGGTTAATCCCTTTAACCCATTACTTTATCAAGGAAAGCTTCCTCAAAAAAATTACACATAAAGTCATTTTAAAACACCTTTATTATCCATGGCTTTTTCTTTAAAAATGAGAGTTGGTTCATTGGTTTGAAAACTAAGGTTTTCGAAACCTTTAACTATAAATTTTGAAATCATTGGATAACCTCCTTTGAAAACGTTTAAATATTCTTTCCATAACACTAAGCATATTCCTTTCGAAACACTTTAAATCAACTCTTTCGGAATCCTCAAAACATACCTTCTGAATGTATTAAAGCATTACTTCTTAACTCATAGAAGCATAACTTCAAAACCAATGAAAGTACCCCTTTCGAAACCATTGGGTTTTCTTCAAAAACATATTTAGGTCAAAATGAATATAAACGAAAGTACCCATTTTGAAACCATTTGAAATTATCCCTTTCAAAACCATTAACTTTCATATAAAAAAACTTAGGGAAAATCGATGGCTTCGGAACCATCTTTTCGAAAGCATTTATCACTTAAGTAAAAAATTTGAAGGTTAGTTTCTAAATTCCTTTGAAAAAATGGCCTTTGAAACCATTAAACCTATTCGAAAGCTTTAGGAGTGTCTTACTACATTTAGAAAACAAAAGCTGGGTTTCGAAATAGCCGATGATTTTAATCAATTCGAAAGGCATAAGGTTGGTAGCAAGGTTTCGACTAGGTTGAAACTACCCTTTCGAAAGCTTTGATTTAAAAACAAAGCAACTCATTCTAAAGCTATCTTTACGAAACAAAAAGGAAGCATTTGTTACCCCACCTTTTAAATGCCTTTGAAAAGCCATTTAAATGGGTTTCGACCCCTTCGAAAGCATCCTTTTAAAAAAAGGCATGCACATATCTTTGGAAAGTAAAGCAATTGCTTCAACTCCTAAGAAAGCATTGGTTTAGACACCATGCCTTCCACCTTTCTCCAATCCACTACTTACCAACATATTGATACCTTGTGTATTGGTTTCGACTTGGATGGTTTCGACTTGGTTGTGTTGGAAGCATAGGGTCATAAGTTACTACTGAAAGAGGCGAAACTTAATTTCTGGGTGAAGACTATTTTAATGCCTTTTTGAGTAATTGCTTTTTAACTGACTTGCCTATTTGTAAACATTTGATTTTGTTTCCATAAACTTTTCAATTTTTTTCTTAAAACCGCCGCAATTATTTCAGATCTAAACAAGAATTAATTTAGCAAATAAGCCCTTTATGATTTAATGAATTAATTTAAGGGGAGCATACTAAAAACTGATATTTATCTTTTAATCCCTAGCGAAGGAATAGTCATACAAGTTATCATATATCCAAGGTACATTGAGTGAAAATGAGGATGGCTTAATGGATGCTATGTTTGCTTGTGTTGTTTTCCCCTACAGTCTATCACTCTAGGGGTGTCAATTAGGTTAGGTATTATGGATAGGGATATCGGGACACACGTCTTCGTACTTATTGTGTAGTACACGCTTATGATGTCGTAGAGTAGCATACTTTGTTTGTTATGTGCTAACTCTTTGGTTGCAGGGATAGGTCTGGCATGGTTCGTATACCTTGTTCCTTACTATATCGACTTTTATAATATTATGTGTTTCATTTATCACTCACACTAAACTATTGTCTGACTTAAGTTATTATGCTTTGCTTCTTACTGTCACCGGTACTCTTAAATGAGTAGATTAGATAAAATTTATAGGTGATACATGGTGGATGTTCAAAGGACGAGCCAGATGGAGCTGTTCATATAGTATATGATTATTCTTTTGATTATTCCATTGTGCAAAACTATGGAGTTTAGGCAGTGTTGTATTTACTATCATGAGGTAGTTTGTTTGAGTTTATTTCCACTTGTATAAACTCTATTACTAAGTTGTATAACTATGTGGATCTTTTCTCTAATATTTGGTTCACTTGGTTATTATCGTCTCTCCTGTTTAATATTCGAGAAGATTATTATATTTTACTCGACACATTGTGAGACATACGACATGTTCTACTATGTTTATTTCTTTGAACCCTTGACAATCATTCTACATTGGCCAGGCATAGTAGCGGTGAATTATTTAGTTATATTGGGTGCCATTGGTAGGGTGGTCATTACATTTGATATTAGAGCCACGTTACACATTACCATGACTTGATATCGTAGTCCAGTAGAGATAGGAAAGGACTTATCACCTTAGATTAGATCTAGATTATACACACACACGAGAGAGAGAGAGAGTGTATTATTATATATTTTGAATTTTAAAACTATACAGTAGTATATATTATATATGTTGCATGCATTCACGAGCACCATTAATGCAGTTTTCTTTATGAGAGAATGATCACTACTGTTATAAATTAAGAATGAGTCAGCATAAAACAAATATTATGAGGAACTCCGCCTTTAGAGTCGAAGAAGGAGCGAGTTTGGGGGCTTCTAACCCTAACTAGCTAGCGATGTACAATACGATGTTTTAGGGGATTTTGGATGACCTTAAATTGGATGATGCGATGAAGATGAGGTTGGCCTCCCGATAGATTTAGGGGAGAGCCATAAACTTGTGTAATGCTATTAGAGTTGCTACTCCTAAGGGTTAGTTTACTTGGGACCAGTTCAAAACCAGATTCGATAAGAAGTTTATCCCAACTGCTCAGAGTTCGGTGTTGTCTAAAAAGTTTGCGGATTTGAAGCAAGGAGACATGTTTGTTTCGAAGTATGTTATTGAGTTTGATGCCTTGTCAAAATATGGGATTTCATTCATTGATACTCCATTGAGAAGAATGAGAAGTTTCTTATGTGTTTGGGTGACTATTTTAGGGAGAAATTGGTGAGTCACATCGATGAGCCATTTGAGAGACTCGTCGAAAAAACTATTCGTTAGGAGAGTTTGAACCTAAGTTCAAATCAGCTGTCTTAGTTAAAGAAAATCCAAATCGTAACAAGGCAGTGGAGGTAGGAAGAAATGGAATGGAAAATAAAAGCATTTTCAAAGAAAGAATGCATAAAAGAAGGCTAAGTGGGTTCCTTTATGTCATGGTTGCAGACAGAGGGGTCAATTGATTATAGGTTGCAAAGCTAATGGAAAGAAGAAGTGCTACAACTGTGGCATATTTGGAAATATGCAAAAGAATTGTCCAAAACCAGCACAACATAAACAAGTTGTGAAGGCATATGCTTTGGAGGCTATCATGACTTAGTCGAGTGATCCCTCGGTGAAGGAAAAGTGGAAGAGTATCCCTGTTCAAGGTACGCTTTCTTTATATGATATTCCTATATGAAATTTGTTCGATGCCAGGGCTTCACAATCCTTATTTGGTGAACTGATGGATGGATTAGGATTGAAACCTCAAATAGTTGACCGACCTTTGATTGTGACGAACTATGTTGGAGGCTCCACTAATCTATGTATGGTTTATCATGGTTTGGCCTTATCGAGTCATGGATACTCTTTTATTTGTGATTTCTATGATTTGAATTTCATTGGGATCAGGATTATCTTGGGGATGGTGTAACGACCCGGAATTTTAGAAGTATTATTTTAATAAATATTTAATCCAATTAAATAAAATGTAAACTTATCATTTTAAAATGAATAAGTCTTTTGGAAATATTGCCATTTGTTTATATATATTTGTATTTTTAAAAGGAAATTTGATTTTGAAAATTTAAAATAAATCTCTTAATAATATGTACAATAAAACCTATCTTGTATAATTGAATTAAAATACTTTATCTTGTTATCATTTGGTGTGTATATATATAAATATATATGGATAATAATGTTTGAAACAAAATCTAATTCTATCAATATAAAATATAAATATAACATATGAGTATAAGTAAACTTATGAATATAATTTAAATATTGATAGTTAAAATAAAAATAAAAATGCAAACAAGAATTAAGTAGATATGGTATGCTTGCAACATAAACTGAGAATTGTAAGAACAAAGTGTAAAGTACAACCAGACACAAACATATGTATATGGTGAAAACTAGAAGTTAATAAAAACAAGTGTATAACTAAAACCTGAAAACTCTATGTTTATGGTTGCAATGCAAGAAAACAAAATGTTTACATACAAAATATGTTCATATACAAAACCAATGTTTACCTGCAAGTGTATATGCACATAAAATAAAACAAAAATATAATAAGTATGTAAACAAATTAGGGAACCTTAGCATTTAATGCTATATTCTCAAGCCAAATTCTAGTCAATTCAAAATATTTACAAATCTTTTCATTTTCAGTAAAAAGAAGGAAGAAAAATCTGATCAATCAAAAGAAGAAACCACTTGACCAGATAATACCTTCCTTTATACATACTGTTATCTTTTATATATATATATATATATATATGTATATGTATACATCTAAGCTATTCCAGTTCGTTTAAAAACCTAAGCAATACCTGAGATAAGAAATAAGCATCTTCATTTTTTTTTCGAAGCTCAGAATCATTTGATTCAAACCAAAAATAGAAAGCACTCAAGACAGTTTCAAACTACAGGTTTTCAAAAGAAAACAAGAAGTGTTCTTTGTTCAGCAACACTTGCAAGTGAGTAAACATCAATTTTAAAGCTTCAAGTTTAATTTAAAAACAGTTCAGGAGATCAAATGATAATATGGCTGTATATGCTTTGATCTTGAATACGATTCAGTGTTGCTCTATACTTGCCTGTTAATTGATACAGGTTGCATAATTTTTTCAAACTCAAATTATTCTCATCAGATTATTGTAAACCCTTAAGTTTTTCAACTAAAACAAGATGTTTAAACTTAAATTTAGATTTTAAAAGCTGATTTAAACCCTGTTTGTAAAATATACACTGTAACCTTGTTTTACAGGTAAGTAAGTAGTAATTGGATAAAATTGATTGTTGTAAAATATTAATTCAAGTTCATAGTTTGAATTCTTACTGCAAATTATGATTTTTAAAACTAAAATGAAGATTTTTAGTTCAGTATTCCAAGAGCAGTTTGTATATGAACAAAAATTGCATTTTTACAAATTTCTGGTGATCGATCCAATTTTAAATGTTGAAATTTGGTTTGAAGATAGTAAGAACATCTGTGATCTTGAGAAAATTATGGGATAATTTTTCTATTTCGTGAATCAAAGGAACCATATCATTTTAGGGTTTGGTTTCGAGCTTTTGGTCATGTCAGAAACGAGGCGTGTATGTCTCCAATTCATGATCAAATTGCACGAGGCACTGGAGGATGGAAGGATAGTGTGTTGTCATGGTGTGGATGGATTCTGAGCATCTCCGGTGGCCTTAGCGATGATAACGAGGTGGTTATGTCATTTTGGTTGAGCTTCAGGTTCGAGCAAAATGACTAAATTTCGATTTGACATTTTTGTAGGCGATTCGAGTTTGGTTTTCGAGTATTCGTTAGAATTGCAACATGCCGGTGGTGATGGAGTTCACTGGAGCTTCGGCGCATCGTCGTTCACGTGTACGGCGTGGGGGATGGGTGTCAGTGGGTTTTCGGTGAACGATCTCGAGTTGTTGCTCGAGAATTGTGGTCGCTTGTTTCGGGTTGGTATTCGAGTGTGTGAACATGGTTTTCCTGATGCTTAATTTATACTTTTGTTTTAAATTTAAACTTACTGGAAATAAAAAGGAAAGAGAAGAAGAAGTAGTAGGAGAGGTGACTTGGGGAAATCGTTGGGAAACGCGTGTGTTTCTCGAGTGAATTAGGAGAAGTTCTCGAGTTATTTTCTTTCAAACCGCGATGTTATAAAAATGAAGTTAAGCAACTTGTTTCAACCAGTTTTAAGCACTGTAAACTAAATAGGTGTTTAACAATTTTATACAAGTTTAATTATCTTAGTTAATACTTTACAATGTTTTAAACTCTTAATTATTATTTTAATTAAGTAATTACTTTAAGTTAAGTATAAAATTAATTAAAAATTAAGTTTGTAGTTAGTAATAAATTGATTTTTCAAATTTTAAAGAAGACTTTTAAATGTTAATTAAGATGAATAATTAATATCAATTAATTATTTTTTGAAAGTAATTAAGAATAATTACATTATAATTGTAATTAGAGATTGGTAATTGATGATTAAGTGATAAACAAATTTGTAATTATCTACTTAAAGTTAATTAATGAATGATTAGTATTTAAGTAATTAAGTAATTTAATTAAGAATTAATAATTTATTAATTAAGTAATTAGTGGTTAATAAATGGATAATTAAGTTTCATTAATTAATAATTAAGGTTATTAATTAATGACTAAGGGTAATTAATTAAGAAATTAAGGTTAAATTAATTAATTAAGAAGTAATTAATTAAATGGTGTGAAATAAAATAATTAATTAATTAAAAGATTAATTCTCAAGTATTGATATAAATTGAATTAATTACAATGTGAATTAAAGATGTTTGCTTATGAATATTGTATAAGTAGGATATCTGATTTGTGATATTTATTTGGTGATATTCTGTGATACTCTGTGATATGCCTTGCTATATCGATGATGATTGTGTATGATTTATCTATGATAAATGCTATGTGAATTCAAAGTGTTGAATTAAACTATTTAAACTATTAAACAACTTGACCTTTAAAGTGGCGTTTGGATTTCGATGAGACCGGGATCGGGAGTCATTTATGATTATCCGAAAACCACATCGATCCAAATTAAACGTTAGGTCGTAAATTTCAAATGAAGATCGAGATGGTGTTTCAGAATGCAAGGATTATTTTCGTTGACTCTGAGGGTGATTTCAAATGAGTGTAACGAGATAATGCCTTCGGTTTCGTTCGAACCCGGAACGAACTTGTATGGATTGAATGCTTTCAGAACATCGTCAGGCGGATGATGAGCATTCTAAGAGATATTGTTCTATAAAGGTAATCGTAGCATCAAGCCTCATCAACCGGGAATGGCTACAATAGGGGATGTGCAACAAGGTTAGGTGGGTAGCACCCAAGCAGGACGAGATATACCCCTGTCTAGATGTCCCTTTTTATTTTGGTTGTGTGGGCGGTTTCCTGCTACAACTGCGGAGTTATCTTGTTCGGACTGTTCGGTAAGGAATGGTTCTGGCCTTGTGTTGTAGGAGGTCGGGAGTGATCCTTGGTATGGTGATCTAGGCGCGTACTGTGACGGGCGGTACCCCAGTAGCCCTGCCATTGATGGAAACCCATTTTCCCTACGAGACCCTACGGTTTTGATTTGTATTACCCACTTTTGTGGCTAGTAGCTGGAATTTAATTAATGTAACAATTTCGGCTATTTTCTGTTTACTTGAAAACCGTAGACACTATTATAATATCACTGGATTTCCTATTAAAATGTTTTGGTTAGTGTAAGGTAAAAACTTACCCGTATTTATGTGTGGGAAGTCTTACGTGATACCTTTATTTTCAAAAGATTTTCAAAGTTAAACAACTTTAAACCGTTTACTTATACCAGCCCCATGTCTGACCCAGAGTTTATTTTTGTTTTTCATAAACTCTTGGGTACTCAAATTTTTATGAGTAGCCAAGTGATAGGTTTTGGATTGTTGAGTTCTGGAGGAGCTGGAGCAGGAGTCCAGACGTATCTGTATATCTATTTAGTTCCGCTGTGTTAGTTGATGTATGCTGTATTTTGGGATGTATGTAGTGATAGATGTATATGTGACTGTCATGTGTATGATATTGTGTAACTCTGATGTATGTAAACTATGTAATAGTTATGTGATGTATTATATATTGTTCCGTTCCGCTGTGAGATTCTGATGTTGTTATTTTTTTTATTCTTTCTTTCTATTCTTTTCTATTTCTATCCCTTTCTTTTCTTGTTGATGATACATCTTTCTGTGAGTAGAAGGGCGGGTCGTCACGGTTGGTATCAGAGCTCTAGGTGGAGTGAATACCTAGGCTCTTGAGTGATTTTTTTTCTTGAGAGAGCGTATGTGTAATTTTGATATATATATATATATATATATATATATATATATATTTCAACCTATTTGTTGGGTTACCTGTTTTGGTTATCCAATATAAGTATAAAGGTAGATATGGTAGTGGTGTGTGTAACACGACTACCAATGGTTGGAGTTTGAATATTTGAGGTTGGAAGTGTATCTGTCGAGATCGTAGACCTAACACCATCTCGAGTAAACTTTGGGTGGTGTAAGGATTGCCTGCTTCTTCATAAAGCTCGGCAGAATAAGGTATTTGCTTTGGAAGGTGCACCGTCTACTTGATCTAAAGGTAAGGGAGTATTGGAAGGTATTTGCTTTGGAAGGTGCACCGTCTACTTCATCTAAAGGTAAGGGAGTATTGGAAGGTACATTAGTTTTGGATGGCAAGTATATTAAAGTTTTATTTGATTCGGGTGCTTCTTTGACTTTTATTTCTCTGGAATCTGTAGAGAAGTTCTTTCTTAACTATAACGACCCGCCTTTTCGGATAGTTTAAACCGACGATCAAATACATATGCCGGTTCCAAACCATTCAAAAGGGCAGATGGTTATTAGGGTAATTAAGAAAAGAAAAGAAAGAGAAATAAAGGAAAAGAAACAACACAGAATCTCGCAGCGGAACGATAAAATAGAATAGTCAAATAAACAGTTCATGAAGCTGTTTACTATACCTTGACAATTATTTATACAATATTTATCAGAGTTATACATATACAACAGAACAATTAAATAATGCAGCAGACAGCATGATGCAAGGGTAATAATAGTAATAGTATACCAATTCTTCGCCTTCATCCTCCAGAATAGATCTTCAAAAAATCTGAAAAACTCAAGACTGACCCGAGCGTAATGAAAAGACAAAACACTCGAGTCAGGACTAAAATATCCTTATGAAAGTTAAATCAATCGTAAATAAATATGAGTGTAACGGCGTCGGAGATGTTCACGGGGTTTGACATCTCATATCCAGTGTCAACGTGCGTGCAATAACTTAAGAGATATTACGGGATTTTCCATCTCTTAAGGATCCGTTAAACTATCTACTGTGTAGTACAATACGCTAAGTAGATAATGTCTATCAGTAATATAAAGTATCAAAATAGCGTTAAGGCGTTACCATAATCCCCCTTAACACATTTTTATAATGCCATAGTCTATACAGCACCGTAAGCCCCACCGTAAACTGGTGGTTATCAGAGGGTACCCCATAGGTATAACACAAAATATAACGTAGTGGTCGCGAATAGGATAATCAGTATGACAAGGTACATGAGGCGATACCAACTAGGATACTAGTAGTTGCGTGATCCGGACTGATGTTGAGCATAGCCAGCAACTACCCCAACACCGTGAAACGACACTCCCAAATCAAGGGGTGCACCTAAATCGAATCACAAATGTAATAGATATGGTATCGAAGAAGTGTGTCCGCTAGAGATGGCGAACCTCAATGGCCCGGTGCGGCTCCTATTTTAGTCATGTCAGGGGTCATCCAATATCATTCTCTTTCTTCAGTCAACGCGTTCACCAAACCATCCACTTCATTCTGGATCAACACTCCCGTATAATAGTTATTAAAGTGGTTTTCGGTATCGACAGAGAGTATGTCCATATCCGATCCCGGTCTCTTTAATAACTACGTATTATTACACCGTTGGCTCTTTTACATTTCAAATCGATTCATAATTGATATCAAAATATCATATTCGCTTAAAAAATCAAATCCATTTCAAATATCATCGTATCTATTAAAATGTCAGATTCCGTGTCAAAAATCATTTTTGCATCAATATCTCATTTCGATTTCAAAATCATTTCGAATTTCAATTTAGGTTGCAACTTCATTTAACCCAATTCGTATTTTCATTCGAGATTTAAACATAAACATTTCACCTTATTAACCAGCTTGAATTTTTAGAAAATAGTTTTAAGGAGTTTAAAAGTAGTTTTAAATAATTAAAATAGTTAAAAATACTTAAAATCTTAAAATGGATTTGAAATTGATAAATTAGTTTAAAATAATTTAAATCGGGTTAAGTAGATTTAAAATAGTTTAAGTATTCAAAATGGTTTATATAACTGAGTAATTTGGAAAACAAGATAAAACAGCTTCAAAACCAAACCATTTCAGTTATAACTTCCCAATTCAAAACAATTTCAATTTCCGTTCTACCGATTCAATTTCGATTTCGATTCAATCAACGTCAACTTTGACTTCAAATTTATTCAATTTTATATTCACTTTCAATTAATTCAATTTCAATTTATATCGATTTGGAGCTTGATTTTTCCAAAATATCCATTTATAACACTTAACAAAATTATCCATCAATATTCAAGTTTAAATCCAAATTTCAAATATGGTTCAACTCCAAGCTCGATTTCAAAATATCATTTTTATATCACTTTTACTTAGTAATATTCAAAGCTCGAATTAAGGTTAAATCTTTAAACAAATCAATTTTCGAAATTCAATCATATCCCCATTTTAAAATCCAAAGTCTCCACTTTAATTATTTAACAATTTCTTTTAACCAAAATTTATTTCAACATTCCAAACTCAATTTTTCGAAAAATTCGATTTCTATAAATTGATTTCTATTTATAACTTTTAAATCAAAACATTTAAATAAATTTCAAATCGACGATTTTAAAAATTATTAATTTAGCCAATTCGGTGTCCGTATATAATTTTCTATCCTATGGCCAAGTAATTATTTATTTCAATTAAATGTTAGGGATGAATATATATCACTTAAATCAAATCATAGTTTCATATGTATGCATAACAGGATATATATAAGCAAATAAACATCCAAACATTTAAATATCAACTAATAACATCCATCGAAATACATCATCCAATAAACAATACAATTCATGGCAATTTCATAGTTATCAATGTCAGGTAATTTAATCGCAATTTAATTTTAATTTCAATTTAACTGTCAATTTAAATTTCAACGGTTAATTCAAATGACGATCTATATGACAATTAAATTTTATCAAACAACGACAAATAAAAATCATAATACTTCATAATGTCAAATTTAACTAGCATAAAGATATTCAGTACGTTGTGAGCGTTATAAAACACTCACCTTGATTTCAATGTAGTTCCAGCGTTTTGTTTCGAATAAAATTAAACGAGCGTTTAATTTTACCTGAAATTTTCACTAGCTCCAAACGATGCCAATCCAGCTCCATAGCGTAGTATTCGACAATATGAACGCAACGCAACTTGTTTCGTCTGATTCCGACCTCGTACGAACAAGATATGATATTTTAAAGGTTACACGAATTAATATAAATAAAATTTACATTTTAGTTTCAATTCTAACCCTATCACAGCCGTCCATTTCCTGCCCTAGATCCAGGCCGCCCCAAGCTTCTTCCATCTTCACGCGTTCGTGCCCAGTAATTGTCGTGCCCAAGAACCCATAGCAAGTAAGCTAGGGTTTGAAATTGCCACCACCACGCTCGACGAGAAGTTGATCAGCTAGCGCCAAAGGGAAGCTCATCTCCCCCTCTACCTTCGGCCGCAACCATGGTGAACTCGGCCCCCCTTCTCTCTCGAAAAGCGTGCGCAACCTCGGCCGTTCAAGTGAGGATTGTCGTCAATTCGTAACACCATTCGCGATCTTGACCGTTGGATAGCTCGCTCTCGTCGTGTTCTACGTTATTGTAGTTAATGATTTCGCGTGAATGTCGATGGATTGGGAGATCGGATGGGATGAATTGGGTGCGTTTCTGGCCGTGGGTTCTGTAAGTGGCGGCTAAGAATAGAAATTAGGGTTTCGGTTTATTTTGGAAAAAAGAAAATAATGAAGTGCTTTTATAGAAAAACGACGAACACTATTCATCCCGGGTTTACCGAACTCCGATTTACGCGCGGTGACCGATGTTTCTAGGGTTTACCCCGCGTTCCGGACACAATGGAACAGGTTTCGGAAGCTAATTCGATCATCTATGCGAGTTACGGAAATAAACGATCAAATTTAAATTAAACCGATTAAACGCATTTCTATGCGTTTTAGCTTGCTCCGGACAAACAGTAAATCCGATTGACACGAAATTTGAAACCTTACAATAATATCACGTTACGGATCCGATGAAACTGGTTTCGTCGAAATCCGAGACTGTTTAAAAAATGGCTATTTTAACTCGTCAATTAAATATTAAAATATTTAATTTTCACAAATTTACTTTTAATTCAATTTTAAAAGTTCTACAACATCATTCTTACTTTAATATGATAAAATAATATTTTGCAAATCATTTTTAATCATATTAAACCCGTTATTCAATTATCCAATAATTTCCAATTTTAAAATCTTATTAACTCTATTATAATCCCAATATAACTTACATTCACTTTGAAAACCAATTTGAATCATATTAAATCAAATTCAATTATTCACTCTATTTTTCTATATTAAATTTCAATATCAAATTAATCATATCAAATTCGGAATTCAATTATTCAAACATTCGTAATATAAAATTTAAACAAATTTGATTATTCTTAAATCACTATCTTTTGAAATATTCAAAAACGAACTTAAAAATTTAACTTTTGAAACGAATTAAAATTATAGAACAACCATTTCCATTATACGGTTATTCAATTCCCCTTATTAAATTATTCAATAAATTCCAAATATTAAATTTAAACAATTTCGATTATCCAATAATTCATTATCTTTTGAAATATTGAAATTGAACTTATAGGATTCAACTTTTAAAACCAATTCACAATTTAGAACACTATTTTCATTTTACAGTTATTCAATTATTCAATAAGTTTTAAATATTTAATTTAAACAATTTACCTGTTCCATATTCAGTATTTGATTTAAATAGATTTTAGTTATCAATCAATTACTCTATTATACCCAGTGGATTCAACATTTATTATTATTCCAAACGACTTACAATTTTTTTCTAACACTAAATCACGAAATCTTATTAAATTAGCTATTTTAATTATCGAAAATTTACGGGTCGTTACACTCTCCCCCACTCAAAACTTTTCGTCCCCGAAAAGGAAAAAGAAGGGAAAAGGAACTAAGTATAGAATTCAACATTAGATATATTTTATTCAAAGTTACCAACTTATAAAACAATGAAATTCCACTTATAAAGCCATAACTACGCTTCCACTCAGTTACTCCGAACGGCTTTCTAACTTTAAAAGTTAGTTATCAAAACAAGTTATAAAAAATTTTAAAACTTGAAAAATTTTCTAACACCTGGATTTTACAGAAAATTTCGATACAGTCTCCTTTGCGCAGCTCGATCGGAAAAAAAATGACAGTATATATATCACAAATATACATCTCATCAAGTGATGAGGCATCCTGCAGGGGAAAAAATGTAAAAGTACGGTATGTAATCCGAGATATGTACCTTATATATTATTAGCGAGCATATACGGCTAATATAGCGCGAAAGCGAGCTCCAAATGCGAAGCAAGCGCAATCCGCACCTACTAAACACTCAACAAACCATGAGAAACATGCATATATGAAAATAATATCAATATACACCATATAGCAACATAACAACTACATGTGCCAACATAGCAAATGCAACAAAACAACAAATACATCCACCAAATCAATTATCATCCAACTATCATCCAACAAATCCATAATCAATCAATATAAATTCACTTCTCATTAATATTTATTCACTTGGTTTTCAATTTTAATCACAGTTGATTCATTAACGTTGGATTTTACTAACATTCATTCTCAATTCAATTAGTTAACATTCACTAATTTATATTTACATTAGTTCACTTCCAATTTGAATCAAATTAAATTCTATTTAAATTCATTTAACTTCCAAATTGATTTCAATGATTTATAGCTTTCAATTTCATTAACACTTAATGAATTATATAAAATCAACTAACAATCATATAACAACCAAAATCATACCCAACATAACCAAATTATAAATTTTACATTCAATTTGGTTTATCTCTTTTATATATATATCCTGTTATATAATTTTAAAAGAATCATTTTATATTTGGCATCTTAAATTTCCAATATTAACTTTAATTAAGTTCGTAAGCCGTACATATATCATCCGTGAGCAATATCAATCTAATCGCTTATTCGATCACACAATTTCATTTCCAACTAGTATCGTTCACCCGACTCTCTAGTGGGGACTCAGATTTGGTTCCTTGATTGGAAACTGTTACTCTCCTTGCATAACCATATACTATGATAGAGAATTCCAGACTCAAATTAAAATCCATATCTAGGGTTCGCCGTCGAAAATCGAGTGAAAAATCCTAACTTGGATCGATATAAATCATCTCGAAATTTTGTGCTCGAATTTGGATCAAATCGTTATGCGAATAAAATAATATACGTACAACTCACGTATTACCTTCCAATGGATTTCTATCCAATCTATCTATACTAAATTATTTTATTGACTTTCATTTCATTTACAATTTATTATTCACAATCCATTATTCAGTTAATATATCCATTTCTTTACATAGCATATTCTTCAACATTATCTTTTCTTAAACATCATATCAAAGAATTTGCTTACTCAAGTTCATTTTAAACATTCCATATAATTTAATTAAATTCAATTTCATTTTCCAATTGATTCTTAGCCATACCAAATTCTTCTGTTTACATTTACTTCAATTTCATAATTTTAGTTAATAACAAATTTATTTATGGAACATTTTATTAATCATCACTTTAGTTTATAGTCATTCCATAAAAGTCTAACTTCTCATATATGACTTTTCTTAGTTTACGGTTATCTCAAAGTTACAAATTCAAAAAAAAAATTCTATGCAATTTATATTTATTTTCTATAACCAATTTACAAAAAATATTATACAATTCATTTATCTTCTTTCTTAAGTTCACTTACTTGTTCCCTTTATCCATTCATCATTTCATGTTATATTTAAGTATATATAATTTTTATCACAATCAAAATTTTCCATTTATATTCATTTTAATTTCTTTTGAATTTTCCTTACTTGTATATTTTAATTACTTTCAGGTTCAGTTTATTTGTACAATATCTCATTACAAATCAAAAACATCATTTTAACTTTTAACATTAGGTAGTCTTGTTATATGTTATCAGAATGTAATATGGTATTATACAAATTTATAAAATTTCATTTTACTTAATTAGAATGTTAACAAATTTAATTTATTAAAATCCTCTTTACCTTTCAACTTTAAAGGTACACTACAACTCTAAAGTTTTCCCAAAACATAAGCTTAGATATCTTAATCCTCTTATTTTAGAATTCTGGTTATTCACATTTCATTTGAAAATCACTAATTTGCATAACTTAGAATTTTAAATGCCCGGTTCTTTTCAAATCGATTGAAATAAACATATACACTTATATCTTTAATATATGAAATCATACCTTTGGAGTTTAAACCAAAACCCATTTACCCAAAATAATTTCGAAGAAAAAGCAAAGCTTCTTAGAAGTCTCCCCCACTTTGAGACTCGAAAATGAACGTCGATGATGCTGCGCAGTCATCACCGAAATTATTTTCCAGCGACATAAGAGAGGAGTACTATATTCATTCCTTCTTAAAAATTCTTTCAAAACATTTCCATAAACAGTTTCCAACTAATATTACTATATATTTCTTCAAAACTTTGAGAACCATTTTTCAAAATCTCCGGGTCTTAAATTCAATATTTTCCAATTTAAATCTATTTTTAATTTTATAAGTCACCTTTATAAAATATTCTTATAGGATTTTCTTTCTTAAAACAATCCACAAGTGTTTTATCATTGTTCAATTTTGTAATTCACCTTATTTATTAAATTACAATATCCAATTAATGATAATAACCAATATTTTAATTCTTAACAACCAGGTAAGCTAGATAGGTCACAATAATTTCTGAAAATTTTTCTTTATATACAAAATATAATTAGAGCAAAATTATTTCATTTACCCAATTTAAAACAATACTATGTCGAATTGTTCTGTTTAAGTGTTTAGAGATCCCTATCAATGACGTTAATTACTCATATTGACCAGAATCCCTGAGCCACTCAACAAACCAACCAACACAATATAAAACATTTTATATCACTAACAAATACGCTCTCTCATATATATATATACACACACTCAGCGACTCATCATAGGGTATTACCACCCTATTTACAAAGAGTCAGACCCCACAAAGCTAAGGTTATCGCTAAACCAAAGCTCTGATACCAACTATAACGACCCGCCTTTTTGGACAGTTTAAACTGACGATCAAATACATATGTCAGTTCCAAACCATTCAAAAGGGCAGATGGTTATTGGGGTAATTAAGAAAAGAAAAGAAAGAGAAATAAAGGAAAAGAAACAACATAGAATCTCGCAGCGGAACGATAAAATATAATACTCAAATAAACAGTTCATGAAGCTGTTTACTATACCTTGACAATTATTTATACAACATTTATCAGAGTTATACATATGCAACAGAACAATTAAAATAATGCAGCAGATAGCATGATGCAAGGGTAATAATAGTAATAGTATACCAATTCTTCGTCTTCATCCTCCAAAATAAATCTTCAAAAAATCTAAAAAACTCAGGACTGACCCAAGCGTAATGAAAAGACAAAACACTCGAGTCAGGACTAAAATATCCTTATGAAAGTTAAATCAATCGTAAATAAATATGAGTGTAACGGCATCAGAGATGTTCATGGGGTTTGACATCTCATATCCAGTGTCAACGTGCGTGCAATAACTTAAGAGATGTTACGGGATTTTCCATCTCTTAAGGATCCGTTAAACTACCTACTGTGTAGTACAATACGCTAAGTAGATAATGTCTATCAGTGATATAAAGTATCAAAATAGCGTTAAGGCGTTACCATAATCCCCCTTAACACATTTTTATAATGCCATA
This sequence comes from Allium cepa, assembly GCA_030765085.1. Taxonomy (NCBI): domain Eukaryota; kingdom Viridiplantae; phylum Streptophyta; class Magnoliopsida; order Asparagales; family Amaryllidaceae; genus Allium; species Allium cepa. The sequence goes on along the minus strand of CM060940.1, from coordinate 144,380,596 downwards.
GTCTATACAGCACCGTAAGCCCCACCGTAAACTGGTGGTTATCAGAGGGTACCCCATAGGTATAACACAAAATATAACGTAGTGGTCGCGAATAGGATAATCAGTATGACAAGGTACATGAGGCGATACCAACTAGGATACTAGTAGTTGCGTGATCCGGACTGATGTTGAGCATAGCCAGCAACTACCCCAACACCGTGAAACGACACTCCCAAATCAAGGGGTGCACCCAAATCGAATCACAAATGTAATAGATATGGTATCGAAGAAGTGTGTCCGCTAGAGATGGCGAACCTCAATGGCCCGGTGCGGCTCCTGTTTTAGTCATGTCAGGAGTCATCCAATATCGTTCTCTTTCTTCAGTCAACGCGTTCACCAAACCATCCACTTCATTCTGGATCAACACTCCGCGTATAATAGTTATTAAAGTGGTTTTCGGTATCAACAGAGAGTATGTCCATATCCGATCCCGGTCTCTTTAATAACTACGTATTATTACACCGTTGGCTCTTTTACATTTCAAATCGATTCATAATTGATATCAAAATATCATATTCGCTTCAAAAATCAAATCCATTTCAAATATCATCGTATCTATTAAAATGTCAGATTCCGTGTCAAAAATCATTTTTCGCATCAATATCTCATTTCGATTTCAAAATCATTTCGAATTTCAATTTAGGTTGCAACTTCATTTAACCCAATTCGTATTTACATTCGAGATTTAAACATAAACATTTCACCTTATTGACTAGCTTGAATTTTTAGAAAATAGTTTTAAGGAGTTTAAAAGTAGTTTTAAATAATTAAAATAGTTAAAAATACTTAAAAACATAAAATGGATTTGAAATTGATAAATTAGTTTAAAATAATTTAAATCGGGTTAAGTAGATTTAAAATAGATTAAAATAGTTTAAGTATTCAAAATGGTTTATATAACTGAGTAATTTGGAAAACAAGATAAAACAGCTTCAAAACCAAACCATTTCAATTATAACTTCCCAATTCAAAACAATTTCAATTTCCGTTCTACCGATTCAATTTCGATTTCGATTCAATCAACGTCAACTTTGACTTCAAATTTATTCAATTTTATATTCACTTTCAATTAATTCAATTTCAATTAATTCAATTTCAATTTATATCGATTTGGAGCTTGATTTTTCCAAAATATCCATTTATAACACTTAACAAAATTATCCATCAATATTCAAGTTTAAATCCAAATTTCAAATATGGTTCAATTCCAAGCTCGATTTCAAAATTTCATTTTTATATCACTTTTACTTAGTAATATTCAAAGCTCCAATTAAGGTTAAATCTTTAAACAAATCAATTTTCGAAATTTAATCATATCCCGATTTTAAAATCCAAAGTCTCCACTTTAATTATTTAACAATTTCTTTTAACCAAAATTTATTTCAACATTCCAAACTCAATTTTTCGATAAATTCAATTTCTATAAATTTATTTCTATTTATAACTTTTAAATTAAAACATTTAAATAAATTTCAAATCGACGATTTTAAAAATTATTAATTTAGCCAATTCAGTGTCCGTATATAATTTTCTATCCTATGGCCAAGTAATTATTTATTTCAATTAAATGTCAGGGATGAATATATATAACTTAAATCAAATCATAGTTTCATATGTATGCATAACAGGATATATATAAGCAAATAAACATCCAAACATTTAAATATCAACCATTAACATCCATCGAAATACATCATCCAATAAACAATACAATTCATGGCAATTTCATAGTTATCAATGTCAGGTAATTTAATCGCAATTTAATTTTAATTTCAATTTAACTGTCAATTTAAATTTCAACGGTTAATTCAAATGACGATCTATATGAAAATTAAATTTTATCAAACAACGACAAATAAAAATCATAACACTTCATAATATCAAATTTAACTAACATAAAGTATTCAGTACGTTGTGAGCCTTATAAAACACTCACCTTGATTTCAATGTAGTTCCAGCGTTTTGTTTCGAATAAAATTAAACAAGCGTTTAATTTTACCCGAAATTTTCACTAGATCCAAACGATTCCAATCCAGCTCCATAGTGTAGTATCCGACAATACGAATGCAACGCAACTTGTTTCGTCTCATTCCGACCTCGTACGAACAAGATATGATATTTTAAAGGTTACACGAATTAATATAAATAAAATTTACATTTTAGTTTCTATTCTAACCCTATCATAGCCGTCCATTTCCTGCCCTAGATCCAGGCCACCCCAAGCTTCTTCCATCTTCACGCGTTCGTGCCCAGTAATTGTTGTGCCTAAGAACCCATAGCAAGTAAGCTAGGGTTTGAAATTGCCACCACCACGCTCGACGAGAAGTTGATCAGCTAGCGCCAAATGGAAGCTCATCTCCCCCTCTACCTTTGGCCGCAACCATGGTGAACTCGGCCCCCCCTTCTCTCTCGAAAAGCGTGTGCAACCTCGGCCATTCAAGTGAGGATTGTCGCCGATTCGTAACACCATTCGCGATCTTGACCATTGGATAGCTAGCTCTCGTCGTGTTCTACGTTATTGTAGTTAATGATTTCGCGTGAATGTCGACGGATTGGGAGATCAGAGGGGATGAATTAGGTGCGTTTCTGGCCGTGGGTTCTGTAAGTGGCGGCTCCGAATAGAAATTAGGGTTTTGGTTTATTTTGGAAAAAAGAAAATAATGAAGTGCTTTTATAGAAAAACGACGAACACTATTCATCCCGGGTTTTCCGAACTCTGATTTATGTGCGGTAACCGACGTTTCTAGGGTTTACCCCACGTTCCAGACACAATGGAACAGGTTTCGGAAGTTAATTCGATCATCTGTGCGAGTTACGGAAATAAACAATCAAATTTAAATTAAACCGATTAAACGAATTTCTATGCGTTTTAGCTTGCTCCAGACAAATGGTAAATCCGATTGACACGAAATTTGAAACCTTACAATAATATCACGTTATGGATCCGATGAAACTGGTTTCGTCGAAATCCGAGACTGTTTGAAAAATGGCTATTTTAACTCGTCAATTAAATATTAAAATATTCAATTTTCACAAATTTACTTTTAATTCAATTTTAAAAGTTCTACAACATCATTCTTACTTTAATATGATAAAATAAAATTTTACAAATCATTTTTAATCATATTAAACCCGTTATTCAATTATCCAATAATTTCCAATTTTAAAATCTTATTAACCCTATTATAATCCCAATATAACTTACATTCACTTTGAAAACCAATTTGAATCATATTAAATCAAATCTCAATTATTCACTCTATTTTCATATATTAAATTTCAATATCAAATTAATCATATCAAATTCAAAATCTAATTATTCAAACATTCGTAATATTAAAATTAAACAAATTTGATTATTCTTAAATCACTATCTTTTGAAATATTCAAAAATGAACTTAAAAATTTAACTTTTGAAATGAATTAAAATTATAGAACAACCATTTCCATTATACGGTTATTCAATTCCCCTTATTAAATTATTCAATAAATTCCAAATATTAAATTTAAACAATTTCGATTATCCAATAATTCATTATCTTTTGAAATATTGAAATTAAAACTTATAAGATTCAACTTTTAAAACCAATTCACAATTTAGAACACTATTTTCATTTTACAGTTATTCAATTATTCAATAAGTTTAAATATTTAATTTAAACAATTTACCTGTTCAATATTCAATATTTGATTTAAATAGATTTTACTTATCAATCAATTACTCTATTATACCCAATGGATTCAACATTTATTATTATTCCAAACGACTTACAATTTTTTTCTAACACTAAATCACGAAATCTTATTAAATTAGCTATTTTAATTATCGAAAATTTACGGGTCGTTACATTAACCCTAGTACTGTTGACTGTCTCATCTTCGTATCTAATCCTATAGTAGGGGTAACCAGATTAGATAAGATCTGTAAAGACTTGAAGATTTCCAATCTGTCCTATAGTTTTTCTTGTGATCCTTATGTGTTGAATTTTAAAGGATTGATCTTATATTTGGAATGGATTGGCTCGATAAGTATAAAGCTGTTCTGAATTGTGATGAGAGAACAGTTTCTTTGGAAACCATTTTGGGTAGGATTGCCAGAGTGAGTGTGATAATTCAGGAATTCAATTGAGTAGTCTTTTACATGGAGTTGAGACTTCTCAAGAGAAGGTTGAAGATATCGATGTGGTCCAAGATTTCCCTGATGTATTCGAGGAAGTCAAGTGTCTGCCCCACATCGAGAAATAGAGTTCCGCATTGATTTGATTCTGGGAGCAGTGCCGGTGATTCAGCCTAGTAGAAGGATGACTCCTAGAGAGAGAGAGAAGAGTTAGTTAAGCAGACTCATGATCTTTTGGAGAAAGGATTGATTAGGCCCAGTTTTTTTTGTTGGGGCTCTGCTGCAGTGGTTGTCACTAAATCTAATGGATCGCTAAGGTTCTGTGTTGATTATAGAAAATTGAACAAAGTGACTATCCATAATAAATATCCTCTTCCTCGTATTGATGATCTCTTTGACCAGTTGCATGGAGCTTCTGTCTTTTCTCAACTGGATTTAGCTTCATGTTTCCATCAGTTGAGGGTAGCTAAGGATAATGTTCCCTTTACTGCATTTAGAGGACCAAATTGTTTCTATGAGTGGTTGGTTATGCCTTTCGGGTTAACCAATGCTCCTGCCTACTTTGTTGACCTGATGAACCGAGTCTTTCGGGATGTATTGAATAAGTTTGTCCTGGTGTTCATTGATGATACTCTGGTCTATTCTAAGTCTGAAGAAGAGCACAGGCAACATTTGAGGATAGTGTTGGAGACACTGAGGAGGCATGTTTTGAAGGAAAAGTTCTCTAAGTGTCATTTTTGGAAATCGGAAGTCAAATTTTTGGGGCACATTGTTTCTAGTGAAGGTATCTCTGTAGATCCAACAAAGGTCGAGACTATTTTGGAATGGAAGCAACCGAAGTCACCGACTGAAGTTCGTAGTTTTCTAGGTTTGGCTGGCTACTACAGGAAATTTATCAAGGATTATTCTAAGGTTTCTTCACATTTGACTAAGTTGACAAGGAAAGGAGCTAAATTCAAATGGATACCTCAGTGTGAAGAAGCTTTTCAAGAATTGAAGACAAGGCTAACCAGTGCACCAATGCTAGCTATTCCGGATGAGAAAAGCAAATTTAAAGTTTATACAGATGCTTGTATAGTTGGACTGGGAACGGTGCTGATGCAGAATAGAAGAGTAATTGCGTATGCGAGTCGGCAATTAAAGCCACATGAAAGGAACTACGCTACGCACGATCTTGAGTTGTTAGCCATTGTTTTTGTTTTGAAGATTTGGAGACACTATCTCTTGGGAGAGAAGTTCGAGTTATTCACGGACCACAAACCGTTGAAATATCTTTTCTCTCAAAAAGATCTTAATCTGAGGTAGCAGCGATGGGTCGAGTTTCTAGCATCCTATGATTTGGATATTCTGTATACCTCGGGAAAAGCGAATGTTGTGGCTGATGCTCTTAGCAAGAATGCAGTTTTGTCTCTTTTGGAAGTCATTCCGTCTCTCCAGGAAAGAATTTTAAGTAAGCAAATAGTGGATAGATCGTTTGAGGAACTGATTCTTGGAACCAAGGATGGTCGATATTCGGATTTCAAGGTGGATGATCAAGGTGTTTTAAGGATTAATGGTCGTTTATGTGTTCCTAATATAGATGGATTAAGGCAAGAAGTTTTAGCTGAGTGTCATTGCTCCAGACTGAATATTCACCCAGGTATTTCTAAGATATATAAAGATATGAGAAGAGTTTTCTGGTGGCCGAGCATGAAAAGGGATGTAGCTGCTTTCGTTAATAGTTGTGCTATCTGTTAGCAAGTTAAAAGAGATCAGCAGAAATCAGCGGGTTTGTTGCAGCTTTTGGAAATCCCAGAATGGAAATGGGAGATGATTTTGATGGATTTCATCGACGGTTTGCCAAGAACCAAGAAAGAAAATGAAGGAATATGGGTTATTGTGGATCGGTTAACTAAGAGCGCCCATTTTATTCCAGTTAAGGCAACTCGTACTGCAGCTTCTCTAGCAGAGATTTTCTTGAGGGAGATAGTCAGATTGCATGGTGTTCCTGTTAGCATAGTAAGTGATCATGATCCTATCTTCACCAACAAATTCTGGGAGGCTCTGTAATCAGCTATGGGAACGAGATTGAGATTGAGTACAGCCTATCATTCTCAGATAGATGGACAGACGGAGAGGCTGAACCGAATTCTAGAGGATATGCTGCGAGCTTGTATTTTGGATTTTGGTGGATCGTGGGAAGACCATCTTCATTTGGTAGAATTCTTTTATAATAACAGTTAACAAGCGAGTATTAAGATGGCTCCTTATGAAGCTTTGTATGGAAGACCGTGTAGATCCCCATCCAGTTGGGTAGAATCGAAAGATCATCTCGTGCTTGGGCCATTTTTGATTCAAGAAGCATCTGCTAAAGTTGAGCTTATCAAGAAAAGGATGAGAGCTGCTCAGGACCGTCAAAAGAAGTACGCAAATAAGAGAAGGAGACAATTGGAATTTAAGATTGGTGATTTAGTTTTTGTCAAAGTTTCCCCGATTAAAGGAGCCATTAGATTCGGAAAGACGGGAAAACTTTCCCCGAAATATATTGGTCCATTTCGGATATTGGAAATGATTGGTGCTGTAGCTTACAGAGTTGAATTGCCAGAACGGATGTCGGAAATTCATAATGTATTCCATGTATCCCATCTAAGGAAGTTTGTTCATGATCCATCATTAGTTGTGGAACCAGTAGTACAGGAAGATTTGGAGGTTGAGCCGAATTTGACTGTGGTCAGGAATCCAGTTCGGATTGTTGACTAAGACGAGAGGCAACTCAGAAGCAAGGTAGTGAAGCTCGTCAAAGTGCAGTGGAGTGAGGATCCCAGAGATTGTACCTGGGAAACTCTGGATAGTTTTAGAAAAGCTTATCCGGACTTGTGTCCAGATAGCTAGTAATGTTTGTTACGATAGATTGTTTGGTCGTTTGCTAATGTATGAATGATTTATATGTTTGAATTGTTGATATAAAAGCTTTTGAATTATCTTTGTTTTAAATTTCGAGGACGAAATTCTTTTAGGGGGGAGGAATGTAACGACCCAGAATTTTAGCAGTATTATTTTAATAAATATTTAATCCAATTAAATAAAATGTAAACTTATCATTTTAAAATGAATAAGTCTTTTGGAAATATTGCCATTTGTTTATATACATTTGTATATTGAAAAGGAAATTTGATTTTGAAAATTTAAAATAAATCTCTTAATAATAAGTACAATAAAATCTATCTTATATAATTGAATTAAAATGCTTTATCTTGTCATCATTTGGTGTATATTTATATATAAATATATATGGATAATAATGTTTGAAACAAAATCTAATTCTATCAATATAAAATATAAATATAACATATGAGTATAAGTAAACTTATGAGTATAATTTAAATATTGATAGTTAAAATAAAAATGAAAATGAAAACAAGAATTAAGTAGATATGGTATGCTTGCAACATAAACTGAGAATTGTAAGAACAAAGTGTAAAGTACAACCAGACACAAACATATGTATATGGTGAAAACTAGAAGTTAATAAAAACAAGTGTATAACTAAAACCTGAAAACTCTATGTTTATGGTTGCAATGCAAGAAAACAAAATGTTTACATACAAAATATGTTCATATACAAAACCAATGTTTACCTGCAAGTGTATATGCACATAAAATAAAACAAAAATATAATAAGTATGTAAACAAATTAGGGAACCTTAGCATTTAATGCTATATTCTCAAGCCAAATTCTAGTCAATTCAAAATATTTACAAATCTTTTCATTTTCAGTAAAAAGAAGGAAGAAAAATCTGATCAATCAAAAGAAGAAACCACTTGACCAGATAATACCTCCCTTTGTACATACTGTTATCTTTTATATATATGTATACATCTAAGCTATTCCAGTTCGTTTAAAAACCTAAGCAATACCCAAGATAAGAAATAAGCATCTTCATTTTTTTCGAAGTTCAGAATCATTTAATTCAAACCAAAAACAGAAAGCACTCAAGACAGTTTCAAACTACATGTTTTCAAAAGAAAACAAGAAGTGTTCTTTGTTCAGAAACCCTTGCAAGTGAGTAAACATCAATTTTAAAGCTTCAAGTTTAATTTAAAAACAGTTCAAGAGATTCATTGATAATATGGTTGTGTATGCTTTGATCTTGAAATGATTCTATGTTGCTCTATACTTCTCTGTTAATTGATACAGGTTGCATATTTTTTTCAAACTCAAATTATTCTCATCATATTATTGTAAAGCTTTAAGTTTTTCAACTAAAACAAGATGTTTAAACTTAAATTTAGATTTTAAAAGCTGATTTAAACCCTGTTTGTAAAATATACACTGTAACCTTGTTTTACAGGTAAGTAAGTAGTAATTGGATAAAATTGATTGTTGTAAAATATTAATTCAAGTTCATAGTTTGAATTCTTACTGCAAATTATGATTTTTAAAACTAAAATAAAGATTTAGTTCAGTATTCCAAGAGCAGTTTGTATATGAACAAAAATTGCATTTTTACAAATTTCTGGTGATCTATCCAATTTTAAATGTTGAAATTTGGTTTGAAGATAGTAAGAACATCTGTGATCTTGAGAAAATTGTGGGATAATTTTTCTATTTCGTGAATCAAAGGAACCAGATCATTTTAGGGTTTGGTTTCGAGATTTTGGTCATGTCAGAAACGAGGCGTGTACGTCTCCAATTCGTGATCGAGTTGCACGAGGCACTGGAGGATGGAAATATAGTGTGTTGTCGTGGTGTGGATGGATTCTGAGCATCTCCGGTGGCCTGAGCAATGGTGACGAGGTAGCTATGTCATTTCGGTTGAGCTTCAGGTTCGAGCAAAATGACTAAATTTCGATTTGAAATTTTTGTAGGCGATTCGAGTTTGGTTTTCGAGTATTCGTGAGATTTGTGACTTGCCGATGGTGATGGAGTTCACTGGAGTTTCGGCGTGTCGCTGTGCATGTGTACGGCGTGGGGGATGGGTGTTAGTGGGTTGTTGGTGAACGATCTCGAGTCGTTGCTCGAGTATTGTGGTCGCTTATTTTGGGTTGGTATTCGAGTGTGTGAACATGGTTTTCCTGATGCTTAATTTATACTTAAGTTTTAAATTTAAATTTACTGGAAATAAAAAGGAAAGAGAAAAAGAAGAAGTAGGAGAGGTGACTCGGGGAAATCGTTGGGAAACCCATGTGTTTCTCGAGTGAATCAGGAGAAGTTCTCGGGTTGTTTTCTTTCAAACTGCAATGTTATAAAAATGAAGTTAAGCAACTTATTTTCAACCAGTTTTAAGCACTGTAAACTATAAGTGTTTAACAATTTTATACAAGTTTAATTATCTTAGTTAATACTTTACAATGTTTTAAACTCTTAATTGTTATTTTAATTAAGTAATTACTTTAAGTTAAGTATAAAATTAATTAACAATTAAGTTTGTAGTTAGTAATAAATTGATTTTTCAAAATTTAAAGAAGACTTTTAAATGTTAATTAAGATGAATAATTAATATCAATTAATTATTTTTAGAAAGTAATTAAGAATAATTACATTATAATTGTAATTAGAGATTGGTAATTGATGATTAAGTGATAAATAAATTTGTAATTATCTACTTAAAGTTAGTTAATGAATGATTAGTAGTCAAGTAATTAAGTAATTTAATTAAGAATTAATAATTGATTAATTAAGTAATTAGTGGTTAATAAATGGATAATTAAGTTTCATTAATTAATAATTAAGGTTATTAATTAATGATTAAGGGTAGTTAATTAAGAAATTAAGGTTAAATAAATTGATTAAGAAGTAATTAATTAAATGGTGTGAAATAAAATAATTAATTAATTAAAAGATTAATTCTCAAGTAATTGATTCAAATTAAATTAATTACAATAAGAATTAAATATGTTTGCTTATGAATGTTGTATAAGTAGGATATCTGATTTGTGATATTTATTTGGTGATATTCTGTGATACTCTGTGATATGCCTTGATATATCGATGATGATTGTGTATGAATTATCTGTGATAAATGCTATGTGAATTCAAAGTGTTGAATTAAACTGTTTAAACTGTTAAACAACTTGACCTTTAAAATGGCGTTTGGATTTCGATGAGACCGGGATCGGGTGCCATTTATGATTATCCGAAAACCACATCGATCCAAATTAAACGTTAGGTCGTAAATTTCAAATAAAGATCGAGATGGTGTTTCAGAATGCAAGGATTATTGTCGTTGACTCTGAGGGTGATTCCAAAATGAGTGTAACGAGATAATTCCTTCGGTTTTTTTCGAACCCGAAACGAACTTGTATGGATTGAATGCTTTCAGAACATCGTCAGGTGGACGATAAGCATTCTAAGAGATATTGTTCTATAAAGGTAATCGTAGCCTCAAGCCTCATCAACCAGGAATGGCTAAAACAGGGGATGTGCAGCAAGGTTAGGTGGGTAGCACCCAAGCAGGACGAGATATACCCCTGTCTAGATGTCCCTTTTTATTTCGGTTATGTGGGCAGTTGCTAGCTACAACGCAGGGTTATCTTGTTCGGGACTGTTTGGTAAGGAATGGTTCCGGCCTTGTGTTGTAGGGGGTCGGGAGTGATCCTCAGTTCGGTGATCTAGGCCCCGTACTGTGACGGGCGATACCCCAGTAGCCCTGCCATTGATGGAACCCCATTTTCCCTACGAGACCCTACGGTTTTGATTTGTATTACCCACTTTTGTGGCTAGTAGCTGGAATTTAATGAATGTAACAATTTCGGCTATTTTCTATTTACTTGAAAACCCTAGACACTATTATAATATCACTGGATTTCCTATTAAAATGTTTTGGTTAGCGTAAGGTAAAAACTTACCCGTATTTATGTGTGGGAAGTCTTACATGATACCTTTATTTTCAAAAGATTTTCAAACTTAATCAACTTTAAACCGTTTACTCATACCACACCCATGTCTGACCCGGAGTTTTTTTGTTTTTCATAAACTCTTGGTTACTCAAATTTTTATGAGTAGCCAAGTGATAGGTTTTGGATTGTTGAGTTCTGGAGGAGCTGGAGCAGGAGTCCAGACGTATCTATATATCTATTTAGTTCCGTTGTGTTAGTTGATGTACGCTGTATTTTGGGATGTATGTAGTGACAGATGTATATGTGACTGTCATGTGTATGATATTGTGTAACTCTGATGTATGTAAACTATGTAATAGTTATGTGAGGTATTATATTTTGTTCTGTTCCGCTGTGATATTCTGATGTTGTTATTCTTTCTTTCTATTCTTTTCTATTTCTATTCCTTTCTTTTCTTATTGATGATACGTCTTTCTGTGAGTAGAAGGGCAGGTCGTCACAGATGGACTGGCTAAGGAAGTATGTAGTAGTAGTGGATTGCAAGAAGCTGGTTATGGAAATCGGTGCTATGGAGGGGCAGATGGTAGTGATTTTCTACCTTTTAGAAGATAGGGTTATGGTTAGCTTTCCATATTCTCTTGAGGTTCCATAAGATGAGTTATCATTTAAGCCTATCATGAGGGAGTATCCGTACATGTTCGAGGAGGCGATCGGATTACCGCCACACCGAGAGATTGAGTTCTACATAGAATTAATAAAGGATGCCTGGACGATAATTATGCCTTTGAGGCATATGTCACCTAGAGAACATATTGAGTTGGAGGTGTAAGTAAGTGACTTGTTGAAGCGTGGTTTCATTCATAGAAGCATACCTGGGTGTTGCACACCTGTAGTATTTGTGACTAAGGCGGATGGCCCACTAAGGTTATGTGTAGATGAACAAGTACATACTCCCCTGTAATGATGACTTTTTCGATCAGCACAATGGTGCAAAGGTATCCTCTTAGTTAGATCTAGCAGTGGCGTTTCATCGGGTAAGAGTTGCGAAGGAGAGTGTGCCGATCACTACGTTTTGTACGTTATTTGATTTGTATGAGTGGTTGGTTATGCCATTCGGGCTAACCAATGCTCTAACTTACTTTGCTGATGCATGAATCATGTCTTCAGGGATCCATTAAATAAGTTTGTGCTTATGTTTGTGGATGAACTTATTATAACACCTCATAATTTGGCGTTAGTTATTTAATAAGTTAGTTAGTTAGTTAATTATGCTCCAAAAATGGAATTTGTGCCAATGATGGAATTTGACTACAAAACATGCACCATTGCGTTTGTGGTGAAATACTGAGCAACTTTCATGTTTGGAGTTTTGCGATCGGAGTCTAAACGAAGAAGTTACAGACAAAAAATGAATCCAAAATGGAAATAATTCGGTTAAATGAATTTATGTTTTCTAATTAATCATTCGGGCCTACGAACTAACTTGTCATTGGGATTGGTCTACCCTTAATGGTTGACCGGTGCTCCATGAGCGGTCGACCGGTCTCCTTTAGGCAGCTGCAATAAACCTAGGCTGCAACGATCCAGATTTAATATTTTAAGTCGTATGGTTGTGGTTGATTTTATAAATTCAGGCCTAGTCCTCCCTTCTCTTCTCATATTTTTTCGAAGGTAGTAGTGAAGCTCTACCATTTCTTATTCTCCACTTTCTTTCTAAATTGTAAAAATAAGATATATATATATATATATATATATATATATATATATTCGTACAAATTCGAGAAGAACAGTAATCTAATAAAAAAGAAGAAGAGACACTGTGCCACAAAGTGAATCAAACAACAACGGTGATCGCAACTATATGGTACATTTTCTATTATTCCATTTGTTCACACAGCACATGGAAAAATCATTTATTGTGTGACACAACAGCGATCAGACAACATTTGTTTTCAGACAATACCTGTCAGTTGTTTGACTAAAATTATCAAAAATTTGGTTTCGGCTCCTTATTAAAATTTGGGTTTTCCTCTCAACATTCACCATATTATTTTATGGCCGCCTTTGTTCCAATTTGTTCCCTCTCTAGAATCTTTCACTTGTAAAAGAAAAAAATGGCGTTCCAATTCGTGGCCGCCTTCATTCCTCTCAAAACACTTGCTTCTCCTTCTCAATTTTAGAACCCGATACTCTCTCTCTCAAAATGTGGGTTAGTGAATTAGGGTTTCTTCTAAATGTTTGCTTTAGGTCGCTCCTTTTGTCTTCGATCCGCCTTCAAAAATTAGGGTTTCACAATCGATTGCTTTCATGAGTCGATGATATCTCAATTCAACTACTCGGTATGATTTTTGCCTCTTGTTGATTTGTTGTGTTCTTGAATTTTGATGCTGCGAGTTAAAAATTGACATGCCAATGATGATTTTGGGTTATTTATTGGGATTAAGAATCTATATTTCATGAATAAGGTATACTTGTGGGTTTGGTTGCTTTATTACTGATTTTGAAATCTAATAGATGTTAGTATTATCTGATTTGCACTTGAGCTTGCTATCTAGTTTCTAATTGCCCCATGCTTATCTGAGTTTCCAATATTGATTTTCTTTGATGCTGATTTTAACAAGGCAACGTGCACTGTCTTGAGCTCTATGTACTTTCTGGATGATTTTCACTTGAGTTCCACTTGTTATCATGTGTATATATATGTGTGTGTATACATGTGTGTATATGTGTATACCATATCTGAGTTCCACTTGAGTTTATGTGTTTTGAGATATATATGTTTTTAGATTTTTGTTTTGAGATATTATGTATATATGTGTATATAGGTACATATATGCTTTGAGATATATGTGTTGTGATGGTGAAAACTTTGGTTACTTCACTAT